>CM040242.1:253694830-254094830 GCA_022545495.1 Chrysanthemum lavandulifolium
AAATAGCTTGTTGTTGATTCCATTGTTGATGTTGTGGAGTTAATTGTTGTTGTTGTTGATGATTATAAGTGTGAGGGAAATAGTTAGAGTAGTGGTGGTTGAGACATGATGATAAACTTGTGTGGTAAAGATGGATCTTTGTAGTCGAATGAACCGTTGTTGAAGAAGTATCCTTAGGCGTGAAAAGACAAGAACCAAGTAGCACTTATGCGTAAAAACACCAAAAGTTACGCAGAACAATGAGGAGTTACGCTGTGAGTTTTAGCTTAAGCGCAGTAGGGAAAACACTAAAGTTAGCCGTAGACAAAAGTTAGGCGAGAAACGAGCGTGGGATTACCTTATGCGTAGACCGTAGTTTACGCGTAGCGAATCTTATGCGCGGAATTCTACGCGTAAGCTTATGCTTATGCGTAATTTTAGGTTTTTGCTCAAATGATCTTTTACACTTCACAAAGGCAAAAGATATCCAAAGTCGACGATTTTCTGACTTATCCAAGTAAGAAAACACTGATTAAACCGTAAAATTGAAGATCAAACCAAGGAACAATCTTACGAGTAATTTTAGGTTTTGATACGTAGGATTACCATAACTTTGATTCTGCTCAAATGTGTTTCTAAACCGGTTTTGTTATGGAATAGCTTCAATAGTACCAAAAGAGCACAAAAGTGCGAATTTTGATGTACCAAAACCGCTAAACAAAGTTACGCTGTGAAACGACACCCACGAACAAAAACTAGCTTAAAACGAATCCACGCCAGAAGTTTGAAACTTTTGACAAAACAAGTATTTTAACACCTCAAAACATTGAAAGTACAAGAATCTTGGATTAAAAAGTGTAAAAACGAGTTTTTAAGATAACCAAAGAATGCGTTATCTCTACGCTGTAAGATCCAAAACCAAAACTTCAAAAAAAACGAGTACACCCAACTATTTGGCTCGATACCACCGTTAGGTCACTAGTTTTACAACACAAGCTTATAGAGAAAGAGATGAAGGCGATTGAACAAGTAAATCACACACACACGATAGTAAGACCGGTTATGCAAAGAGTATGAATGAGAGAAAAACTTGAACAACCAACCTTTAAATGAAGGTTATTAGTTTATATAGGCAAGGAGCTAGGCAACACCCCTCTCCTTCCCTATTCCTTATTGGCTTGGATCGAGCTTATGGGCCTTCTACATAAGCTCGACCTTAAACAAACATAAAGGCCATAATAAAGCTACCTATTACATATGAAATATAAATACTTGAAATATCTGCTTAGGAGTGATTCCAACACCTCATCTTTTTGTTGGTACATTTTCTTTCTTAAAGCACATGTTTTGGTTTGTTATTGTCGCATGCATAAAACATAAAATGTTAGCCTCGCTTTTATAAAGATAACGCCACTTACGCCGAATTCGACTAGACGCGTAGTATACTTTGCCCTAGGGACTAGTATTGTGTAAGTGGCAAAGATGTAGCATGATCGAGTTTATAAATACCCTCATAACTCTCCATGAGGGTGAGGTGAATCATTTAGTGTTTTGTATTGTTTCCATTTTATTCAAATTACTTTGTGTTTCTCTCCTCCTCTTTACTCTCTCTCTAAACAAGATGAATACTTTCATCTTCAATCACCAACCTCGACCTCCCCAACCACATAAATCTTATGTTAACGGTCCTAACATAAAACATGATTCATTTCATTTCATCATCAATACGAAAATACAAGATTCATACATCAGACAACCAAACGCTTGCCTTAAACCGACAGCCTGCACACAACATGTTGCCTTAGTTTCAAAGACTCCACGTCTTTGCTCGATCCACTGTTGTTATTGTCAACGCTTCTTCTTCATCGAAAACACATTCAAGGCTTTATAACCAACAACAATGGAATAATAAGTAAATAACATAAACACACCCAGCCAAATTAGTATAAACTATACCTTGGTCACCTCAGAACTGAGGATCGCCTGCGACCTGCTACGTCGCGCATCTTGTTTTAGATTCGCATTGAGAAACAAACAAACAAAAATATATTAGCCAACATGGTTTGGTTTGGTTGGTTTCAACTTTCAAGAAAGTATTGTTAGATTTTTTACAAACCATTTATTTTCTTGTTGGTCTACAGATTAAGCTTGAAGACACGGCGATCGCTTCTTACATTTGTATGTGTTTTTATGTAAATCAAGTGATCAGCTCTAATCGCTTATGCGCGCTTTATAACGGGTCGAGTTGCAGTGATTGGTTGATATGAGTTCACTCGGATACGCAATGTCAGCCGTTGATTCACTTTTGATGGTCAGGATTCAATATACATGTGTTTGTTTCATTTCTTGTACGGAGGAGGAGACTTGAATGTTGTTACTCGGGTGCATATTCTATTTTTGTTTTGTTAATAGTATGATACATAACATGTGATTGTTACTTTGGACTACTATTTGTGCTCATCATAACAAACCTAAAACAGAATCCGGTTTTTAGGTTTTAATAAATTTTAGGGGTTAGTTTGTGCTTAGGATTAATGTGTTAATGGAGTTACATAAAATGAAAGCGTAAATTTTAGGGGTTAGTTTGTGTAGCTCCATTAACACATTAATCCTAAGCACAAACTAATCCCTAAAATTTATTAAAAACTAAAAACCAGATTATGTTTTGGGTTTGTTATGGTGAGCCCAAATAGTAGTCCAAAATAACAAGCACATGTTATGTATCATACTATTAACTTAATAAAAACATAATATGCACCAGAGTAACAACATTCAAGTCTCCTCCTCCGTACAAGAAATGAAACAAACACATGTATATTGAATCCTGACCATTAAAAGTAAATCAACGGCTGACATTACGGATCCGAGTGAACTTATATCAACCAATCACAATGCAGCTCGACCCACTATAAAAAGCAGCATAAACAGTTGTAGCTAGTCACTTGATTTACATCAAAAACACACACAAACAAGAAGAAGAACGTACACCATGTCTTCAAGCGGATCTGCATAACCAACAAGAAAATAAATGGTTTGTAGAAAAAATTTAACAATACCTGCTTGAAAGTTTAAACCAACCAAACCAAACCATGTTTCTTAATATATTTTTGTTTGTTTGTTTCTCATTGCAGAATCTAAAACTTAAGATGAGCGACAGAAGCAAGGTCGCAAAAGTGATCCTCAGAGTCCTGGAGTCTGTACAAGGTATAGTTTATACTACTTTTGGTAGCTTTTGAAGTGTGTTTATGTTTAAGATTACTTATACTATTCCATTGTTGTTGGTTATAGGGCCATATGAATGTGTTTTCAGTGAAAAAGAAGAGACGTTGACAATAACAACTAATGTGGATCAGAGCAAAGTTGTGGAGTCTTTGGGGCTGGGTAAAGCATGTGTGGTGCGACTATCTGGTTTAAGCCGAGCGAGCGAGCGCTGGTTATCTCGTTGTATGAATCTTGTATTTTCGCATGGATGATGAATGAAATGAAATGAATCATGTTTTATGTTTTATGCATGTGACAATAACAAACCCAAAACATGTGCTTTAAGAAAGAAATATGTACCAACAAAATACAAGATACATATACTTAGGATAAAAATATATGAAAGGATTAGAAATATATGGTCAAGATTTTTCTGCTATGGAAATAAGACAACTATGCCAAAACTACCCACGGCAGGGAAAATTTTAAAAAACGAAGGGTATACTGCAAAAACATTGAGGGCCCGTTTGGTTTATACCTTTTAGATTCAAGGAATGGTTTTATTTTAAAAATTAATTATTTGGTTTAAGTTTTGGGGTATTAAAGTAGGCCCGGAAATGATAGATTCATTCATGGCAATTTATGTATCTTTTGCATATAATGGGTCCTACATTTTTATCACCACTCACAATATATACATAAATTAATTATTAAAAAAATAAAACTACTCCACTTTCTCTTTAATAAATTATTTAACAATTATTAAAATAAACTTTTTAATTTTTTTTCTTACCTCATTTTCTTTCATTCTAAACCGAATCCTAATCTGATTCCAAATCCTTTTACGAACCTGTTGTGTACGTGCTTTTGATGTTTTTATGTGTGAAATAGTGTGTGTTAGTTTTTTTTCTGTCTACAAAACCCTGCTCCACTATGTTTTCTAGTAGACACCTGGCTTTTTGTCCTTTTCTTTTACTCTTGTTGTTCACACTTCACACTCTTTTCAACCGGTCAAAATTTCATTAAAGGGGGTAGCTAGGTACATATTTACTTTTGTATAAGTGATCTTTGAAATATAGTCGCGCTTTGTTTACTTTTGACAATATATATAGTCGCGTTTTATTTTCTAAATTAGGGTCACATTTTTGTACTTGTAGTCGCGTTTTAATTTTGTAAATATAGTCCAGCGTTTTGTAGTCTCATTTTAATTTCATGCCAAATCGAAAATTAGGTCGCGTTTTCAAAATATGTGTTATGTCTCGCATTCTTTATAGAAAGTTGTCGTGTTTTTTAACTAGAAGGTCGCGAAAGACACATATCTAGGGTCCAAAATTTTTTGTTAAATGAATCTAAGTGATCAAAATGAAAAGTTCATTTTTGTAACAAAATTTATGCGACGTCTAAGTTGGTAAATGAGTACTTGTTATGGTTTATTTAAAAAAATCTTTTTAAAAATTGTTTTTCACACGTGTCACACTTCATATAGTTTGTCTCAGGGGCTGAAATACATAAAATAAATTAAACTTATACCTCAAATGAAAACAAGTCATTCATCATTCATCATTTATGTGAAATGAAAACACGTCATTCATCATTCATCATTTATGTGAAATAATTTTATTAGCTTTATCAGTCAAATTAATAAGAAAAGTACAAACACCTTAATAAGTTGACATCATCTAGATTAAGGTATCAATAGAGTCGGTTGATACGACATGAACCCCAAACACAGTAAGGTTTAATAGGTCGGGTTAATCGGTTACAAAACTAGTCGGGTTTGTTTCACGAACCCGACAACCCGATATTATTATAGGCCAGGTTATGGTTGAATATCTATCTTATCGGGTTATCGAGTCAATTTCATAGAACTCGAAAAATACTATATATATAATCTTTGTTTAATAAAACTAGGAAGTGCTTTAGGCCGTGTTAAACACGGCCCATTGAGTTTATACTTGAGATTTTCGAGAGTGGATACTTGTAGTTTAGAAGAAGCTTTTAAGTCGATTGATTGAAAAATGTTACACAATTATTTATATAACATAATTATGGCAACTAATTTCGTTATAATGTGGTAGTCACTTTACATAGATGCATCGACAAATCATGTATACAATTTGTGCGTTAAGTATAAAATATTTCACATTTTCCTTCTCTTACATTGACTTTTAAACACGATTCACTTTTACTCAAACAATTAGGGCCCGCTTGGTTTACAAAAGGATTTAGAATTGGATTTGGATTCGGTTTAGAATGAAAGAAAATAAGATAGGAGAAAAAATTAATATTTTATTAAAAAATTTATTATATTTGTTGATAAATAATTTATTAAAGAAAAAGTGGGGTAATTTTATTTTTAAATAATTAATTTATGTATAGATTGAGAGTGAAGATATAAATGTGGGGCTTATTATATTTTTTAATTTGCAAAAGACATCATATTTGATAGGAATCAATCTATCATTCTTGGGCTCACAACTATTCCCAAAAACTTGAACCAAACAAATAAACTTTGGAATGAAACAATTCCTTGATTCTAAAAAGTATAAACCAAACGTGCCCTTAATCTATAGTTTCCTTTCAATTGTCATCCCTATATCTCATTACAACCACTCACATCACCATACGCTATCCAATCTACAATATCATTTTTCAATTTATAAAATATCTTTTAGGAAAAATAGTGAATACTTTGTATCTCGTATCTTTTATAGCTGATATATATGTGACGTCTACTTGAATAACAAAGAGATTTTAAACATTAAATACATTACAACACAAACTAAAAGTCCGTGATACAAACTCATATTTGGTTGTCATCTTAAGCGTAATTATTAAATTGTATAAGAAACATGTTTAAAATATATCTTGGCATATGTTTTAATCGATATACTCCGTAATATGCATTATGTGAAATCTTTGAAGTCGTCTTAATCACTTGTTGGTCGCTTGGATACTCTTCACACTTTGAGCACCATCATACATTATTGAAAACAACAAAGATCCAACCGACATAAATATATAAGAAGAATGAGATATTAAAGAATACATACCTTTGGTCATCTTCTATGTTTGTTCATCACCTCTCATTAGTTAATCACCATCATTGCACAAACCGAAGCTAGAAACAAACAATGAAAATCAAAGGTAGATACCTTTTATGTTTCCCCTTCCACCAAAAATATCATATTCTTCTGTTTTTCGATGACACAACACCACCATCTCGCCTCGACATGCGTGAATGCGTGATAACATTAAATCGACTCCTCCACAACTCCATCCACTAAGCCACCCCTACCACCTAAGGTCATACCGAGTATACCACGAACACCATTCATAATATGAAATATATAAATCATGAACTCATAGAAGAAAGACTAAAAGAATACCTAATCGTTTAGAAAGCTCATAGCTCGATCATCAAACAACAAAAATCAAGGAAAAATAGTTACTTGTGTGTACAAAACTCAAAGAAAAATGGTTTTGCTTAGAACTTGCAAGGTAAATGGGAGTGGGTGGAAAATAACGTGTAGATTTACCCAAAATATGATAGGACACTTCTTATTATTATTTTTGTTAAAACTAAATAGTTTGAATCGTTAAAATTTCTTGATGTAAAATTTTAAGGGCAAGACCTCTTTTATATAATAGTAAGATTTTGGAAGCCCGTTATTCTTTCCATCGCAAGGGACCGTTGTTACCTTCATTTCATGTTGTCTTTGCATTGCATGAAAACTTAATAGAACTTAGGGTGCGTTTGGTTTATGGGTGTGGGGAGGGATTTGAGTGATCATTATAATAAACTAATGTTTGTTTAAAGAGAAAAGTTCAAATGATTACTCTTATTTTGTGTTACCAAGTGAAAATCCCCACCATCCATCTAGTTTGATCTAATGATGAGGATTAACCTAAGATTTAATAGATAAACCTAGGTTCATGATTTTTTTCTTGTTTTTTTGTCTTTCTTTTTTATTGACATTTCTCTTTTTGTCTTTTTCTTTTTTTAATTCACATTTTTTTTAATCTGCGTTTTTTTCTTCGCTCATACGTTTTCGTCTGTTTTCGTACGTTTTTGTCCGTTTTCATACATTTTCGTCCGTTTTCATACGTTTTCATATGTTTTCCTCTGTTTTCATATGTTTTGCCCGCTTTCATACGTTCTTGTCCGTTTTCATACGTTTTCGTCCGTTGTCTTACGTTTTCGTCTATTATTCATACGTTTTCGTCCATTTTTGTCCGTTTTCATACATATTCGTCACTTTTCATCCGTTTTCATACGTTTTCGTCCGTTTTTAAATGTTTTCGGCCGTTTTCAGATGTTTTCATACGTTTTTGAATATCATAAGTGATATTATATGATATTCTAAATATCACAAATGATATTCTGAATATCAAAAGTGATATTTTGTGATATTCAGAATATCACAAGTGATTTTCTGAATATCACAAGTGATTTTCTGAATATCACAAGTGATTTTCAACTAATAATTTGTGACATGAAAATCACAAATGATATTCAGAATATCACAAAGTGATATCCAGAAAATCACAAGTGACATTCATAATACTCCATCCGTTCCATATTAATTGTCCTATTTGACTTTTCAAAGTCTTTCTTTTCTAACTTTGACCTTAATTTTATCTTTTTGTGTTATATAATACTTGATGCAAAATATATGAATGGATTAAGTTTTAAATGTATTTTTCTTTGGTATAATTTTTATCAAGTATTATATAATACAAACAAAATATTTAAGGTCAAAGTTCATAAAGAAAGACTGCAAAAGTCAAAATAGGACAATTAATGTGGGACGGAGGGAGTATCACAAAGTGATATTCAGAAAATGACAAGTGATATTCAAAATATCACAAAGTGATATTCAGAGAATCACAAGTGATATTTTAAATATCACTGAATATCACTTGTGATAGTCAGAAACGTATGAAAACAGATGAAAATGTAAGAAACCAGATGAATGCGTATGAAACCAGATGAAAACTGTGAAAACGTAGAGGGGGGGGGGGTGAATACGTTACCGTTTAAAAACTTTAGATCTTTTGTATCAAATCGCTTATGAAGCTTGTTATAATATGAAAGTGTTCCAATTATTGTTTGTGACCAATATAAAGCATAATAAACCAAGTTGTCACACAAGCATGAACATCAAGCCACATCACAAACAATAATATAGTGCAAGTATAAAAGTAAAGTGATAAAGAAAGAAAAGTGCAAACCGGACAGGAGGATTTATAGTGGTTCGGTCACGGATCTCCTCTCCGCCCTACTCCACTCGCCGAGTAGTCGAGTACCCAACTCGAGAGTTACTTCACTAAATCAACAAGCTTCCTTCTCGGGCGGAGAAAACCTTACAATCGTCGCTTACTCTTTTTCCGGTACAAAGCTAAATACTGGGTTCTAGTTCAAGGTAGAACCAACCTAACGTCGCCTATATAATATTTCCGACACTAAGCTAGATGTCGAGTTCTTTCCGGGTACAACCACTCCCGTTATCTTTTAAGGCCCAACATAACAAACCTTGTGTTTTATGGCACAAACACATAAACCATCTAATCTAGTTTGGTGAAAGTGTTGTGATGATGCAATAATGTTTACAATGATGATCCATGACACAAATGTCTAATGGATATGAATGACTACTTCTAAATGAACTTCCATTGATAGAAAGCCTTCAAATGATGAAGATCACAAGTTCCCCAAGCTTGATGTGGTAGATCTTCATGTGTGTATGTTTGTGGTGGATGAGGATGGCTAGATCTCCAAGCTTTCCTTGGTTGATCAAAATGTAAAGTATGCTTACAACAAAGATGAATGTTAGAAGCATTATGATCATGTGATGATGAGGGTGATTAATGTATGTTACTACATGATTATCTATAGATCTAAATGATGCAAGAATGATAGAGAGATTGTGTGTTGGAAGGGATGAAGAACTTGTAACATCCCGCCTCGACTGTGATATTGTCCGCTTTGGCCTCGATGGCTCACTTTGTTTTTGTGGCCTCGTGTGAGACTTCCGGTAGGTCACCCATACCGATGCTACTCACACGAGCATGCTTAATTGTGTAGTTCCTTGTGAACTCTACTCGCAGATGAACCACAAAGCGCGTTATGTCCGATAAAGCGGATGTTATTCTTATATACCAAAGATCTCGAGGCCTCCGTCGATGTGGGATTTGCCTAAGGTGTTACAATCACCTCTTTGCCTAGGGTGTTACAATCACCCCCAGGGACTCATCGTCCTCGATGAGGTTTGCCCCACCATCCTGAGCGGCTCTGAGTGGCTCGATACCACTTGTAACATCCGCCTCTTGTTACAATATTGTCCGCTTTTCGATGGCTCGCGCAACGCTGGTGGTCCGGTCGCAGTAGGGTTCTCGTGAACTACGCAGTTAAGCGTGCTTGTGTGAGAGTAGCACTGTATGGGTGACCCACTGGGAAGTCTCACACGAGGCCACAAAAGCAAAGCCGTGAGCCATCGTGAGCAAAGCGGACAATATTGTGTAACGAGAAATGGTTGATATTTATAGCCAAAAGAGGTAATCTAAAAATAATATTTTATTATATTTGATATCTTAGAATATCTTCCAAGATCTTGCAAATCTAACCAAATCTTCTAAAGATCTTAAAGAGATATGATGCATGGAATGATGTAAAAATGCATTTTCATTTAGATTAAAATGTTCATGAAAGTAAACTTGTAAATGTATTATGTAACTAGTTGATAAAATGTCTAGTTGCCTTTTATAAACTAAAATGTTTAGTTAAGTGCTTGTCAAAATAAAATGTAATTTTGTCAAGTATAATTAAACTTTAGTATTTGTATGAAAAACCTGATTAGTTTACTTGTAGAAATAAAAGCATATATTTGTTAGACATTTTACAAAAGATGTACTTGTATAAAATACTTGTGAATGCAAAATGTAAAATGAGTTTCAAAATAGAATGGTTAACCTATTAAAATACTTAGTGACTCTAAACGTATTTTAAACATTCTAAATGATTTGTTAAGGGGTTTGATCATAATGCCACATAACAAACATATACGAACCTGTGTTGTAACATACGAAGACTTGAGACATCGAGAGGTGTTGAGTGTATGTTGGGACAAAATGTGATTACGAGTAACTTGTACATTTTACGTTATATATTACAAGTTACATGTTTGTCATCAATCAAAACAAACGAGACTGTATATATTAAATATCGTAATATTTGCACTAACAATCTCCCCCTTTTTGATGATGACAAAGATATGTAAATGTAATGGATAGTAAAATGTAAAAAGTTACTTGTATCCTTACTACCTTTACATTACCTTCTCCGTTTACACTCTTCTCCCCTTTTTGTCGAAACAAAAAGGGCGTGTCCTTGGAGTTTAACTTTATTTCTCCTCAAAAAGTCGAGCTTGCATCATCCCTAGTGAAGTTAAATTGTCTACACCAATCCGTACCTTGTTTGGTAGCGGATCCATGGATCAAATTAAGAGGCTTAACCTACATCAAGGTTAGTTTTATGCAACGAAATTTATGAGAAATATATGACAAAGAAAATGCATAGCAATGTAAGCCTATTTTCTTCGCTTTTTTTATATTACAAGTTACATGTTTGTCATCAATCAAAACAAACGAGACTGTATATATTAAATATCGTAATATTTGCACTAACAATCTCCCCCTTTTTGATGATGACAAAGATATGTAAATGTAATGGATAGTAAAATGTAAAAGTTACTTGTATCCTTACTACCTTTACATTACCTTCTCCGTTTACACTCTTCTCCCCTTTTTGTCGAAACAAAAGTGGTGTCCCTCGAGTTTAACTTTATTTCTCCTCAAAAAGTCGAGCTTGCATCATCCCTAGTGAAGTTAAATTGTCTACACCAATCCGTACCTTGTTTGGTAGCGGATCCATGGATCAAATTAAGAGGCTTAACCTACATCAAGGTTAGTTTTATGCAACGAAATTTATGAGAAATATATGACAAAGAAAATGCATAGCAATGTAAGCCTATTTTCTTCGCTTTTTTTATCAAAGCATAAAGACTTGTTGAAAAGTGAGAATGATGATGAATTCGTGCATGCTCCCCCTTGACGGTTGCTCCCCCTTGTTTGAGGCGTCAAGGTATGATTAAAAACCTACAAAACAAATATTAGTGCAAAACTATATTCGTCATTGAACGAGTAAGTGATATACAACAAAGTGTGTATAAGATGCATTCAATAAATGCTTGACGGAATCTCCCCGTTGCTCTAGGGCGTCAAGATGAACCTACAAAATAAATATTAGTATAGTAGAAGCTTTGTCTTTAAACAAATATGTCATATACAACCAAGTGTATAGACGATGCAATATAAGTGCTTAAAGGATATCCCCCTTGTTTGAGGGTGTCAAGAAGCACCTAAAATAAGAAAAATAATTGATGCAAACTTCATCCTTAGATGAGTAAGTTATATACAATCGAGAGTATATGATGATGAACCTACAATGAAAAAAAAAATAGTGCAATATATTTCATCTTTTGACAAAGAAAAAAGATGTATATATATATATATATATATATATATATATATATATATATATATATATATATATATGTGATATATGAATGATATAATCAAAGATCTCATGAAGTGTAGTCTCCTAATAAGAATTACAATCATAAGAAAATCAAGAATATAATATGATAAGAGCCTACAAAATAGTGCCTAGAAAGAAGATATGAAGTGAAGTTTGAATATAAAGAGTTAAGGCTAGTGGTGCTAGTGTTGGTGTCGTTTAATAGTAGGATTCATGTGGTGATAACTCGGTAGATGACTCAAGATTTATAAAAGTAAGTTTTTGCTAATCCATGGTGGTGATGATAAGTGAAAGTGGTGAAGGAAGGTGGTGGTGATAACGTAGAAAACTATTAAGGAGTTAAAAACTCGTATGTATAGCAAATAATATAAAAATATGGACTCATGCAATCCTTTCGTAATGTCAAGTGACCAATACTAAGAGGAAAAAAAAATATGAATAGACATTGCAATTCAATGATGCATAAGGGTTATGATTTGAATGATTTATTGATGCTAACAACCTATTGTTTTGAACAAGTTCTTATATGCTTCAAGCCAAGAGTAATCAATAATGCGTTCTATATAAGAATGTTATAATGAAGATACCAAAGAAAATGCATAAATATAAAAGTGATGACATGAAGATAAATTCGTTCATTGATTGACACGAATTATAAAAATGACCTATTCTATATGACAATGGGAGAGATAATATTAACTTGGTTTTGACCGACATGGACGATTATGACATTGAAAAGAAGTGAAGACAATATGTACAAAAAAAATAATAATAAGTACATATATGAGGATGAGAATGACATCATATGAGAGAGAGTTGGATAGACCAACATGTTGAAAAAGTGTTGGGAATGACGGTTTTGATTAATATATCGTTTGCACTGACAATGACATGTATGATATATGTCAAGCGAGAAAAGGATTAGATCTTATGATTGTGTTCTAGATAGTGAAATTTTAAGGTGCTAGTTTAAGGAAAATCCTAGATTTGTTGATTGTGGAGATGAAGAAGTTTGTAAAACACATGATGCGTTTTCACTTGATGAGGTATTAGTGCAAACTTGTGATATAAGGTTAAAAAGGTTGAACTAGTTGTGGTTTCGTGAACCGGTTTTAGCTAAGTGGTGGTATTATTGGGATGTAAAACACATGAGTATGCATTCTTTAATAAGGTTAGACAAAAGATAATTATGTTAATGAATTTCTCTCCGCCTTAATCGGTGGACATCCAACATAATGTGTAATGCATCAAATAGAGAATGACAATAAAGTGCTTAGGAGGTTGCAAGTTAATGAAAGCGATGAGTTTAGTAATGGTTTGCGGATGTTGGTTAGCATACAAAGAACTTCATCCTTGAATCCACGTAGTTCTTCTCTATCAATGAGAGATGATTGCATGACGAGGCATGTGGTTTCCTCATAGGAGGAGTAGAGGATTAAAGTATTGTTATAACTAAATAGTGATGGAGGTGATTCTTGTAAAGCTGAAATAATAATGAGATTTGGAAAGAGGTCGGTTGAAAGATACGAAAATGCAAAGCCAAGCCTCTATAACTTAATTCTATATGTTTTAAAACTATATGCAAGTGTAGGGGCCCCATAAAACATATTACTAATCTATGTAGCAATAAAGGGATTGAAATTTATGCGAAATAAGCACGTAAAAGTTAAAATGAAATGAGATAACAAATGATTTGTTATCAACCTACAAATTAATTTTGTTAGTAACAAAAGATGTCAACATGATAGTAATCAAAAGATAGCATCTTATACAAATAACACATTCCACTACTGGACAAGAAATCACCGAACAACAAGATAGCATCATCACAAATAATCATATTATGCAAGAATACGACATTATTCAAGTACCCATCATGGTCATTTTCCAACCGAAAGAAAATGTATGAAAACGGACGAAAATTGATGAAAACGGACTAAAACGTATGAAAATGGACGAAAACGTAAGAAAACGGACGAAAACGTATGAAAAACGGACGAAAACATATGAAAACGTACGAAAACATACTAAAACGGATGAAAACAGACGAAAACGTATGAAAATGAAAAAAAAATGCAAATTAAAAAATATATAAATTAAAATATATATATATATGTGAATAAAAAAGAAAGACAAAAAGACAAGATTAACCCTATCGACTATGGATGGTGGGTGGAGATTTGTCAAGAGCAAAATAAGCGAAAAGATAATAGTCAAAAATCTTGCATCGCCCCATCGTGGTTGTTTTCCAACCCATTCTTTAACGGTTAAGATAACCACGATCTCGCATAACTCATCTAAAATCGCAACTTGTCCATTTATAAAGCGCATTAACTTCCATATTCATACAGAATCGGCGGCCGTTAACCGGCGTGAAAAATACAGAGACTTGACGCAAGATTTGATTATTTTCAGATTTTCTCGCAAAAATAAAGTGTCGAGTAGAGTATTAACTATATCTTGGTTCTGAGAAAAAAGGAAAAATCAGAAGTGTGTGTTTGAAACTTGAGTGTGTGAAAAATTGAAAAGATGAATACTCTAATAATGACACCTTCTTCGATGACTCTACGATGCTCAATTCTTCCTTCACTTACTTCACAAATTCATAATATCAAAATTTTCAATCGATTAATTGTTAACAACAACAATAACAATTATGCCCGAATTAATAGCAGAATTTATACCACTAATACCCGTCGTCGTATCTCCTCAATGGCTTCATCTACTCAAGCTCCTCAACAGGTTCATTTCAATATATTTGCTTTTCGTTTTTCTAATTTCTTTCTTACTATTTATAGCAATTTCTTACTACAAAATTCTGGTTTTATAAAAAGTTTGTTTTGTAAAAGTGTAAATGACAAAACAGCTAAGGGGGTGTTTGTTTGGGCTTATATATCCAGCTTATGGCTTATTTGGTTTTAGGCTTATATTTCATCAACTCACTTTTTTTGAAAAATTTTCGGCTTATATAAGTTCATTATGTCATAATAAACTTACAATTTCAAAATAAGCCAAAAAAAAGTGAGCTTATGAAATATAAGCCTAAAACCAAATAAGCCATAAGCCGACTATATAAGCACAAACAAACACCCCCTAAATGTTTCTACAAGTAAAGAAGCGATAAGCGATAAATGCTAGTTGCCAATGAGCTTTTAATTCAAAACGCTAACTAATAGACACTTTATATAAAGAGAAATGATTGGGAGACCTAATATTATGCCTAAACATGCATGGCAGCATATTGTGTTGCGACTAAGGGACCTACTTTTTGACAAACCAAAAACTGACAAATAGTTTATTGTTAGGTTTTCGGGTAAAATGACTCAAATTGTACACAAGGCAACAAGTACGACGAACTAAACCATAACAAATGAAAAAGTACGATAACGAAATAGAGGGTCAATTGTAGTTAAGAGTCGTTTTAGCCTTAGTAATTGAGTCGTTAGTCAAGATTATGTAGTGTCGTTGAAATTCCTAGCATCTTGCTAGTTTTTAGTTATCTGTATGTTTAATGCCTTTAAAAAAAAGCGATAACGAAAAAAGACTTCTTTAGCATTTGTATTTTAGTATGTGGTACGGTGAATATGTATCACGCTGGAAATGTCGCTGTAGTGTATTAAACTGTTATTGCTTGTGCATAACATAGTTCAAGTTTGATCGAATTTGGCTATGATTGTAGGTTGTTTTGGTAGTTGCTTGATTATGTTTTATGCTTTTGTTAGAGTGCTTCGTCTGGTGATGCTACTGTGGATGTCTTTCAAGTAATTAAAGATCATCAGGTACTCATGTAGTCATGTGACATTATGTAGTCCGTGCGTGTTTTGAACTTCTGGTTTCAATATGTGAAACAGATGGAATCACATGGTTTGTGTAACTGTGTTTGTCTTCGTTATTTAAAATAGATAAATTTTATGTGTGTGTTTCATATATGTTTTGTTTGTGATTGTAGGAAAAGGCGGCTAGGCTACCTCCAATTGAAGAGGTCAAGACTATCCTTAGTTATGGCATTCGCGGCGTTCTTTCCACTTTTTCTCAGGTTCGTTGCGGTTTCTGTTCTCAATCACCAATGCACAGGAAGTTTTACATACACATATCTATGATTCAAAATGGTTTTTAAATGAAGTTGAAGTTAGTGAGTTACCATAAGTATATAGAGTCATTTTGCGTGGTTATGGGCTACCAGAGGGGTTTGCTAACAAATAGTCTTCCTTTACGAAAATTAGAGATGATTTATGTGGTTAAAATGAGTCATAGGATCGCTTGATATAGTGTTATGTCTATTTGAAACGAACAAGGATTATCTATGTGCTTGCCAAACCGTTTAAAATTTCTTGATAAGGATATATTCAGAAATATTGCGTATCTGGTGTACTTTGGACTGGTGTGGCTTGATTTTTAAGTTTTAGCAAGCAGATGCATTGGGGTTATGTTCCAAATACTTTCACGGTTTCGGTTTTCATGCTCTAGAGTTGACTATGCTTTGCCTAGTTGTTTCCTTCTTGTTTTGTTCTCTCAGTTATTTATTGTGTTTACTTTGCAGAAGCACGATGGTTATCCATCAGGATCAATGGTTGATTTTGCATGTGATGCCTCTGGATTTCCCATATTAGCAGTCAGCAGTTTGGCAGTTCATACCAAGGTAGTCAAACATAAGTGAATTATAGAGTCATGCAAACATATGACTGAGAAGTGTATTCTTATAACAGTCATAAACTTCTAGCGTTCTCTCTTTGAAGACCATCATTGAAGCTGGCTGCTTTTTGCAGGACCTTTTAGCTAATCCTAAATGCTCGTTGCTTGTGGCAAAAGACCCAAATGATAGAACCGATTTAATTATAACTGTACATGGTGATGCTGTTCCTGTAAGCCTATATTTTCTGCAAATCTTGTACCTTTCCTACTTAATTTGAATACTAAGTTGATTACTGATTTATATGTTTTGATCAATTCTAAAGGTTCCACGTGAAGAGACAGATTTGATACGCACTGCATACTTGGCTAGACATCCTGACGCATTTTGGGTAAAAACATTTATAATCTAATCCCTTGCTTGTGATCTCATGACGCATCTTACATTTTTAATGACACCAAGACTTGTTTGTCATGAAGGTTGACTTTGGTGACTTCCAATTTATGCGCATCGAACCGAAAGTTGTGCGGTTTGTTTCTGGTGTTGCTACAGCTTTGTTAGGATCAGGAGGTTTGTCTTTTCTGAAACTCGCATTCCAAATTTTGTACTTATGGTTCTCTTCGATGGTGATTTATGATGCATATGGTAATATGTGTTTGCACCAATATAACTTTAATGCGCAAAGAAGTTGTTTCTGGTGGCTAAATGTTGGTATTGGTATTCGCTAGCGGATACAAACCATATAAAAGAATTTATAAAAATTTCAAGTTCTGGTCATGGTAGCTTGATTTAACATTCTTTTCGCCCTTGAATTGTCAAGTTATAACCATAATACCATTAATTACAGAGTTCACGAGGGAGGAGTTCGCAGCAGCAAAGGTGGATCCAATCTATCAGTTCTCTAAGCCTGTGACGGTATACTACCCCACCACTAATGCTAATTTGGGAGAGGGTTGAGGGGAAGAGGGTTGCTTGTCAATATAGGTAGCTTTTAATCTGAGCCAAATCGGGTTGGGTTGGATTGAACCATTGGAGATAAATTATAAACCAAACTAGCTCTTTTTAGGTAAATGGGTCGAGTACATACTGTTCATTCACCCCTTTTGTGTTTTGCGCATCTCAATGTATTTTTTATTTTACTTTTTATATCTGCCTGTAATCAATGTGATATATGAGTATATGACATTGCAGTCTCACATGAATAAAGACCATTCGGATGAAACAAAGCTCATGGTTCAGCACTCAACTTCAGTTCCGGTAATCCATAATCTTGAATTATCTTGTTGTACGGTGGACCTGTAACATGTATTACGTGCCTTTAATAGAAGATAGATTAACACATGTAATTACTAAATAATCATGCTGCAAATATGAACACTGTATATTGTGCGAGACAACAACAGTTCTGTGGGTTCTTATTACCGTAATTTACATTTACAGGTGGACTTTGCAGACATGCTGGATCTCGATAGCCTTGGGTTCAATGTAAAGGTAACAGTGATGTCTTTTGTTTGCAAGTACAAACTGAATCAAATCAGTCTTAACTCTTAACTAAATAAACATCATATCTCATTGATCATCGTTCATTTTAGAAGCCAGTTACAAATTTTATCCTCCTGTTTGAAAACACACAATTAGAGTCCAAAAGAATTGTATTTACACGATCTCAGTTCAGAATTACTTTCATGATCACTATGGACGTCCAAACTCGGCTGCAATGTTGATATTTATCGATTAACTCTAAAGATTTCAATGACCTGTTCGGCACGTCATTTTTTAAAATGAAGGGTGGTTGAGTCTTTATCTTCCCTTATTCTTCCTCAACCCTTCATATTAGTCACCATCATCCTGAAGAAGAACAATATTTGGATAACTATATAAAATTTGAAACAAAAAAATTCAAAACGGATTCAAAATACGTCAACAATCCGAAATGGTTGTAGATCTATTATGATACCATCAGCCTAGCATCTCTTGGTTTCAGGCTGGATATCAAGGGAGGAACTTCAAGCTTCGAATTCCATTCCCCAGGCGCGCAGAAGATCGAAAGTGAGTCCCAGAAACTGTTCTAAAATGTATCGTTTGAGTTGAATTCTTCTTTCATGCATTATGTTGTTTTCCATCTTTTGTAGGGATGTCAAGACACTTATAGTGGAAATGCTCCAGGCTGCTAAGTCTTCTATTAATGAGAGCAACTGAGGAGGCAGGTTCTTTTCATTATTCGTTTACTTATTTAGTATTATGGTACAAGGGAAACCAATATGTGATTATGGGTCCATGCACAATAGGGGTTGGACATAAAAGATAATTATCCTTGTTTTATTTAGTATAAAAATGATGGATGTTTTTTAACCTTCTTGCAAGTTATGCAACTTGCCATACTTTTTGTACTAATCCTTTTGGGGAATGAACTTAGTAGAGGAGAATAGAGATATAAGAAAATTGTACAAAGTTGACGTGTCTTTTACCTTCTCGTGAGTTAAGCAACAACTTTCTTGAACAAATAGCGCTCGGGGTTAACATGCCTGAACCGTTCCATCCCCTCGAATATAATTACACGTTTTAACATGAACAGCGTTGATCTGTTACCAGACCGCCCCGTTTTGTCACCCCTAGATATATCTGTTCAATATTAATCTATCTCTAACCTTCAAAATAAAATCTCAACGAACCGGAGCCTAGGTCTAGTTACGGAAAACAGTAACAGTTTACACATGTTACAAGTGGCTTGTGAATGCCAAACTAGTTTGAAACAAAATATTTTGTTTAAGATGTTATATGAAGCCGATAGAAGATATATATAATTTGAATTGATTTGATGATGCTTGTCATTTTTGCAGGAGCTGATCATTGCAAGAATTACAAACAGTTTCTTTCTGGAAGCTATGAAGTCCTTTGGTTGATGCATATAGACAAACAGGGAAACCGCATGGATTGATGTAAAGTATTTAGACATAGACACACAAGGTAAACATTGATGATTGTTTTTGGGATGAAAACAACAAATGGTATCATAATCTATATTTTGATGAAAACAAGGGACTTCGATTTTATATAATTATACCCACGAGGTATTTTGCTGTGCAAGTCCTAAATTACTACATACAGTCGGTGATCTAGAAAAAAGTCACTGCAACAGTAAATACAGAAAAACAACAAAATCGACAAAATATAAGCTTGTCAGGTTTATATGTTCACCCAAGTGTTGAGTTGATTGGTCGTTTTTCATCCATTTATACCGTTGTTATACGTCGTTTGTCTGATAACAAATCTTGACATTTTCTTTGTTTTATGGAAGGGTGTACAATCTACTTTTCTTGTTGAAGTTTTAGCTTAAAAAGTCATGAATTTTGACAAATGGTTCAACTAATCGTACATAAATTAGTAATTAGTTGAAAGGATCTAAAACTAATCTTTGATTTAATACAATAGCTTAACAAGCTGTTAAGCCTACCTTTTTTCAACTTTTTTTTTACTAAATCAAAGATTAGTTTAGTTCATAGTCAAATTATTTGATGGGACAAAACTCGGCCTTATCATCGCCAGAGGTCCAAACCTTGGCCTTTAAACGCCAAAATCGTCCCTTAACCAGTGTTGGATAGTCAAACATAATTTTCTGGATTTCTTCGGGGTATAATGTATCATTCACATTTTGACCCAATCTACCAAATGTAACCCAACCTTCAACCATATATGTATCGGCAACGATTAACATTGAACCCTAAAATACAATCAATACACATTCTACCCAAAGCAAAAACAATAATGGCACAAAACGGGGAAGGCTTTGTTGAGTTCGTTGAGGAAAGCAGACTGCCCAAATGAAAAGGGTTTGGGTGTTAAGAAGGAGAAGGAAGAGGCTAACATCTTGTTATCAAAGTTTAACGATTTGGGAGAAAGGATTAAAAATCTGGAAATTTTGTTTAAATATTTTAAAGAAAGGAAGGAAAAGAAGGAAAACGATGATAGGGAGAGTTGTGGGTCTAGCTAAATGTATGTTTCGATGATAGTAAACATTTGTAGTTTTTGAGAACATGAAATCGATGAATACAATTTTGTGTTCTTATTTAAGTAATTGTGTTTGAAATCGTTTTGCATTTCTTAATAGGTTTGATTTACCCAAGTCATACCACAATAGTAAGTTACAATTTGTTACCTTTCATAAGTTTGTTTGACTTGGGTAAGTCAAAATTCAAGATGTTACAATACACCATTGTTAATACATTGTTATTTACTGCTAAAGCGTTTGAATTTTCAACCCGTATTTTTAAACCATGCGCCTAATTTTTGCCGACACGGGGTGTTTGGTTTCTTTGTAACAACTTTTGTCGATAAAAGGGTCATTTGGTTTAATTGATACAAGGGATGTTTGGTGATACATTATGATTTAGTGCTAAACTATTTGCATTTTCACCACATCTTTTTAAACCATTTTCTTTGCTTTTGCTGATACAAGGGGGTGTTTGGTTTTGCTGATACAAGGGGCTGTTTGGTTTTGCTGATATAAGGGGATGTTTGGTTTTGTTGATACTAATTACACTAAAATACACCCAATATCACAATACAAGAACAGATTAAACAACACATAACCCAAATGATATTTTATCATTAATAAAGTCTGTTAAACATCATAAACAACTACATCAAATATAATTTACATACCCTTTTTAGCAACTTATATTCCCAAAACTATCACCCAAAAGACCGCCTTTATCTACCCCATAGAAAACCCAAAATTCAGGCATTATGTTCAGCCATTTTCTTAACAAACTCTTGGTTGAATCGAATACCTTCATCCGTTTGACCAACAATCAGATGAGTTGGGCAAGTTGCTTTGTGCCTCGATCGGATTTTGGTCGGCGCATCCACACGATCAGCGCAATTCCACGAAGTCCCGTAGCTTGATTCTCTATCGCCTCCCTACGCTTGATGATTCCTGCCTTGAGATCTTGAATGCATCAAGAACTAGCTTCTTCAGAATCCCTTTGGGCGCCTCTTGTTCAAACCAGATAGCCATACGACCATTCAAATTTGGTGAATCAGCAACCTCCACGAGTTCGTTTAAAATGGGGAAATCTGCCATTGGAAAATTGTTTGTGTGTGGAAAAAGTGGTAGATGAGTTTATCGTTTGGTGTGCACTAGTTACTATCGTCTCCGGTAAGAGACGGTCAAGGGTCTAATAGTTACTTATTTTTCACATTCGGTCCCTGAATTTGTCTTGGTTGCCGTTGTCATACTTAAAACTCCCACCCAATAATCACTTTAGAATACACAATTGGTCCCTCAAGTTGCCAACTTACGTATACTACAACTTAGTTGAAGATTAAACAACACAAAACCATTAGAAGTTTGACTTTGTTCAGTCAAACTTCTAAAACATATCAAATTATCAATAAACTCCAAAAGAAATATTGAGTAATGGTTTTGCAATTTTGACTTTACATTGAGTAATGGTTTTGCAATTTTGACTTTACATAGTCAAATTGCAAATACTACCTACAATCAAATTGCCACAATCAAATTGAAATGCTAAATGAAAGTTTGACTTTCTATTGTTAAACTTGCATCACCTACAATACGCATAAACAACAACATATGAACAAGCTAATTTTAACCAAACCATATAAACAAATAATGTACCAAAATACCAAAAAAAATTTGCAACATTAATTGTCACAGGGTATTCAACCCATACATAAACTACAACCACTCAAATAATTCTACCACGGCTGTGGGGGAAGCTCGGTGGAGTTTCAACAGCTTCCTAGCCAACTCCCAGTTGTTGTTGATATTTTCATTCCCATCATGACTCCTATCGCTGAGCCTGATATTCATTGACTTTAGGGACTGGGAACACGCAAGTATAAACTTTATTAAAGTTAATTCATGCTATGTTCTAGGAAAAGCTCGAAACACCACATTATGTAGCTTGCCATGGCTGAATGTGTTTCTACCTACAACATTGGGAAAATTTTCCAAAGGTAGAACACTAAGCGTGTTTACAGCCTGAAAAATCAAATAGTGTTGAGAGATACTCAAACATGGCAATTTAGGAATGTTTATTTGCTACATATGCATTACTCCAAAACACTTGCTCTGGTATCCAGCATTTCCAAATTTGGACATCCACGAATCATTTCAATGATGAACGATAACATAACAATATTCCCAAAATCGACATAAGACAGCTTAAGTTTAATCAGTGATAGAAAGGGCACATTCATCCTAGAATTAGCTTCCCTGTGTCAACTACAACAAGTTATAAAGATTCAATGTCATTACTGTTACACATTTATTTAACATTGTAAAATCATAAGTGTAAAACTCAAATTGTTCTTACCGTGCAATCATCAAAATCCAATGCAAGGGTCTCAAGATTTTGAAGTCTTGTCAGCTGAAAGATATCGGATGTTATGATTGTCGTCACAACATTATAACGACCGAATCTCAAATCTAACTTCCTCAAATTCCTAACATTTGCAATATCACTTAGTCTCATCTCGTTTGTACAAGGACGATTCATTTTAAGAGACTCAAGTGAGGGACAACCAGCAATAAAGTCCCAAACTGTACCGCTTAAAAATTTGACATGAATCAATTTTAAGCTCAGTAGATTTGGAAAGCCATGAAAATATTCCAGAGTAGCCAAAGAACAAACATGAAGTACCAGATGTTTCAACTCACTACGAGAGTAAAGTTGGGTTGGGAACGAATCGGGTCACCATACCGGTTGTAATAATCGACTCCTCAATTCCATGGTCACCAAAACAAGAGCCACTCATGAATCTCTTCATAATGAAAGTTGTCTATTCCAATCATTGATATTGGCTCTACAATAAGACAAACATTCTTATTGGACCCATGTTCGATTTAAGAATCTAGTAACAAGCCTCCCATCAAACTCATGTGTTAAATAATAAAAGAAATCCTCATCAACTATGACATCGGTGAGAAAAGTCCACTTAGACCTCCAGTTTTGCGCTAAACTAGATGTTCTCACCGCTTCTAACAAAGGCAACCGATTCAAAATGTTAGTGATCACTTCATCTGGCATGTTGCTAATACGATCGATCGACATGGTTTTGTTGGAAGTTGGGTTGGTCTTTTGAGTTCGAAATGAGGATTTATATTCTTGATTTCGATTTTCGTTTAACGCTTCGGATAATGGTGTATTATGATTGGTAAATTTGTTTGTGGGTGGGTGTATTGGTTCCCGCGAAATTCAATGCAAGCGTATCAGGGAAGAAACGGCTAGGAGGCATAATCACAATTGGTCCCTGGGTTGAAGGTTGGGTCAAAAATGTGAATTGTCTATTATACCCTCGAAGGAAATCCAGAAAATTAGGTTTGACTATGCCAATCCTGGTTAAGGGACGATTTTGGCATTTAAAGGCTAAGGTTTGGACCTCTGGCGATGATAAGGCCGAGTTTTGTCCCATCACGAAACGTTTTGCCAAATTTAAGGACCAACAGTGTATTTTAGTCCGTTATTAATAACAGGTGTAATGAGCGTCAGATCATAGCTAAGTTAGTTCATTTGTGAAGTAAAATCATCATAATGGTTGTATTAGGTTTCCCTTTTTGTTTAATCAATGTTTTTAAGCTTTGTAAAGCATACATATATAGACATAGAACCTTTTTTGTTTTAATTTTTTTAACTTATTTTTTGTGACGTAAATTTAGCAATAGAGTTTGAGGATAATTATTTTATATATCAAACTTTTCTTACATACTGAAGGACTCATTTCCACCATTCATTTAAAAAGAAATCAATGGTTGAGATTAAAAGCATTTTATTATTTCATCTATTTTTTATAATTTAAATATCTCTTAAACCGTTAATCGTTAAGTGAAATATTTATACCGTCACAAGAAAGATTTAATTATCTTTCTATGACGCAAGACTTTGATATACTTTCGAAAAAGGAAAAAAATCGTTTTTCACGTTTTTTCGTTTTTTTCACGTTCTTGAAATTTGCGTGAAAAAAATCATATATAATTAAACACTAATTTGAATATCACATATAATATTAGTGTTAAATCATATACGATATGTGATATCACATGTGATATGATATGTATATCATATGTGATATTACATATCATATATGATATAATAATATCATATATGATATAACACTAATATCACACGCGATATTCAAATTAGTGTTTTATCATATATGATTTTTAACGCAAATTTCAAGAACGTTAAAAACGAAAAACTTTAAAAAAATGAAAATACTAAAAAAATTTGTCGAAAGATATCAAATCTTTATCTATAAAAGATAATTAAACTTCGTCGAACGATATTTTTTTCGCTTAACGATTAACGGTTTTGAAATATTAATATTTGAAAAAAGATGATGAAAGTGGTTTTTTTAAATTGTTGGGATTAAATCAAATAAAAATAAATTGTGAAGATTGATCCTTTTGTATATAAATAATCTTTTTAAATCTATTAGTTATAGTTAATAAATTAAACATGAAATCCTTCATTTCTAAAAAACACCTAATTTTTAAAGTCGTCTATTTTATCCCGTGCCCGTTTAGCCCGGGCAATTTTTAACCTTATTCAACTTTGCCCGTTCAGCCCATGCCCATTAAGATCTGAGCCCGCTTGGCCAATTGACCGAGCCCGTCTGACCCACCCAATTGCCACTTCTATCTTTCACAATACTTTTATCTGAATTTAACTTCCTTTTTGTAATATTTTTGCCTAAACCGGTTCATGACAAGAAGTTCCTCTAAATGCATAAAGTGTTGCATGTTAACTTAAATAGACATTAATTTTGAAACAAACGAATTGCCAGAAGTATTGCATCATCCTCATTTGTAGCATATCATATAGTGGAAGATTGTCAAACATTTAGCAGAAAGAAATAGCAATGAGCAATATATATTTCATTAAAAGATTAATCATTGAAAATAGAGGATATACAAAAATTTGTCCAAAATAACATATAACATCATCATTCTGAATCACTTTCCATGCTTCCCATAGCCTTCAATCCTGTTGGTCTCTGCACTCAACATACAACAATACCAAAAGCCATTAGAACCTCTCTAACTTCAGATCGATAAAATAACATAATAAAATCGCGCAACTCTTTATCTACTACGAGTACTACAAGGTAAATCGACATACCTTCTTTGCAGTCTTCTTTTCTCTAACCTCGTATCTCTCTTGACACATGTCGGTCAACCACGCCCCTGGACTCACCAACTGCTCCATCGAACAACACGGACAAATTAGTAAATGTACAAAGGATATATCCAAATAAAAATACACAAAATTAATGGTCTAAAAAAGAAATAAATCCATTTACAAGAATCTTTTTCAGCCAGGCCACAAAAGACCAAAATTTTCTGCAATCAGTAGCAACTTGTACCACTTGCAGCAAAAGTTCATCTGTATGTCAAGTTGAAAATTTTCACAAAATAAGACCCACTTTAAACTTTAAGAGAGCACGGTAAGAGTGCTCGGTGAGGCTTATTATCAACACGCCAAACGCAACCTTTTTCTCCAATGGCGCCGTTATTGGCATGCCAACGATACCGGACTTTTGTGCCATTCGGTGTTTAGCCATCGCAATGGCTTACGCCATTTGCCTTTTTTTTTTTTTTTTTTGTGTTGTGGTGAGTGAGATATTTTATGACCCAGGCCGTAACCAATAACACGTTGCGTTATGAATGAGAGCAGATTTAGTTGTTGGTATGTTATTGGGAGGTGATGAGTGCCATTGAGGTGCATTTAATAACGTGTTATTCGTCGTTACCTCACCTTGCACTCTAAGGCATTGAATTAACGTGCCAATGGTCCTTTTCATGCCCAATAACACGCCAAAAGGAAACCGGCCTTCGTGCCATTGGTCAGCCAAAAGGAGATTTAGCCATTGGAATGGCTGGTGCCATTGGTGTTTGTTTGTTTTTTTATTTTTGTTTTGTGAGTAGGTGGGTATTTTTTGTGGGGTATTTTGTGGGACCCAATATGTGTTATTGGTTTTTTTGTTGAGGAGGGTGTTTTAGTTATTGGTGTGTTATTGGGAGAGGAATGATGTGGCGCTGAGGTGGCAGACGAATAACGTGTTATTCGTCGTTACCTCACCTTGCACTCAAGAAAAACTTAAAAGTTACGAGTAAAATTTTTCAATGTTTTAAAACCCCGGGCTAGTTGAGCTCGGACAGGCTTGCTCACCGGAAGCCGGTTTTGAAAAGCATAAAAGCCGTTTGAAACATGAACCAAGAACTGGTTAGTTTGACTGACTAATACTATTTTGGTTTTTAATAAAAAAGACAAAAACCAAAGATTTTTACAGACCGCAGTTTTACAGACCAAAGGGTAAAAATATTTTTACCAACAGAATCAACAATTCTTGCAAGAATGACTTCCTACATATTGCATTTATATCTTTAAGCAGTAAAAAAAATAGATAAGAAATGAAATGAAAACTTACAAGTATGGTTCTTTGAATCATTTTGGCTCTTTTTTTAGGCCGATGAGAAGGTTTACAGCCTTTCATAGCCATGAAATCCTCTTCTTTTTCTTTGCTTGTTAACGCTATGTATAGCTTTGGCCATACATGCTCTTGTTTACTGCTTTCACCCTCCACCATCCCTCTGTCGCCGTCAATTTTTGGCTTTTCAACCACGCCTCTAGTTGTATACATTCTTTCTTCTTTTTCCGGTGATCTTAAAACAGTTGATGCATCTGAGTTCCTGTAATTCAACACAATCAAATGTTCATAACATTAAAAATAAAATTATGTATCTGGTTTTTTAAACCATTTATTTCTTTTTAACGAAAACTAACTATATCACAAATTCAAAGTTTACACGCTACAAATTTATAAAAATTATACTTTTAATAACAAAAAAAACAACAATAACCAAAAAGTCAAAAACCATACTTTTAATAAGCACAAATTAAAAAAAAAAAAAAAAAAAAAAATCTTCATTTTTATTCTTGACATGGTTCTATTTTCTTTCGAAAAAAATAAAACATAACCAACATCAATTAAAAAAAAAGTCTACTTTTTATTATAGAGGACATGAATTTTTACAACAAAATTGAGTAAAAATAATCAAAAAAAAAACACTTTCTTTTACAATTTAAAAATCACACCAAAACAAAACTAAATAGAAAAAAAATATAAACAAAAAGACTTTTTATTTATTTTATTTTTAAAGACCAAAACTAACACAAACCATGAAAAAGAAACTTGTGACAATTTTTTTTATTTATAAAATCTATTAATTGTTTTTATAAAAGTTGTTGTAATAAAAAAAATGGTTTTATACCTTGTTTGACGAATAGATTGTTCATTATTAAAAAAACCACACCAATATCAAAACTAAATACAACAAAAAAATGAAGAATTGTTTTTTTCTTATTTGTAGACCAAAATTAACACAACACATGAAAAAAAGACCAAATTATTTATCTAAAAAATTACATTATCTACTCTAGTAACTTTCTTAGCCGGTGTTTGTTTCGGCTTATATAGCCGGTTCATGGCTTATTTGGTTTTGGGCTTATGTTTAAGCTCACTTTTTGTGGCTTATTTTGAATTTTTTGGGCTTATAAAATATATAAGCTTATTATGATATATAATAAACTTATATAAGCCAAAAAGTTTCAAAATAAGCCACAAAAAGTGAGCTTAAACATAAGCCCAAAACCAAATAAGCCAAAAGCCGGCTATATAAGCCGAAACAAACACCCCAAAAATGGTTTTATAAATTATTATACCTTGTTTGACGAAGAGAAGGTTGATTATTATTATTATTCTCAGAACCAAACCCAACAAAACTGTTGCTAACTTTGCGACGAATCCTCCGGCGAGCCGAGGCATCAAACGACGACGTATCATTATCATCAGAATCTTTCACTCTGACACATCTTAATCTCTTTTTATTCCCCCATTTTAAAAACAGCTCTGATGAGGATGAACCACCACCACCCCTTTTTTCTACCTTCTCCATCTAATTTTCTTACAAAAAAATTAGACCAAATTTTATTAAAAAAAAAATGGAGATTTAGGCCTAATTGAACATGAACCTGCAGAAACTGAAGGAAAAAAATTATTTATTGAACACAAAAAAATATAACAGATCTGAATTTACCCTGAAAAATATATGAAAAACACACAGTGAGTGTGAACTGTGTGTTTTTTTTTAATTTATATATAGGTTATATTAAGCAAAACTGAGCACAAAACAAGTTTTTTCTTGTGTGTGTTAAATTTTTTTTATAAAAAAAATAGTGAAATTAGGTTATAATTTAAGATAATGATAATCAAAACAGATCTATTTGTTTTTATTTATAAATGAAATTAGGGTTAATAATAAGAACAAAACTTACACAGAAATGAATAAAATTAATTTTGATTGGATAGTTGCAAAGAGATGGGAAAACACGCAGTTGATGGTGTAACTGTGTGAAAATTTGTGAGGGAGATGAAGAAATAGTAGGGTGTTTGTGTTTGTGAAGAAATGAAATGGAGTTTTATTATATATTTTTAGTGAGATAAGTTTTGGGTGTGTCATGGCCGTTGGATTAGGAATGAACGGTTGGATGATGGTTTAATGTTTTGATGGTTTGAAAAATAGAGGAGGGTGTAGGGGATACACTTTCGTGTTATTGGGCTTTTGGTATTGGGTAATATGAAGCCCGTAATAATGTACTTAACTCTTAAGGCCCGATAATCGAGTCCAGTTTAGGGTTTTTTTAATTTGTTTATAGCCACGCATTTCAAATAAGGGGGAATTGCGTATATATCCTTCCAAAGATCTATAATTGCGTATATATCCAAGCTAAACTCATAATTGCATATATATCCTTCACAAACATTAAATTTATCATATATATCCAAATTACTTTTTTATGTATTTTTTAATCTCAAAAATACACTATAATCAATATTGTAAACCTATAACCAATCAATGGTGTGATCATTGGTCTCCTTCATGAAATATTTTAACGGTGTGGCTATATAACTAGCGTCATATTTAAGGGTAGATAAACCACTAGAATGGGTAATTCTTTAGTACCGTATTTAATCAAATGGGTAATCTTTTCCCCATAAACTGAAAATCCATAACCCGAATTGCTTCGTTAATACCATTTGGTTGCCCAATATTTATTCGAACTACCTCGGTTAATCTTGTCTCTTTGATAGGAATCGATGCGCTTTTTATGAGGCTCCTCCTCTTAATGAAATTGAATGGGATCTATAAAGACCATATCTTCATCCATAGGCTCCCAAGTACCCGAATTGATTAAAAATTCGATTCTATCAAAATTACTCTTGTTCACAAAGTAAATATTCAATTAATGATATGATTTGTAATTTAACTATGGAGTATTTGTTTTCAGATCTTTTATACTTGTCAACATAATAGGTATTCAATGTTGGTGTCAAAAAGATGGTAAAAGACTGATACTGGACCATTAGAAGTTCACATAATGGAAGTTCTCGTAATGTTTTATGGGTGAATAATAATAATATTATAAATTTGTTATATCTGGTCTTTATAAATGAGTTGAATCTTGAGGGATTTATGTGTAAATATGACAAGAAATAAGAAAATGACAAATTTAATGTTTCTGAAGGATATATACGCAATTATGAGTTTGGCTTGGATATATATGCAATTATAGTTCTTTGGAAGGATATATACGCAATTCCCCCTTCAAATAAAGAGAGTAAAATTCATCTAAAATATGCGGCTATGATTATTTCTTATTCTTTTCATTTTAATTTTATTTCTTATTTGATCTCCACTCTAGTTTTATGACTTTTTTAATGAGAAGTACCAAGTTTAAACATCAATACTTAATACATTTGACACTAGTCAAGAAGGGCCGGAAACATTTACGTAAATATCTTGATTAGGTCGCGTACATGTTAGTTAATGAATCAGCCTAACGGTGTAACATTAAGATGAAAAAGCTCACCGTTTTTCATGTTCAATTTTGAAAACGGTAATAATCCACGATAATAGTCGGTTTAAAAGACAATATGAATGGCAATTCATGGATGACTTAGTGGTCCATTGAGATTTGAGAGTGTGTGGATATATTAAAAAACATGATCGTGTTCGCACTCTATTCCTTGAAAACAATTGAGTCGAAGGCTAACTTGGCAGCTTCTAGTAGGGTGAGCACGGGGCGGGGTGGGGCGGTTTTATGGTAAAACCGAAAACCGAACCGTATATTTCGGTTTTTGGAAACTACAAACCGTTTGGTTTCGGTTTTTTCGGTTTCGGTTTTTCAGTTTTTGACATTGAATCGGTTCGGTTTTGGTTTTTATTCGGTTTTTTCTTACCTGAAAACAAGCAAGTTTTAATCTTATAGAAGTTTACGATTCCAAGTTTTTAAGCAAAAATATTTAAACAAATATTGATAATAGCATATTATCTAACAATCCAAAGCTTCGAAAAAATGTACAAAACAATCAAACATCAATCTAAAATATAAAATGCACGTCTTTGCGGCTTTTGCACTTTTCGTTCGCTTACGAGAATTGTAGGGGAAATTTTCAAAGAACACTATTGTTCGAAAACAAAGATATAATATCTATAAATAAAACGAATTTTAATGTATAGATAACAAACATCATTTTTTTAAATAAATAAAGTTGTATACTTAAATCTTTAAAATTAAATAGCAAATCTTTTATATAGATAAAATTATATAAAAACATATATAAACGTGGGGCGGGGCGGTTTTCTCGGTTCGGATTTTTCTTATGAAACCAAAAACCGCCCCAAACATTCGGTTTTTATAAAATTCAAAACCACCACCATTGGTTTGTCAAATGGGGTGGTTATTCGGTTTTTCGATTTTTGTGCTCACCCCGCCTTCTAGCATGTGGGTATTGAGCATAAACTTCAACCAAATATTCTCATGTCTTCAACTACTAAATTACCCTATAGAAGTTACGTCTTGAAATGATTAATAACAAATTGATGCATTTGCGGAGGGTTTAAATCAATAATATAGACTAGACGAGTACCGGTGCATAGCAACGAGATTTTATAGCGACATATCATTTTGTGTTAAAAAAAAGTTTATAGGTTATAGGCGAAAAATAATAAAAGTTTGAAAATTTGATGATTAAACATAATGTTTCGAAACCCGGTTCGACCCGGGTGGCTTAACCGATTGAACTGTTCCGGTCGAAAAACGGGTCGATTTAAATCGAGTCAACCCGAATGATTGGGTAAAAACGGGTCAAATTAAACCAGGTCAAACCGGTTTTCGATATGTATTAATAATTTCTTTTTGAAATATATATTTTCAACAATTTTTCCTTTTTCTAGTTTCAACTTTTCACTTTTTACTTTTTGGTTTTTCCTTTATATATTATAGCATGGTACCCGCGCGTTGCGGTGACGGGTACCCTATGACGATTAACCGTAAAAATAGATCTCGATGAGACCTGATTCACCAGTTCGTATCGGTTTCAACGAGTCCTTTTGGTTCGTTTTGTATGAAGCTTTGTATATTTTATTAATTTGCATAATGTGTATAATAACATGTACTTTTCATTTTACGGTGTTTTAAAAATAACATTAATTAGTGTGTTTAATTATTTTATATTTTGGATTATGTTGTAGCTTGTTTAAACTGTACATTGTGAAATATTTATTGTACTTTTTAGTAAGAGGTTTTTTAATTGGTTGTTTTTAATTTGGTATATATGCTTTTAATTGGTTGTACAATATGAATAAATTATTGACCTTTTAAGTAATGAAGTGTTTTAATAAGAGGATTAATTACACCGTATATTTCTCTTACAATTGACTTTTAACATTTATCTTACATGAGACCCACAATTTTACGTCAGCGTCATATCATCATTCAACGCACCTTCAAAACCACCACTAAACATGTGTAATGGTGACCAACAAATTGTCACACCCTCGCCGGAGGCGGAAACACGAGGTGTAACGGAAAGGAACACAAGCAAAAGATAATAGAACATACCAACGTTTAACATTAAAGGAAAAGATACATTATTACAATACTAGTTTAGCCGACATCGGCAATTGAAGTACAAATTTTAGATCCCAAAAGACTTCGATTTAATACATAATGATTTGTAGTGACATGTGAAAACTTCATTATGCAAAGACCTTGTAGAAAAGCTTACTAACGATCACCGAAATGCATGAGAGAAAAGCGGGTCAAGTATGAAAATAGGTGGTGAGTACACACGTGTCGTATAATATGAAAATTCTTAAGAGAGAGGGTCAAAGGTTTCGGTCATCGGGAATAATCCTCAAAGCAAAGGCATTGTAAATCCACTCAGTTCCAAGTTTCGCCCATACAAAACTTGCAACCTGTGTGTTCACAACCCACTGCCAAAAGAAGTATGCCTAGTAGTCAAGTAAAAGTTGTCATAATAGTTCACAATATAGCACCACGTATATAATAATGTATGCCAGGCAAAGCCCCTAGAATAAATAATATGCGTCCCGTAACATTGTGAACGAGAGGTTGGCCGACCTCTAATAGCGCTATCCATACTACCTACTAATAGGCGACTAACAATGCTAATGTACGAACGGTACATCATACAACTATTAATATGCAATTAAGAACACTCCGAACATGGGAGAATTTGCACTGCTCCGAACAGGGGAGATTTTAAGTCAGGGTCATAGCACATACGGTTCAATAAGTTTAAACAAGTCATAAGTTCATAATTAAGTTCAAGGATTCGATTCAAGTTCAAATGTTCAAGTCAAAAGAGTTCACAAAAGTAGGAATCAATTTAGTTCAAGTATGGTTCATGCATTTCACCCCAAAATATAGTAAAATGGTAAAAAGGGGATCGTGAATACTCACCTGTTGCAATAGTTATGATGACAAAGTGGATGCACAGAAATGAGACACAACTCTCTAACCGCGACCTATTATGAATGATATGCTCTAATATGAGTCATGAAACAATGTTGTGCATGTAAACTCATATGTTATCCATACCACTTGTGCATTTTAAAAATAAAGTTTATCGTCGAAAATAAGTTTATAACGTCTTGACAAGTTATAAATTACTTTGTAAGTACTTACATTGAAATGATATCCTACGATAGCCATTTAGTGATTTATTAAGAAATTATAGTTTTTCGTCGCAAAACAATATAATTTGACAATTCAAGAAAGTGACTAAATGGCCTCGAAAAGCTAGTCGTAAAATAGTGAATATCGAGTGTTAGGAAACAAACTCAACGGTTTTGGAAAGCTTGTAGCATTATCTCAAAGTCTTAGCTTTTAAATTTTTATAATAGAGGTCTCGATCATGGAGAAAAACATAGGTGAAGTAGGGTACTTGTAACAAAAATATTGTTTAAAGGTAGTTTTCGGCAAAGTTTGAGTGACCGCATTTTATTCGTTACAACTCCGTTTGACGAACGGTTGAACATTTTGGAAAATAGGCTAAGTGAACTTACTTTTACTAGAAGACATCGTTTTCTAAAAAGTATTCTATCGATGTGAAAAACGACTCTCAACATGGTCACTAGCGACAACTAGTTTGGCTATTAGAAAATATATATATGTGTTATACTTGTGAAAGTAGTTACGACAACCTTATTTAAACGCGTGTAATTTAGTCGTTATAAGTCCGTTTTTTATGTTTTATATGTCCTTAGCTTCGTGTTAAAGTATACTAAATCGACTCATTTAAATAACGCTTGACTCATTTTTACCCTTAAAAATCTGGAATGACATGTCGTTTTTCCGAAAATATAGTTTTCGTTGTTAAACTTGAAAATAGCATAACTTCTTCGTTATAAATCCGTTTTAACCCGTTCAAGCGACCACGGTTTCGTTTTAAAGTATATTTTCTGAATATCTAGCCCAAAATATTTTATAAACTGTCGAAATTTCCAGACTTTTCAAAAATGATAAGACCCTATTTTATAGTTGTCGAAAGTGATTTTTCTTGCGTAATACTTATTCTAACCACTTCAAATCAACACCAAATCTATTCTAAACCTACCATACACCTTCTTAGGGTGTCATGGGTTCCTAAACATCATCAAAAATGATATGTTTCAAGGGATTAATTATAGGATGATATATACTAATTATAAGTACTAAAAACATTAAAAGTGGTATAGAGATACACATGAAACTTGCTTGATTTCTACTAGAATGATAAAAATAACTCATGAATATTATGAAAGAGTAAAAATGATCATGAAATGCTTACTAGTTGATTGATGAGGTTTATGGAACTAGGTTTCCTAAATACTCCTAGGTTTTATTGCAAAACCTAATAAAGAAGTATACTAGGGATTATGTATGCACTTGTTCTTGAAAATCTAAGAATTCTTCCTTGGTTTTATCTTGGCGACCCTCAAGAAGAAGAAGAAGAGAGTTTGTGATGTTTCACTTTTTGCTTAGTGCTTGAATGTGTTTTTGTTTGTAAAAAGCTAATAATAATACAAGCCTAGTCACTTTTATGTATATGTGTACAATGTCCTTGCAAGATTTTTATAAAGATTGTTGTGTCATGGTCGACAAGTCGGCAAGAAAAAAAAAAAAAAAAAAAGTGGTGCAATTTTGTGGAATTAAAGTGTAATAGATTAAGTATAATATGAATTTGATAAGCTAAAGTAATTATTTAGTGTAGCGTTGACTAAAAATCGATTTTAACGGAACAAAATAAAATATATCGAAGTCATAAAAATTATAAAAATACACTTCTCGTAAGAATTGAGTGGATAAATAATTATCGAGTTGAATTTACGAAAATCGTCGTAATTATATATACATAACAGATTATATACAAAATAAATTGTAAACATCGGGTAAACTAATAATATAATTTTTATAGTCCTAAAATGAGTATAAAAATATATCAGGATAATTTTTGAAAGTGTCGGATCAAATATTCAAAATAAATGATTATGCGATAGCGTTTATTTAATAGGAAAATATACGTTTAATAAAATATGCAAAACCATGCATGAACTAATATGATGATGATATTACTAATGATATGTAGACTAAATCTAGTCTATATGAAATGTCCTCAGTGATTGTTCATGAATTCGCAGCTAAACCCCTAAGGTTACGCGAATTTGATACTCTACGAGTAATGATGAATAGTGAAGCATGAATAGTGATTTTCTCCGGGAATGAATAGTGTTTCTTGAATAGTAAAATTTTGAAATACGTTCTCAGAATATCAGATCGACTTCAAAAACGATGAATAGTAAAATGATGAATAGTAACCAGTGAATAGTAAATTCCCAAGATGAATAGTAAATTTGAGAAATGACCGGAAATTGAGAATTGTGACATTCTTCCCCTGTTAGAGGAATGACGTCCTCGTGATTCAATTGTTGATACTATAGTCCGAACCGCGACAAAGGTTCTAAAAATTCATGCTCGTGTATAGTCTAAATGATCATGTCAATGCTCATGCATATGAGTTCCTCATTCAACTAAGTACGTTCTCGTGATCAGATTTGATGGGGTAAACTTACCCAATATCGAACGTAGCCCTCAAAAGACCTTTAGGTAGTTGATTCTAATTTAATCTCACAACTCATAAAACAAGAATTGTCATAAGATTAAACTAAATCGACTTGAGTAAACTTGTTTCTTAGCTTGACTTTCGCAACTCATCAAACAAGAACTGTCACTAGATAAAGCTAGGAAACAAGTCTTTTGAATGAAGTCTTTTGAAAGATTCGCTCGATATTGGATTTGCTTACACAAATCAAATCAAATCAACAAAATAAATTACAACTAAGGTCGATATCGTTAGGTCTCAAATTAATCAATGTCGTGAACGTGGTAAAAATTGGAAGGAAGTTATGCGCTCAAAATCATGTTGCACGTAAAGAAGGTGGTTGTTTCAAAAGAATGTACCCGTTACGCGTTGCGGGCTTCCTCGATACCGGATAGAATGCTCGACCAAGTGCGGAAACATCAATGTTCGCTCGGTGGACCTTCTATTGCCAATGCCAGGTTTTGATGATTTCCTCCTTGGTTGGGAGTTCTTTTCATCTTTGGACAGGTATTTCGAAGGTGATTTAGACTTCCACACTCGTAACATGTTTTTCTTTGTCCTTGGTTCCCAGTCCTGTTTGAGAAATTTCGCACGAAGTGGCCCGTCTGTCCACATTTGTTACCTTGGGCAGTCTCCTAAGTGGTGATAGTTACATCGAGTACACATAGGATGTGGACCTGCGTATTTTCTAGGACCTTGAGCTATTGCTCAGTAGTTCCCAACTACTCGTTGCCTCTTATCCTGTTGATTTTGGTCACGGCTTCTTTGCTGATCCTCCTGTCGCTTTCGTCCATTGACGTTTGCCTTTGTTAGTCCTCCAGACCTGATCACATCATTTGTCAAGCGATACGCCATACCCACAGCGGCTTGCAGAGTGGTTGGGTTTGATGAGGTGACATCCCTCTTAATTTCCGGTATCAATCCCCAAATATATCGGTCGATCAACTTCTCCACAGTGGAAACCATGTGAGGAACCATTCTAGTTAACTCGTGGAAACGGATCGTGTACTTGTCGACTTCTACTCCTACCATCGTGGTTCCAAAATTCTACTTCCGACACAGACTTCATCTTTCTGCAAGACTCATCGGTTAGTAGTTTCTTGAATGCTTCCCAAGATATCGCATTTGCAGCCCTTCTTCCTCTGGTATGTAGTTGGATGTTCCACCAGGTCAATGCTCGACCCTGTAGTAGACCAGCAGAGAACTCAACCTTGTTTCTTTCAGCACATTTCGTGATACTAAGTTTCGACTCAACATTCTCGAACCATGTTAGCAGTCCAATGGCACCCTCGGTACCATAAAATTCCATTGGCTTGCATGTCATGAAAGTCTTGTAGCTGCATCCATGACCAGTGTTTGAAGTACCTTCTCCAACGTTGGTTCGTCTAGCATCAAGGTGCGTCACAATTTGGGCGAGTAGGTCCGCTATTCCAGCAACGTTGTTGTTTGGATTGTCATTGTTGTTTGGGTTGGCATTGTTGTTTAGGTTGACATTGTTGTTTGGGTCGACGTGGTTGTTGACTCGGCGTGTGTTTCTTGCAGCCATGATCCTGCAATGGACCAAAACATCGGGTTGAGTAAATGACACTCGAACGAAGGCAAATGAGGTGCAGAACGGTTGTAATATGTGTTATAGTGTTCGAAATATGACAGGAACATAGACATGCTATGTCTAACAAGTCGAAAGATGGAAAAGAGAAGGTATAAACAAGGTACGGTAACGTAGACGTGAATGTAAAAAACATGCTATGCATACCCACCCGACCAATGCACTTTAGGTGACGGACTCTAAAGACTCGACTAAACATGATTTAAAACTACCACTCTTATCATTGCATGGTTCTTCATAAATTAGACATAGTTGATCGGGCTATGTATAATTTAGGATTAACGATGCAACGATAGGACTAGTTGACTCGTATGATGTTCGATGTTTAATAAAACTTTATTCGGTTATAGTTGCGATTTTTATTTTTGAAAAATCGGCATTCTCTATAACCTTTGGCTCGATACCAATCTGTCACACCCGCCGGAGGGAAGAAACACGAGTGTAACGGAAAGGAACACAAGCAAAGATAATAGAACATACCAACGTTTAAGATTAAAGGAAAAGATACATTATTACAATACTAGTTTAGCCGACATCGGCAATTGAAGTACAAAGTTTAGATCCCAAAAGACTTCGATTTAATACATAATGATTTGTAGTGACATGTGAAAACTTCATTATGCAAAGACCTTGTAGAAAAGCTTACTAACGATCACCTGAAATGCATGAGAGAAAACGGGTCAACTATGAAAATAGTTGGTGAGTACACACGTTTCGTATAATATGAAAATTCGCAAAGAGAGAGGTCAAAGGTTTGGTCATGAGAATAGTCCACAAAGCAAAGGCATTGTAAATCCACTCGGCCCAAGTTCCGCCCATACAAAACTTGCAAACGATGTGTGTTCACAACCCACCGCCAAAAGTAGTATGCCTAGTAGTCAAGTATAAGTTGTCATAATAGTTCACAATATAGCACCACGTATATAATAATGTATGCCGTGCAAAGCCCTAGAATAAATAATATGTCGTCCGTAACATAGTTTGTATAATATGAAAATTGACCACAATCAAAGAGAGAGAGGTTTTGGTCATTGAGCCAAAGCAAAGGCATTATAAATCCAGCAAGCTATCCATACTACCTATGCCTCAAGTAGGCGTTGTAGTTCACAATATAGCACCATGTATATAATAACGCAAAGCCCTAGAATAAATAATATCGTACGAAACCCGTAACACAGCGAGAGGTTACCTCTAAATCCATACTACCTACTAATAAGACTAACAATGCGAATGTACGAACGGTACATCATACAACTATTAATATACAATTAAGAACACTCCGAACATGGGCTCCGAGCAGGGAGACTTTAAGTCGTCAAGTACGTACGGTTCAATAAGTTCAAACAAGTCATAAATTCGTAATTAAGTTCAAGGATTTGATTCAAGTTCAAGGATTTGATTCAAGTTCAAAAGTTCAAGTCAAAAGAGTTCACAAAAGTAGGAATCAATTTAGTTCAAGTATGGTTCATGCATTTCGCCCCAAAATATAGTAAAAATGGTAAAAGGGATCGTGAATACTCACCTGATGCAATAGTTATGATGACAAAGTGGATTCACAGAAATGAGGTGCAATCTCTATCCGCGACCTAATATGAATGATATGCTCTAATATAAGTCATGAAACAATGTCGTGCATGCAAACTCATATGATATCCATACCACTTGTGCAATTTTGAAAATAAAGTTTATCGTCGAAAATAAGTTTATAACGTCTTGACAAGTTATAAATTACTTTGTAAGTACTTACATTGAAATGATATCCTACGATAGTCATTTAGTGATTTATTAAGAAATTATAGTTTTTCGTCGCAAAACAATATAATTTGACAATTCATGAAAGTGACTAAATGGCCTCGAAAAGCTAGTCGTAAAATAGTGAATATCGAGTGTTAGGAAACAAACTCAACGGTTTTGGAAAGCTTGTAGCATTATCTCAAAGTCTTAGCTTTTAAATTTTTATAATAGAGGTCTCGATCATGGAGAAAACATAGGTGAAGTAGGGTACTTGTACCAAAAATATTGTTTAAAGGTAGTTTTCGCAAAGTTTGAGTGACCGCATTTTATTCGTTACAACTCCGTTTGACGAACGGTTGAACATTTTGGAAAATAGGCTAAGTGAACTTACTTTTACTAGAAGACATCGTTTTCTAAAAAGTATTCTATCGATGTGAAAAACGACTCTCAACATGGTCACTAGCGACAACTAGTTTGGCTATTAGAAAATATATATATGTGTTATACTTGTGAAAGTAGTTACGACAACCTTATTTAAACGCGTGTAATTTAGTCGTTATAAGTCCGTTTTCTACGTTTTATATGTCCTTAGCTTCATGTTAAAGTATACTAATATATTTTTGATAAATCGACTCATTTAGATAACGCTTAAGACTCATTTTTGACCCTTAAAAATCTGGACAACATGCTGTTTTTCCGGAAAATATAGTTTTCGTCGTTAAACTTGAAAATAGGATAACTTCTTCGTTATAAATCCGTTTTAACCCGTTCAAGCGACCACGGTTTCGTTTTAAAGTATATTTTCTGAATATCTAGCCCAAAATATTTTATAAACTGTCGAAATTTCCAGACTTTTCAAAAATGATAAGACCATATTTTATAGTTGTCGAAAGTGATTTTTCTTGCGTAATACTTATTCTAACCACTTCAAATCAACACCAAATCTATTCTAAACCTACCATACACCTTCTTAGGGTGTCATGGGTTCCTAGACATCATCAAAAATGATATGTTTCAAGGGATTAATTATAGGATGATATATACTAATTATAAGTACTAAAAACATTAAAAGTGGTATAGAGATACACATGAAACTTGCATGATTTCTACTAGAATGATGAAAATAACTCATGAATATTATGAAAGAGTAAAATGATCATGAAATGCTTACTAGTATGATGATGAGGTTTATGGAACAAGGTTTCCTAAATACCCTAGGTTTTATTGCAAAACCTAAAATAGAAGTATACTATGGATTATGTATGCACTTGTTCTTGAAAATATAAGAAGTCTTCTTTCCTTTTTATCTTGGCGGTTATGGTGAAGAAGATGGAGAGAGTTTGTGCAACTTTCACCTTTGCTAAGTGCTTGAATGTGTTTTTGTTTGTAAAAAGCTAATAATAACAAATATCTAGTCACTTTTATGTATATGTGTACAATGTCCTTGCAAATATTTTATAAAATTGTTGTGTCAAGGTTTTTTGGTCGGCAATGGGAGAAAAAAAAAAAAGGTGGTGTGTTTTGTGGTATAAATGTATAATAGATTAAGTATAGTGTGAATTTGATAGTTAAAGTAATTATTTAGTGTAGCGTTAGCTAGAAATCGATTTTAACTGAACAAAATAAAATATATCGAAGTCGTAAAATTATAAAAATACATTTCTCGTAAGAATTGAGTGGATAAATAATTATCGAGTTGAATTTACGAAAACCGTCGTAATTATATATACATAACAATTTATATACAAAATAAATTGAAAACATCGGGTAAACTAATAATATAATATTTATGGTCTTAAAATGAGTATAAAAATATATCAGGATAATTTTTGGAAGTGTCGGATCACTTATTCAAAATAAATGATTACGCGATAGCGTTTATTTAATAGGAAAAATATACGTTTAATGAAATATGCAAACCATGCATGAACTAATATGATGATAATGTTACTAATGATATGTAGACTAAATCTAGTCTATATGAAATGTACAATGATTTTTCCTTGCTAAATCCTTATTCAAAATTTGATACTCGTAAACCTAGTTTAGAAAATGATGAATAGTGAAGCATGAATAGTGATTTTCTCCGGGAATGAATAGTGTTTCGTAAATAGTAAAATTTTGAAATACGTTCTCAGAATATCAGATCGACTTCAAAAAGATGAATAGTAATCATTGAATAGTAAATTCCCTAGATGAATAGTAAATTTGAGAAATGACCGGAAATTGAGAATTGTGACACAAATCCACCACCAAACCTATTTTTTATAATAAATGTAAACGAAAACTAAGATAAACTTTCAATAATAACTAAAAAACATTACATTAAAAATAAAAAAATCACACATTAAAGAAAACTTAAATTAAGCTCCACGTCAAATGTGTTCGACCAAATCATCACAAAGATTTTGATGTATTTATGCTGATTTTATTTGTCATATAACCTGTAACGTTTGTTCGTGAGTTCGTATGAGGTCGTGCTTACGATGTTGTTCCCCCATATAAAAGTTGGGAAAGTGCACTTCATCATTATTTTTACGATTTGCGGAGGTGCACCTCATCAATGAGGAAATGCCGGGTCTTCTGCTAAAATCAATATTTTTTACGAAAGTATTCACAATGGTCAGTTACATCTTCAACAATGCATGTGAATAGTTCTCGACGCATTCAGAACCTCTTCCTGAATGTATATGTGTCGTACTTCATATGCTCACAAAAGTAAGCGTCCATTAAACGATCATGAGCACCATAAAGATTTTTACTTACGACGTTTCTTGTACTTCGAGATTTTTCACCATTTCGTTTCTTAATCCACAATGCCATACTTTTTAAAAGCACCAAATTCATACTATTAACTTTTTATTCTTTCGATAAGTCTGTGAACATGAATTATTCGGAGTCCATTTGGATAATAAGAAATGTCTATTTTGTGAGATGTGTAGATATTGAGAAAGATTTGAAGTTGTGAATGAAAATGATGAGGTGTTGTGATATTCATGAGTAACTAAAATGATTAAGTTTAGAACATTTTCTTAATATACCAAAAAAGTAGTCGTTTGGGCTTTTTAGAGTGTATTTTGTTAGGTGCAAAGCATCAAACACAAGCCACGAACAACTGACCGCATGGGGTCAAAGGGGAAGGGAGGTAAAGGGCCTTCAGGCGTTATGCCATCACTGATGATGCATCACCCACCATTACACCTGGTCCTAGTTGATATAAGTTTCTAAAAAAAAAAGTTTAAAATGTTAAATAATCTTCCGATCTTCCCTATAAACCCCTTTTATTATCTTAATGTTTGTACCAAACACCATCTCTATATAAATCATGAAAAATATTATATTTGAAATAAACCAATGAGAGGTGATTTGCACATTGCAAAATTTAATTAACACACTTCAATGTATAAGTGCAGTAAGCATTCTGTAAGGAAGATGATTTGTACACTCACTAAATTGATTGGTACACTCCATTTTAGAGTTTTTTTATATTTATACCCTCACATCACTTTTACATATTTTTACTCTGTAAAAGGAGTAATTGTCAACACACTCTAAAATGGAGTGTGTCAATCAATTTAATGAGTGTACAAATCACCTCCCATTTTGTAATATATGTACAATTGTTTAGTGAAAGTATTGAAATATGTCGATAAAAAATTACCTCCCTTAACCAATTGTATGCGCCACATAAATATAATTTTTTTTGATGATGTGCCACATACATATATCTTTTACTTGGGTTTTCAAACTCAACATTAGATTTTTTTTATTTTTATTTTTTTAATTTATTATTATTATTTTATTTTTTTTAAACTCAACATTAGATAAATTGGCAAGTTTCGTATTTGAAGGTTTAGAAATAGGATCAGGATTTTTCATGTTCATTTGAACATGAAATGTAAAGTTATGCTTAATGTGATTATATATTTAAACTAAAATAAAATGAATATTTTGCAATAACAACATTGTACTGTCACAACAAATAAAATATTAACTTTTATGTTCAAATAACTTTAGGAGTTCAATCTCAAAGGCCATAACTTATCTCAAATGCCATAACTTAATAGCCAATTAATGAGTACAAGTCACCCACCCTTCAACCATTTAAAGTTTTAAAGAATATTCAAATCATAATAATTTAAACAATGTTACTTTACGGCATTTACTAACCATCTCAAATATATTAATATGTCTATAATGATTGATTTTGCTTTACAAGTTGATACACTTGTGCAAGTGTTTGGAAGAGTAGACGTAGGTACGGCAATAGGGCTGGTTTGGAGTGGAGAGACGATCTCCGTCTTTAAACCCGATTACCAATTCTTACCAAACCCACTTTAGTCTCATTGTGGATTTAATCGAGGCGTATTGTTGGGGCGTAATGTTTTCCTAAACCTGCCTTATACTCGTCAAGGATCTTATCGAGATGTCCTTTTTGGACGTGATTCTCGATCAAACTTGCACTGTTTACGTTTGTTATTATTTTTACATCATTAGCAACAACTTAAGAATTGAGAACATATTACTAATCAATTACGCAGTAGCCTTATTAAGTCTTCAACGATAGTATTAAACATAAATAATGACAACTTAAACCGTCCAAAAACTTACAACTTCTATTCAAAATATGACATTAACAATCTTCTATGATCACAATTTGCAAACTTAAAAAAAAAGAGTTATTGAAACATGTCTTTGTTACATAACGTAATATTATATGATTATAGATACATATATGTATATGTATATATATGTTTCCGGTGGGGCATGGTGGGGATGTTAAGCCCCGCTCTCCGCCCATAACCCGCTTAAAATCTCTATTAGGTCTCAAACCCACCTTATAACCCGACAAGCATGCCTCACTCTCTACCCCAGTTAGTTTGATTTTCGGATTTTCCCATCAAGTTCGGCTTTTTTTTCCATCCGTATGTAGAGGAGGTTGTTCCTAATTCCCCATAATCTAAGCAAACATTGACGTGAAAATCCGAAAATCAAACTAACTGGGGTAGAGTGAGGCATGCTTGTAATTTTGTTAGCTTTATGTATTATTCATGAGTTTGTGTAACCTATAAATTGCCATATTTAAAATCCCTAACAAAAGTTGTGACTTCATCTTTAATTTAGGGCATTCAATAATTTCAAACAATGTTCGTCAAGCCCAACTCGACATAATATGACATTGTTCTCTAGCTTGTAGATGCGATTCGGTATTGGTCAAGTATCACATACGAGGATAAACGAGATGTTGGGTGTACTAGTTTAAGTTCAGCTCGAAATCAAAATGAGCTCAAGTTAAGCGGCAGAGTTGAACTTTCTATAAGTCTTTTCCTTTCATTCTCAACCTTGTAACTTTACACTTCAAAGAAATAGGTCATATCAACGGCCCAAGCCCGAGCTGTAGGCCTAAGGTCAATTAGGTTTCTTGTGTTTTCTATATAATTGTCATTATAAATATTGATCAACAATAAATCTAATATTTACGGGGTTTTGTATCTAACACTATGATATTACACCTGTTTTGTGATGGAGTTGGTGTCGAAAATAAAAGCTGATATGACGTTGAGTTGATGTTGATCACTTCGTCTAAGTGATCATCAATTTTGGGCTTGAAGAATCTAAACTTTTGGCTAGCTTCTAAAAACGTTTTCTTGCAATGTATCGAACTATATATGTGCACTAGCAATAAATTAGTCTTGACTCTAATAATTTCACTGTTTTAATATTTAAAGTACGTTCTAGTAACAATCGGTTTAGATCATTTGTAAACGTAGATTTACATTACGTGTAGGTAATAGAAAGATTAAATGGCGTGATCGATCTTCAGCAATTAGCATTGCAACTTACAAAGACAACACTTAACGCATTAGGTAAAATTTAGAAATGAGATAGTCTAGAGTTGTTAAAGGTCTAGTAAACATGGCTAAAAATCTAGAGTTATCCCTCACCTAATGATTGAACTAAGTTACGTGTGACAGATTTGTGACTTTTAGGTATGAGGAATGCTAGAACTATAAAATTTTTACAAAAGATTATCACACAATGATGTGTCATATAAACTTGTGTATGCATATAAGAGAGAGGATTCAAAAGTAATGTTGAGAATGACACTGATTATGTAACACATCATTTTGTGAAAATTCTGTATAAAGTTTTAGCATTTCTCTTTATGTATACAGTATACTCATTCTTTACTATTCTTGTGATCGAAATTTCGTTCTTTTTTGAATAATTAGTTGCAAATAAGCTTTATCTAAATGGTAATGAATTAAGTAATTTTTTTTCGCGAAAATTACTAAAATGGCCTGTCAGACTTTCATTTGTCTTGCAGTTCGTGCCTTGTTGTAACCGAACACCAAACACACCAGCCAAACAAATTAACAAAAAAAATTAGAAAAAAAAAAAAAATGGTTGTCCGCGCCTCATTGTAACCGAACACCAAAAAATCAAGAATTGCATATTAAATGAGGAGAATTAAAAAAATGCAACCACCCTGAACTATTTAATATATACAACTTTTTATATAACAATTTTATTCATCAATAAATAATGAATATCTTGCGATTCGCTAACGAAAATATACCGATTCTGAAGAACTCTTTATTTCGAACAAAATGGTTCAATATCGATATACTTTTGACGCACGCACGATATTATAAAAATATTGAAGTTTGATATATTTTTAAAAACAAAAAACTTTTAAAACACACTGTGAAACCATGAGGACCAAAGACGTGCAATTCATAAATAAGAAAAATCATTTGGAATGACCGAATATCGTTTGGAAATAAACCGTAAACGCTCATAAACTAAAACGGTATTCTTTTATTAATAAAACTAAAAACGCCAACTTTTTCTATATGAAGCTAAAACTTTTATTTATAAATTTATATAAACAAATTTAGTATTATTATCCTTTTATTAATAAAGTTATTACGCTGCTTTTTTAATGAAAACGGTATCCTTTATGAAACTAAAAATGGTATCCTTTTATTTATAAAACTAAAAAGCCAACTATTTTTATATGAAACTAAAACTTTATTTATAAATTTATATAAATAAAAGTTTTAGGATTATTATCATTTTATCAATAAATTTATTGCGCGCTTATTTAATGAAAAGTTATTGTATAAAAGTTGTAAATAAAACAAAAACGGTATCTTTTTATTCATAAAACTAAAACGCCATCTTTTTTCTCAGTATGAAACTAAAACTTTTATTTATAAATATATAAAAAAAATTAGTATTATTATCCTTTTATTAGTAAATTTATTACGCGTTTATTTAATGAAAACGGCATCATTTTATAAAACTAAAAACAGTATCATTTTATTCATAAAACTAAAACGCCAACTTTTTTCTGTATCAAACTATAACTTTTATCTATAAATTTATGAACAATTTTTAGTATTATTATCCTTTTATCAATAAATTTATTACGCTTATTTAATGAAAAGTTGTAAAAAAAACAATGTTCGCTTTTATTTTCAAACGATATTCGGTCATTCTAAACGATTTTTTTATTTATAGAATTGCACGCTTTGGTCCCTGTGGTTTACAAGTGTGTTTGAAAGTTTTTGTTTTTAAAAGATATATCAAACTTCAATATTTTTTATAATGTCGACGACGTCAAAAGATATGTAAACAAAGTTGGCGTGTTTAGTTTTATGAATAAAAGGATACCGTTTTAGTTTATGAATGCTTACTTTTTATTTCAAACGATATTCGGTTATTCTAAACGATTTTTCTTATTTATAGAATTGCACGCTTTGGTCCCCTGTGGTTTACTTAGTAGGGGTGTGCACGGTCCAAAACCGACCGACCGAGACCCGATTTCTAAGAAAATCTTAGATCGAGACCGACCGGACCGGGACCGACTACTTAAAAAGTCGAGACCGCGGACCGGACCGAATATGGTCGGTCCGGTCCCATCCGTCCGGTCTCGGTCGGTCCGGTCAGTGGGTCGATGACACCCTATTTACGAGTGTGTTTTGAATGTTTTTGTTTTAAAAATATATCAAACTTCAATATTTTTATAATATCATACGAAGTCAAAAGATATCGATATCGGCCTGCTTTTATTCGTAATCCGTAGCTCTTCTAATGCAGATATTTTTTATTAATGAATTGGCTATATATTCGCTAATTATTCGATGAATAAAATTCGTTATATAAAATTTGTAAATATTAAATAGTTCAAGGGTGGATTTTGCATGTTTTTAATTCTCCTCATTTAATATGCAATTCAAAATTTGAATTTTTGGTGTTCTGTTACAATGAGGCACGAAGAGTCATTTTTTTTTTTTTTTTAATTTGTTTGACTGACACACGTGTTGCTTTTGGTGTTCGGTTACAACAAGGCACGAACAAGTTGGACATTTTGGAAATAATGGAAAAAGTGGTCCTCTGCAGGACAAATGAAAATCTGACGGTCCATTTGAGTAATTTTCGCTTTTTTTTTCCCTTCTTATAGCTATGATTTTGTACTTTTTGATCGACATATCCACGGGGCTCGAACAAACAGTCACCTCCGATCACTTACTTTGGCACAATGCTACTAGAAGAACAGGACACCGGTGATTATTATGATTTTGAAGAAACTCGAGACGCCGGCAATGCTTATACTAATGATGAGAAGCGAGTTAATACCCAACTTATCACACTTAGCTTAAAAATCTCCCAAAATCAATCTACAAACTTGCCTATATCTTAACTTAAGTGTTCTCTTAATATTCCTATTTTTGTAACATAGCTTACCTTGCAACAAAAGCTTTCCAATTTTGAGATAAATACCGTTTTGGGGCAGGATGATGACCAAAAACCAGTGAAGTCGATATTGAACATTATATTCTTTAGCAAGACTTCAACAATAGTCAATAGGCTTATGCGCGCACTTAGTATACACTTATTTGGAATGACACCCGAGTGATGATATATAGACTCGTCGGTTTTAACCAACATTAGTGCATAAACTTCGGTCTTCACATAGTAATTAGTAGTTTTTACAAAATACATCTAGATAAATAATTCATGTTACAAGAATTTACAAGGATTATTTGGTCATGATATACATATATTTACACAATAGACATACAAATAGTGTAATTACACAATAGCAAGATCTTGACAATTTAGATGCCAATTTGGTCTAAACACTTTCATAATGTCCACCATATGTGATCTGAGCCTTCACCAAAGGAACTCCTCTAACTGCTGACATTGCTTCATTTGCTTTTTGCACCACTTGCTTTATCCTCTAACCAAGAATACACAATTCAAATATTCAGCTTCATGAATTATCAAAAATAATTCAAATAGTACTTGTTTGAAGCTAATATATGGTCCGTTTTAACGGCAAGGGTTAATTCATATAGTAGCATAAAAGAAGATCTACAAAAAATGTGTAACGGATGTCGATAACAAAGATTTCTTCTGCACAAATTCTTTTATTTAGGTATATAAGTAAAAGGATTAACGGTGTAATTAGTACTAGTTTATGTGATGTATAATATGCGAGTTTATGGTAATTACAGCGCACGTCACAATGTTTCTTTTTAGTCATTTATTTTTTTTAGTAAAAGGTTGTTACACCCGGTAAATATTACTCGTTTACTTTAGTAAAAACTTTATCGGATCATTTATATACTGTCTTCAGATAGAAGTAATATCGTTAAAAAAAGTTACAGTACTTTGCACGGATGTGTACAAATCATCTCCCGTCACGTATGAAAATCTATAGAACAAGAAAGTGGACAAACCTTGTTGTCTGGGTAGATCTGAATAGTAAGCTTTTGGTTTTGTTTGTGTCTTCTGCCATTTCCACAAATGATGATACAAATGGTAACAGCAGCCATACCAATAGAGCAAAAAGCACCAATCCCACTAAAACCCCACTTTAAAATATTCAACTTTTTGTTGTTACTTTCTTCCCAAGTAACAGTTTTTTTCTTGATCATCTTTGATGGTGATGAACAATTCATTACTTGATGATCAACGCTTTTTTCCTCATATTGAAACTGGCTAGTTTCAATATGAGACAAATCGGATTCTCTCTGAGAATCCATTTTCATTTCGACAAATTTGTTTTCTTTCTTGAAGAAAACTTGGAAGACCGGATCCTGATCATCAAGATCAGGATCCGGCTCAGATGAACTTTTGCTAGACTCGTTGATCATAATTGGGAGTTTGATCATTTCTTTGACATCTTCTTTATGATCATCCAATATTGGTTCATCTTGGACTAAATTTTGACCCTCGTGTGATGTACTAAAGTATCCCGACTTATAAAGACTCGCAGGAGTCTTGACATATTTTCTTGAAAAGATTTTCGCACCATCGTCGTCCACAACTTCAAGAAGACCATCATAAGGAATATTCACCCATCCTTCATCTTCAATATCCATCTTTTTTTTGCTTGCTCTAAGTAAAACTTGAAGTTATGATAAATTATGAATTATTGAAGGTGGTTTAGTAGGGAACTTTCATTTAGAGCATAGTCACCTCAAATGGTGTCATATTCCTCTTGTATTGAAATATATAGAATTTTACCATTAGACACTTCTACATATATGATAGATGGTGTAGATGATGCATAGCATTTGGACATTGTTATCTTTTTCTAAACTTGACAAATTTGAGGTGGTCCATGGGACCTACATGATGTGAATGTAATTCATTTCAAAATGGTTTGATATGGTCCTCTTGATATTTTATTAATAGAGTTAGTTTACAATTCTTTGTCACATTAAATCTTCTTTAATGTGGTATTATTAGATGTCACCTTGAACACTTAGAATGCAACTTTTGGGTACATAGTTACCTACCTCAGTAAGTTACATAACATAAGCATCTATGTATAGATGATAGAACCCTAATTAGACCCTAAGCTATAATGCATAAATTCAAACAACAATTGTTATACTTAATGTAGACGTACAATCCATATTAACTTTGATGAAAAGTTATTAATTATCAATGGTGCACTAAAGATCATGCGTGCATGACATTAAAAGCGTTTGGTTCGCGCTTTTTGGCGGTTTCGTTGGTTCAGATTTCGTTGGTTTTAAAGACGGTGTTTGGTTGGATGGTAATAGGGTTTAAATCGCTGACCAAAAAAAATGAGGTTTAAGAAACCACTCATGGAGGTGGTTTTCGATGGTTTGGACCTTTTTTTTTTTTTTTTTGAAAACTTTTTATAAACTTTTTATAAATTTTTATATAAAATTTTTTATAAATTTTTTTATAAACTTTTTTATATTTTTTTTATAAACTTTTTTTACAAACTTTTTATAAAGTTTTTTATAATTTTTATAAACTTTTTTATAAATTTTTATAAACTTTTTTATAATTTTTTTTATAAACTTTTTTATATTTTTTTATAAACTTTTTTATATATTTTTTTATAAACTTTTTATAAAACTTTTATAAATTTTTTATAGATTTTGTGATTTTTTATAAAACTTTTTATAAACTTTTTATAAAACTTTTATAAATTTTTATAAACCTTTTTTATAGATTTTGTGATTTTTTTTTTTTTCAAATTTGATTTTGTGTCAACCAAACACGCTTTCAATTTTTAACCCCACCATTCAAACACTCCACGTTAAAAATACCCGCGTTTTTAAATTCGCGTTTTTAAAAAGGTAAATTATAAAATTTAAGATGATTATTACCGTGTACGTGTTCATCATATACCCGTATACTCAATAATAAAGTTATAGTGTTAGGTATCGCGGTGAGTCATTTCGTACCACTAAAAACATGCATAAGAGTATAAGACCATTTATATAACAAGTTATTAAAGTTTGGGGAAGAGTTCTTGATGTTTGGTCAAATTGCAAGTTTCGTCTAATTAGTTTAAAAGTGCATATATTGTCTTTGTAAGAAATTTTTTTGCAAATTTTCGTCCTTGGTTTCAAACAGTTTTTGCAATTTTAGTCCATTACCAAGGACGAAAATTTGCAAAAAGATTTCTCACATGGATGATACATGCACTTTCAAACTAATTAGGACAAAACCTGCAATTTGGCCACACTTTAAAGACGATTTATGCAATTAACTCTTTATGAAATTTAACGTGTGATTAAGCAAGACTAATATATATATAATGTTTTGGTTTGCAAAAAATAATTTATTTAAATTAATAATATGTTTGTTAATATCTTTTTAAAGGTGGTAATTTGTGTTCAAAAAAAAAAAAAAAAAAAGAGAGCTATTATGAGCAAATTGTAAAATATTTTGTACATTTACCATTTTTTAAATGGCATATATAAACTTATTTAAAGGAGAATCAGATATATCACTAAAACTTAAAACTCGTATATTTCTCCATAATACAAGTTTTTATCGTGATGTGATGACAACGATTTTAAGTGTTTTGGGTATATATGTAAATATGAGTTTTAGTAAGATATATTTAATCAATTCTATTTAAAAGTTAAATCGGATTAATTGGCACATATTTTAGTTAAAAACATTAAATTGTTTTAATAAAAACTTATATATATAATATATTTAATTATTTAAATATAAATAAGATTTTACGTTTGAGATTTTTTTTTTTTTTTTTTTTTTAATCGCTTTTGGTGATTTTCTAAAGCGATTCAGATAACACGTAATTGCTTTAGCGCATCTACGGCTAAGCTCGCACGCTTAACCCTGCTGTCTGCATTCGCCGGACCCGTCCGTTTTGCCACCTCTATTTCTCAACGAAAGAAATTGCAACCTTTAATTTGCTGATTTAACTCTCTTTCTTCTGCTGATTGCACATATATACTATATTTTTTAAAAGAGAATAAAAACATTTTAGAGGTATCGATGTGCTAGCACTTGTTCGAAACTATTTTATGTCATGTGCAAATAATCAATGAAATTATCGATTATCAAACTTTACTAGAGTATCTATTAGACCCATTAAAACGAAAAGGAAAGCTTGACAGAGAATGAAAGCCCATCCAATGGTCTACCAAGGAAGATCTTATCCATACTTTATTCTTTAAAATTGCAACTTAACTAATCATGTCATAATAACCTTAATTAAAGAGAGGTAATGCTTTGCCCACAAGCAACATGCATATTCTTATGACATTTGCATATTATATAGTTATTAGCGGGATCTGCGTCATGCATGGCCGACACTCTGAAAAAAATCAAATGAATCATGATTTTAGTTTATTACGATCTTTTGACAATAAATTTATGGATATCAAGAATTCATTTAGCGTGCGTCTGTCGGCCGAGCGCCCGATTAGCCAATTGGTTGCAGCTCAAGCTCGTTTGGCCCATGCTTTTTCACGTTCATTCCCATTTCTTGGATTCTGGATTCGGCTTTAATATTTATATAATGTCTTTATTATTTGTGTTAATGACATTTAATGCAGTCACCGCGCGTTCATGGCATGTACCTCGAAATAAAATTTTCAGTGAATCGTGTGTTTTGGTTTATTATGCTCTTTTCGACAAAAATTCATGGATTTCAAAATTTCGTTTAGCCGTCTTCGTTCGTGTTCTGCGTTTAGCTCGCTGCCTGCTCGACTCAAGCTCATTTAATTGTTGCTGCTCTACTGAATATTATTTGTATTAATGACATTTAATGTATGAATTATGTTTAATTTGGTTATACAATATGGTTGATAATTTGTATTTATTGTGTTAGAAACTGCTTTTAATAACTGTATTAATCAGATTTATTGATCGTTAATTAATTGACTATATTAAATAAAGCATTAATGTGGTGTTTTTTTTTCTAGTATGCATTAAAGTGGTGTACGCTTACGCTTTTGTCTTGACGTCTCGAAAATTATATGCATTAAAGTGTAGTACATTATGCTTCTTTTCTTAATTATATGAATTACTAATTATAGTAATATGCAGAGAACATATTTTTAAGACTTTCTTTTATAGAAAGTCCCAAATACATTATAATGTAGTATAGATTAACCTAACGAATAAATTAGTAAATCAATTTGATTATAGCTAGAACTATGAGTTTAAATTCCAATATGTAAATTGTGAAGTTGAGTTAAATAATAGAGAGATCTCTTTGAGTTCAATCTAAGGCTAAAAGTAGTGGTGGTGAGTCACTCACCGTCATCTCAACTTTCTCTCTTCTCTTATTTTCACTCACTCTCACTCATCATACATTCGTTTTGATCATTCCCACTCACCTTTATAAAAATATACCCCACTAAATACCCCCACACTATCACAAACCAAATATTTAATTATAAATCCCACTTTTTCACCTCTCTCAATATGGTAGAGTAACTCACCATGCAGACGCAATATTTGGCCTAAGTCAGGCGCAAGTTTGGCATGCGTTTTGGAACTCACGATCGTGAGTCATTCACTCATAGAGGAATTGTCTCCACTCCGTTTAGTCTAAAATACCCGTAATAGAGCCATGGTTCACATGTCCTCCAACCAATAATGCGTCAATCATCACTACCCCACAAACACCACACGTGGAAGCCAGATTCTGGAGGTGATTTGGTCACAAATTTGACCGAAACAATATTACGGAGTATTTGTTTGTGTGTATGTGCGTGTGAGTGCATCGTGAGGTATGTTTGTGTTTAAGTGATGTATGTTAGTGTGGTTGTTAGTGTGGTTGTTTGTGTTTAATGAGTTTGCTCAACAATACATCTATGCATCTAGTCTAATAGATTGAACAAGATCTTACAAAACCAATCTATATTGTAATTTATTTTTTGTTAAGTACATGATTAGAAGAAAATGTGGCGCCATTTACCTATTTAACACGGTGAATTATAAATTAACGAGGCATATTCGAAAGGCACATACATCAAATTTTTTCACACGCCTCTGTCTCACAAAACCAATCTATTTATGTAATACATATTTCGTGAACGACTTCTATCCACGAAAATGAATTTTGATTGAATGTCGTCTAGTAGTGTTTGTGTGTTGAGGTGATGAAGCCATGAAAATTTTCTCTATATTGCGTGATAACTTTCTATATTTCCTATACTAAATACCTAGAAATTAGAACATCGTTATCGTAAAAAGAAACACCTAGAACTATAGCTACATCATGTTATACACTATGGTAGTCATGCTACCACTTTCAACCTTTTTGTTTTATTATTATTAGAGTAAATTACATGGTTCATCCTCTGATTTTGGTGAAATCCCTATACTTGTCCTTGATATTTTTTTTTGCCCCGTCCATCCCTAAAAACAAAGTATGTAAGACCCTTGGGGTGGGCTTGGATTTTTCGGTTTGGACTTGGGTGAGATAATGGGGAGACTTAATTGGGGCGGACGGTATGCACTAATTTCATTATAAGGATCGATTAGGTGCAATTAAAAAGATAAGGACTCAATTAGAGATTTTGCCTAAACCACAGGGACAAACCATGTACTTTACTCTAAAAATTATTTCAAGCATAAAAAGTATAGCCAGAACCATATCCATACCGAAAACCGAATTTTTAGTTCGGTTTGGTTCGGTGTTGGCAAATTCGGTTCGGTTATAAGTTCGGTTCAGTTTTTTCGGTTCAGTTCGGTTTCGGTTTTCGGTTTTTTCGGTTATTACCCAAACAATGCACACTCCTACAAATGAGAGCATTTGTGGTGTTTATACAAAGCTAGACGCCTCATGGGCCTTGGGTTGGGCTTGGATTTTTCAGTTTGGACTTGGGCTATTACTAAAAATAATTTAATATACTAGCTTAACTAACTTAGTAACTATTAGCTTATACCAAGTCCTAGTCCCCAATACTAGACTATTACATTTGCTATGCCAAAATACAAGGTTCCCATAAGCAGAATGACCATCACTTTTCTAATCCCAACAGAAAGCCATTCATGTCAACTTCAGGTTTTGTATATGGTATCTCATTGAGATCATGCTCAAAATCACTATCATCCCCTTATGGTTCTTCCTTTTCTACACCTTCATCTTCAATATCATCAACCACAAGTTCTTCCCTTTCTACAACTTCCTCATCAACCTCTTGGTTAGTAGTATGAAAATAACACCCTCATTTGTTGGACATAACTCATAAATCATTTATGCAATGTCTTCATCTACTGCATGGCAAGGATCCTCCTCCCAATTCACTACACTATCTTGTTGGAACAAGTCTTCTTCAAAAACATTCTCAGCTTGTTTACTCTTCTTAGACATAAAACCACCCATCTGGTCATGTACAACAACATCAGTCCCATGTTCAACATCATAATTACTCTCTTTCAAGAGATTTAAGAAAATGAATGCATTGGACGAGGATGGTGGTACCTCATTTTCACAATGTAAGAATCCTACATTATCATCATTACCACTTTCAACCAATACTGTTTGAAGCTTGAGTTGATGCCATTTCATGATTATACTCCTTCCCAGTTACATTGATTGAGTCATTTCACTCTAACAACAACAATTTTCCTTTCTTAACCGATTCACTGACCACATTCACATCAACAATTCTTCAATTACTACACCCTTTGACTGAATACCCCTAATCTCCATTTTATGTTTTCCTACCAAAGATACATCAACTTCTACATAAATATCTACTCCCTCCGTCTCAAATTATAAGTCCATTTTGACTTTTTCAAAGTCATTTTATTTCAACTTTGACTTTAATTATTTCTTTTAGCGTTATATAATACTTGATGTAAAATATATAAATAGATATGTGATTTAAATGCATTTTTATTGGTATACTTTTCATCAAGTATTATATAACATTAAAAGAAATAATTACGGTCAAAGTCATAAGAAAAAGACTTTAAAAAATAAAAAATTGACTTATAATTTGGGACGGATGGAGTATTTCCTTAAACTTTGGCACATATTTTAACAATGTCAGCACATCCTCATCCGACATTAGTGGATTTAACCCATCATCAAAAGACCATCCTAGGACCATAAAATTGGTAAACATGATCCTATCATCACCCAAACCTAGTTCGCTAAACATTTGGGCCAACTCGTGAATGTATAACAACTCGCAATCAATTAGGTCTACATGATCAACCACAAACAAACTTGTATTCTCTATCATGTGGATTAGAAACCTCACCAGTGTGGTGGATTTGAAGATTGAATAGGTTTTCAGACAATTCTAAGAATATAAAACAAAGAATCAAAAAACCCAAAATCAAAAAACAACCATAATATTTTGATTATTTTCATGAATCAACGTAACCTGCTTTAATTTCCATAGATACACTGCATGTTCATAAATTTTCATTCGAAACAAAATTATAATAAAAAATATCTTACTGTATAGTACCCCCAATATCCTGAATCGGTGAATTGTTAGCTCTAATTTGCGAGCCAATAGGTCTAACCATGTTGGATCAAGTGTGTTAATACAAATAAGCCGTAAAAACGTTTTTTATATTTTACGATCTTCTAATATTTTTGTCGATAACAAATGTAAAATCATTTTAACGAAACAAATAAAATACGTAAATAGTTTGAGCCAATAGTTTACTAACACACTTACATTTTCCTATAAAACACTAAACAAGTAATAGTGTTTACATGTTATAGAAATGCATATGTATAACAACTAGCGTTTACATAACATGGATATGTACTTATATATACTTAGTATATATTGTAATGGGTAATGTAATGGGTAGAAAGCTAAGTTTATAACCCATTGACTAGATACATTGAATATAGTTGGGTAAAACCCAAAGTCCATGACCCATACCCATGGAGCTTGATCCATAACCCATGACCCATTGCATGACATTATACATGAAGTCATGTTGGGTATTATCCATGACCCATGGACCTAAACCATGACCCATGATCCAATGTCTAGATACATTGTATCTATTTGGGTACCCATGACCCAAAGTCCATAACCCATGACCCATGATCCATGACCCATAACCCAATATGGAGGGCGTCCACGGATCCTCGAATACACCTGACGGATCCTCAAGTAAGGGATCCGTGGGATCCGAGGAACATTAGAGGTTTTGCCTATAAATAGTGAGCCATTTCTTCATCAGAACTTACCCCTTTTACACATACTTTATCTTAGTAATGTAAACTCTCTAACCTCAGATCCAAAGGATCTTTCTATGTATTTTTGTATTTGTGTGATTCTCTAGGTTCCTCTTAAAGGCGATATCACTACCTCTTGAAGTCGAGCAAGCTCAAGTCCATGAGTTGCCAAGCTTCGTCATCATCAAGACTATTGAAGTTATCTTGTTGATAGTTCTTTTCTCCCTCATTAAAAGTGTTGTGTTGAAGACATAGGTGAAAGATGTCAAACGGGTCAAGTCGAAGGCATTAGTGAAAGGTGTTGAAGGTCCGTGTCAAAGGCATTAGTGAAAGGTGTTGAAGGTCCGTGTCAAAGGCATTAGTGAAAGGTGCCAAAGGTTCGTGTCAAAGGCATTAGTGAAGGGTGTCGAAGGTTCGTGTCAAAGGCATTAGTGAAGGGTGTCGAAGGGTCGTGTCAAAGGCATTAGTGAAGGGTGCCGAAGGGTTATGTCAAAGGCATTAGTGAAAGGTGCATAGGGTGTACATTCGATATGGTGCATCGATGTACAAGATAGAATAGTTTGGGTCAAGGATAGTGATATCATTTTGATGTTGTAACAAGGAGGGTATCTCCTTTGGGATAGTTGTGTTGTGTTGGGTAGTAGTTCATCCTTTGTAATGGAACTCAATATCTAGCCTTGTACCGGATAAAGTGTATGAGACGTTGTGATAGGTTTGGTTCTACCTCGTGGAAGAACCCGGTGTCTAGCCTTGTACCAGATAAAGAGTAGGCGATGTTGTGAAGGCTTCTCCGCCACAAGGAGTTTGTGTTGTGTAGTGCTTACGAACTCTCGAGTAGGTGAATCGGGGAGTAGAGTAGGGCAAGGAAGATGTTCTTGTAGCCGAACCACTATAAATACTCGCGTCGTGGTTTTGTGTTCCTTACTCTTTATCTTTGCATTACTTATTTATATGCTTATCTATCAACATCCAACACACACATCAAATAGATTGACATAAGTCGATCTAAATAGTTTAAAACTAAGTTTTAATCGGTAAAACTATTCAACCCTCCTTCTAGTTTTCCACAAAGTGTTTTAATTAGGTGATTTGCAAAGTTTCGGGAAGTTAAAACCAAAGTGACTGACAAAAAATTATGTTAGGAAAATGTTTTGTTGGAGATTATGTCCCTGAAAAGAAGGGCTTGTTGGGAAACCAAATCCAAGTGGGCTGACAGGGAACATGTGGTGTAAAATGGCGGAAAAAGTGAAATGAATAAAATACCCTCACGTGGAACGCACGTGAGGAATTACTAACGGATTTTTTAACGGTCGTCAGTAAAAATGACATAAATTGCACCAAAGTGTAAATATTCGCTATTTTAAGTTTTGAGCTACCTACGGTGCAAAAAAGACTAACCACACGGACATTTTTGCAATTTACCCTAAAAAGAAAGCGAGAAGAGATCTGCCGAACCCACACGCATATGTAGTTGCTATGGTGACGTGTACTTAATTTCAACGACGACCTTCTTTAGCAAAGGACACGCCATCCATATCTGTAAAAATATACTTTATAAGAAAATAATATTTACCAACACTATCAATTTATTAAAAGCGCTTTAAATATGAAGCTCACAAAATAATGACAATATTTATATATACTTTTTTTTGACAAAATATATACTACCTATAAAATGAAAAGAGTCAATGTTGAAATGTTGAAAATAGTCAAATGTGAGAGAAATATGAAAAACTAATTAAGGAAACTTTAAAACTTAAAACTAATTTGAAAAAGTTGTACACAAAGCCATGCATTTTGAAAAGATAAATGACTATAACGTATTTACTTATTTACTCGATGTAATCCCCACACCTTCTTTTTACAAAAATAAAACACATTTGAAACCGCTACAAATTCGGTGGTTGTGGTTTATAAAACATCCGTAGCCATTTGCTAAAATCAAGGTTGTAAAATCGCTAAGCGCCAGTGAGGCGGTCAAGAGGCCTAATGATTAATCGGTTAAGCGAGGATTAATCGAGGATTAATCGGATTCAATTTTTATGCACAAAATTATAATTTTAGATATTATATTATATTATATTATATGTATGAGATAAACATAATGCATCAAAGTTCAAATATTTCAAGTGTTCAAATATAAACATAATACATAATTCTTCAAAGTTAATAGTCAAACATAGATATTACTCGGTTTGTTGACCATTTTTGACCGATTTTGTCCGATTAATCGGTTTGTTGACCGATTTTTAAGCAATTTTGTCCAATTATTAAGCTTTTTTGTTGACCAGTTTTTAAGCAATTTTGTCCGATTAATCCGATTAGACTGATTTTGTCCGATTAATCGGTTTGTTGACCATTTTTAAGCGATCTTTGACCAAACCGATTAAGTAGGCCGATTATAATAAATCAAGACGCTTAGTGAGCGATCAACGATTATGCGGGGATTAATCGGCCGCCTGAACCGATTTTTACAACAGAGGCTAAAATTATGGGACAAGCATTTATTTTAAAAAATCACTAACAAAAAAGAAACTGATATTCTTAACAAAAGTTTCATCGAAATATTAACACAACAAAATAAGATAAAAATAAACATTCTTATTTTATTTGCATCCACACGTTTTTTTATCAAACCAAACGTTGATTCTTTTTTCTTGTGTTGATATTTCTTTCAACCACTTTAAAACCGATTTAAAAACAAACCGATTTAAAGTTTTTAAATCAATTTACTAACTAATATTCAAAATTTTGTAAAGGTGTCATATATTCTACCATAGAATAAAATCAATGACAAAAGTAAATGTATGAGTTAATTAAGAAAATTTATTGAAGTTTTGTAACAAACAACAAAAATAATTTGAATATTAGTCTTACATAAGAAGCTTCTCTCATCTATTTTAAGCCTTTATATAACACTCACAGTTTTTCTAGGCTAATAAGCCCAATATTGTTCTCTGCATACGACTAATTGTTTCCTATCATTTATTTCTTTTGCAGATTGATATAGCATTTCGGTATTCATTCGCTTTCCAGGGCAATATGAAGGTATGTTTTAATTGTTGTTATTATGTTGTCATACATATTGTTTCATTGTTGGTATTTTACTTTGCTCATGCACTTATACTTCGTAAATTTATTAGAATGACCATGTGGATGATTGATCTCACGAGGAAATAAAATGATCAACAAGAGGTGCATTTTTAAGGTTTTTTGTTGAAGCTATGTGATGATGTTGAAATAATACAATCGATGATCCGAGTTTTTTTAGGTTCATGATGTGTGATATACTTAAAATCAAAAGTCTAAAGCTTTCGAAGCACTTTGCAACATCATGTTTATTACTTAGCTTGTAATATGTTGCTATTCTTTGTAGGATGTTCAAAATAAAGTAAAATTTCAATCAATGAAGAAGGATGGCTTTGTTTATAGTTGTTTTGATTCCAAGGGATTGAAAAATTCGTGTTTGTATCATGATGGTTTGAGATTAATATAACAATTTTTTTCTCAAGGTTGTAATGCCCAATGTGTCAAAATATATACATGGAGCAAGGTAAACTGCGAGTATTTCAACAATTTCCAATTATGTATTCTAATTCGCCTTTTACAATGTTCGAACTGCTTTCTCAAATTGCAAGGTTGGATTTATCTTTAGTGATTTTGCAAGAAGTTGAGGTGTCATTTGCTAGATACGATATTTGTTTATTAATTAGGTCAAATTTTATTGCCTTTTTATGATCCATGTTACATGTTGGGAACTCCTACAAGCTTTGATGCAAATAGGGGCCGGTACTATAAAGATTGCAATTAATGTCGCAATAGACTACTTGTGAAGCAACTGTTGTTCATCATGGTTTTAATATTACAAATATCTAATAGCATGTCAACACGCATTTATTTGTTGCAATCATAGCAAATCAAACAACGATTCAGGAATGTTTGCAAAAATTTAAATAGTTACTTATTATCTCGCAATTGATGTAATGTTTTATTTTTCGTTTCACTAAATGTTTTTATATGTTCTTTGATAGATGTTAAGAACTTTTGCTAGAGTTAAATGATCACATGTTACAACCGTTTGCAATTACATTTTGATCTTTTCACGTTTTATTTTGAACGTTATACGAAACACTTACCACAATATCGCATATCGTTAATTGTCTGTCGCCCGAAACCGCTGCCGCTAAACGCGGATACTCGCCTAGTATAATTTATAGATAAAAGAAACTTTTCAACAAACGTTGAAAAAGCTCAAGAAATACAACACAAAAGAGCACTTGCCATTAAAAGCAAACAATATCTGAAAATAAACAACTACACTGTTAAAATTTGAAACTAGTGAACATGCACATCGAAGAAAGCCAACAAACCAACCTATTGATTGTGAATAAGAACACCGATACTTGACGGAGACCATAAAGCCACCTTAGAAACTTCCAAGAACTTTTTAAGTGAACTTCAAACTTACAACACAAAACATTTTCCACATTTAAAACCATTGAACATGAGCGGCTAAATCGCTTGACTACAAATCTCCTAAACCGTTGACAATATTTTTATAATACAATTTAGTTTTACTTTATTGGAAACAAAAAAGACCAGTCCTAGCACTGTTATAAACATGTACTCACAAAATCCGTCAACATAACTCCCTCCGAATCCGTACGTTTATGAAAATTTGTCGCATGGACAACCCGACTATAAATAACATGTAGTATAGAGCGAATATCACAATTTCAATTCTCATCCCTATTGGCATAGTATTACGTAATTTACATTTTCCATAAAATCAACCATATCAACTCTAAAAATGATATGTTTCCTCTATACGATTACAATACAACAACAACAATATTCAACTTCGCTAAAGTAGAATATAACGAAGTAAAATTTACATAGTCATACACTACCGAAGAAACTTCTTACAGAACAATCTCCAAGTTAATATAAGTAAATTAAAAAGACAAACATTTTGAAAGATATCTAGTATCTTTTACACACAAGATTATTAAAAGATTATCTAAACGAGAAATGATACATAAGCCTAAATAAATAGACCTAATAATAGACCTACAAATCTTATTGGTTGATTTATTTATGCATTAAAAAGTAAGTCAACTTTTTTCATAATTCCTAATATACCAATCTAAATATACTATACTCTTCCAAATATTTATACAGTGACAATAATGCATCTTCCCAATTGTTTTTCTTTTGCACCTAGATCTCTACGCCAACACAAACGTTCTTTTCTGTTAAAACGTTTGTGCATTTATCCTTTTATCATTGATTTATTTGTCATGAAAAAAACTAACATTTAAAATATCAACAAAATCAATCCACAGTTAATGTTTCAAGTGAATGAAATATCAAAAACACCATTCATCTGTTCGATTAATGTTTCTCAAATGATGTAAAAAAAGAGTGTCGTGGCATATAAATTTTGGTGCAAAGATGGCAGGCATTGATCGAAACATACTATATTTAGAGAGAGTATATTAGGAATTTTGAGAAAGATTGACTTAGTCTTTAAATGCAAAACAAATTAACCAATAAGATTTGTAGGCCTATCATTAAGTCTATTTAATTAGGCCTATGTATCATTTCTCTATCTAAACTATTTATAAAGCATATATCACCTTTCATCCTATTATTTTTTTAAGACTTTCTAAAATAGATATTTAAGCAAATACTAGTAAAGAAGCATCATTTACAAGTATTTAAAACACAGATAAAACTAAAAAAATACTATGCAACACATACAATTAATACACAATTTAATTCACATATTTATCAAAATATACAACTATTTAATCACAGTGTACAATCTAATTAAGCTTCAAAAACATAAATCTGAAATCCATTTGATATAATGATTATTTGTCCGTAACGGACATGCGAACACACTACTAGATATTTGGTGCAATTAATATTATTTTAAGATATCCGCCACCGCAACACACATGTACCCTACTATTACTTATTAAAATATAAACTTTGTTCCGGATTATAAAGGGGCTAAACTTATAAGAGCAATCGGTGTGGGGCTAGCCGTGGCTCGCCGTGGTGACATGGCCGGTTCGACGTGGCTCGCCGCCACACCGGCTAACCTCACCACAGCTCGCCATGAAGCAACTACTCGTCTGCACGGCGAATCAAATTTTTGTCCTTTTCATCCTTGTGTGTCAGAAGTGAGCGTTTGATAACATTTTAAAAAGTTAAAATCGACCATTATTATTTATTTTTATTATTTTTTTAATTTTTATAACATAAATTTACACACTATAAATACTAACACATTTTCACAAATTTTACGCAACATTTATTTCAAAACACTACACTATAATAACCAAATAACATGAGCAATTCATCTTATTCTAGTGAAAGTGATCTTGATGAGATATCGGAGCTCGAGATGATTCTGCAAATAGATGAGTTTGAGCAATTGTTGCAGCAACAAGAAGCCGGAAGTTCACACCGCCATTGATACATCTCCCGTGAACGTGAAGTTGCTGAAGCACGTCTAATGGCCGACTATTTTGGTGACGACCCAAAATATCTGGACACAAATTTTAGGCATCACTATCGTATAAGTCGTAAACTATTTTTAGAAATAGTACAAGGTATTGAAATATATATTTAAATTCATCATCCTCTTTTCAAGCATTTTGATTTCTTTAGAGTCTGACCCGATGCTACGGGTGTAATGGGTTTTGTGTTATTATGAAATGCAAATGAGCCCTAAGCCAATTGGTATAACATATCACCTGATGCATTAGATGAGTATTTACAAATAGAGGAACGTTGTGCCAGAGGCGGACCTACAGTATGCGAAGGTGGTTCCTGGAAACCACCTTAGAAATCGAAACCCTTTAGAAGCTATGTAAAACAAAAAATAAGAACCTACCTTGAAACTGAACCGGGAACCACCTTACCATCTAAGTTCACAAGAAAGGAAGAAAAGAAAGAATTAAGTAAATATTTTAAAACAAGATTCAACCGATTCTTTTAATGGAGGTTTTAAGATGAGATATTTGTGGCAAAGAAGATGATAGACATACAATTCAATATGTTTTATGAGTTGAGATTTATATAGAACTCATATTTGTCATAGAACCAATGAACCAATCATAGCCATCTATTTTCTATCTAAATTAATAAAAAATTATTTTCCACCCTTTTTTTTAAAATAACATATTTTGCAAACGATAAATATTATTCTAAAAATACACATATGACGAATTAAATTATCTTTCTATAGGCGTGCGTTGTTATATCTTTCGTGAAGTTTTTTTAAATTTCGCAGGAAAAATCGCACGTGATTTAAAATCACGTGTGATTTTAAAAATCACGTGTGATTCGTAAAAATCAAATCACATATGATTTAACAAATCACATGTGATTTTTACAAATCACGTGTGAGTTTTACGGGCGAAATTTTTAAAAAAGTTCGCCGAAAGATATAACAACGATATCTATGAAAGATAATTTAATCAATCGATTATATGATTTTGGCGTAACGATTAATGGTTTGTGAGATATTTAATTTTTAAAAAGGGTGAATATATTTTAATAAAAGAAATGAGTGGCTATGATTGGTTGATTAGTTATATGACAAATATGAGTTCTATAATGAACTTTTCTCTATGTTTTATTTTATTTTTAATGTTTTACTTTTGTCTAATGTTTTGTTATAGTCCCTTCACTTTAACATTTACCACTTTATGTTGTTTATTACTCTTTCACAAACGTTAATATTGCACATATATCATCAAACTAGTTACGACTGTTTTAGTGAAACAAAATACATGTACCTGTAGAAGTTATGGCTTTAGATATGTCATAAAGTGTTTACTTTTAATATAAATTCTATATGATGCTTGAAATCAGAATTATAAATGAAAAAATTAGATACATTTATGCTTTAATCTATTTAATATATGAAGTGCATTCATTAAACTTGATATTAAGTTTGGATATTGCTACTTGTTTCGACGAAGAGTTTATAATTTATTAAATAGAAGATGGTCTAAGAATAATTGTTTAGCATGTTTGATATGTTGTTTCATTAACGAAAAATGGTGTTAAATTTGACCCGACCCGACCTAACATATTTATCGGATAATTAGTTGACTTGTTGACTTTTTTTCGACTCGTCGCGAACCACCTTGAGTTTCCTTTGGGTCCGCGCGCATTGCATCAGCACGCGATTGTCTAGATCATTTTACTATGTGCATAATCCATTTGTATACGATTGAGTTTTTAAGAAAACCAGACGTGAATGACATTAACAACTTATACAACGCACATAACGCGGTTCATAAGATACCGGGAATGCTGGGAAGCACACACGCACACACACGAAGTGCAACAAAAGAAATCCAAAGAACTCTGTGATAAACGCACACACACATCGCTTCAACGAAATCTCATCGAGCATGCTTAGAAACGACATCAGTGGGAACAATTTCAACAACAACAAAATAATTAGTTTCTTTATAATTTGATATATTTCTTAAGTTAGTATGTTTTTTACCGTATTTTTGTTCGTATCGTTATTTTATATTTTATGTTTTGTATGTTTTTTAATATGATGTATTGTATTTTTATCTAAATGAATGAATTTTATTTTATTTGGAGATGTGAAAAAAATAGGAAGTGGTGGGAGACAAATGAGTAAGTTGTGATTAGTTGTGATAATAGCACAAGGTATGCTGTTATTTAACATGCCAAACACATCTTTTTTTGGACCAATGGCATGCCAACTGCCATGCCAAATAGTTTTGAGTTACTAGAGTTGCTCATGCCAATTTTTTTTTTTTTTTTAGTGTATGAGTATTTTTACTGGGGTAATTTGTGAAATTTAATAACATGTTAATGGTGTGTTATGAGAGATGGTGTTTGAGTGATTGGTGTGTTATTGGGAAGGGGATGACATGACGCTAAGTTGACATACCGATAACATGTTAAACGTCAACACGATACCTAGTGCTCTAAAAACATGTCGTGTGAGATCCAAACTACCCAAGTTTTGTCATGTCACCAAACTCTTTGCTCTAAAAGTAAGGGTGGCAATTCTCGACACGACACGATAAACGACACGAACCCGACATGAAGTTAAATAGGTTTGGGTTGAGGATAAACAGGTTTGGGTAAAAAGCAGGTCAACCGTCTAACCCGCTTAATAAGCGGGTCGTGTTTGGGTTGAAGAAGTGTTAAGCAGTCAACACGTGAACCCGTTTAAGTATATCGTCTCTAAAAATAAAATATATAACTTGGTTTTATTGTTGGATATGGATTAAACGTATATTCTTATATACTTAGTATATGAAATAATTACGATTATAACTCGATTTTATTGGAATTGATGCTTATAACTCATATATCATTGAAATTGACATATAGTTATTTTTACATTATTTTATCATATATTAGATCGTTATATCATTTTTTTCATTTAAGCTTACTTAAATCAACAAATCACCAACCTTATTCATTTGTTTGGCCTATTCTTAAGCGGGTTAAGCGGGTCACAAACAGATTCTGGCGTGTTATACGGTATGGGTTAGGGTTGAGGTTTTGATGCGATTAATAAATGAGTCGTGTTTGTGTAGAGGTTATTTCAACACGCCAACCCGCGAACCCGAATAGGTCAACACGAACACGACTCGATTGACACTCCTATCTAAAAGTAAGAGAAAAACAACCCGACCCGACTCGCCCCACGGGTATACTTCATTTCGTTCTATATCTATCTATCTATCACCCCTCTTTCTTACAATAAAAATCCGATAACTAGGGTTTGACTAAAGTTCACCGGAAAAGTCAATCGGAGATGGATGCAACAACGGAAAAGAGATCGGAAGCAGATAAGAACCAATCGGAGTACGACGAAGATCGTGACCGTCAGTCTCGTGAACTTAAAGCCGGTTTGCATCCTCTCAAGGTATAATATATTATCCTTTTATATTATATATGAATGATGACGTCACCTATTGTTTTAACTGCTATTTTAGTTTATATATTTTTATAATGTTATTTTGCTGATTAGGATTTTAGGGAAGCTTATCTTTTGGCTTATCCTTATTTTGAAGTTTATGAATTTATATAAGTTTATTATGTCATAATTAACTTGCGTAAGCCTATAAGTCTTGCAATAAGCTGTAAAAAATAGGCTTATGAAACATAAGCTCATAAGCCAAAAAATAAGCTTAAACAAATACCCCCATAGCTTAAGTTGAATGAGTTTGTTCTTAGTAATTGTATATATTTGGTATGTAGATTAGCTGTTGTTGCTTTTGTTTAACTTTGAAGTTAGGGTGGGCTTTACAATGTTTGAATCTGTGTGGCGTTGGGTTAGGATTAGTTGGCCAAACGGTCAGAAACCATGGTTAAAGAAAAAGAAATAGGGGGTGTTTTTGTTAGCTTTTTTAGCGGGTTTATTAGCTTGTGTAAATTTTGAAAAGCTCACTAGCCAGCTTCTTTTGAGCTTTTGACCTTAAATAATCCATAAGGTCAACTTGATAAGCCCAAAAGCACTTAAAAAAGGTTGGTTTATGATTTTTTTAAACTTACATAAGCTCATGAGCCTACTAAATAAGCTTAACACAGAACCCCCTTATTAACTAATGTATTAACTAGCTTGGTTGTTGTTTTTTGTGGTCATCTAAGTGTTGTTATGACTTATGGAAACATTCTAGTATTGTTGTCGGTGGGAGTTACTCAGCTGCGTTTGTAGTTTTATTAGCAAGTGAGTAATCGAGTTATTGGCTTTGTCTGTTTGTGAGCGGTAGGGACGTGAAGGGATGGTGATGGCTGCGTAAAAGCCTGTGTTGAGAGGTTAAGGAGAGTTCTTATTTTAAACTTCCTTGCTTTTGCCTATGCTATTCCATACCAGCATTTATTTTTTCGCATGGGCATTTTATAATATCCACCATCAATACTGAACTTCTATGTATGCTTGCACAAAGGACTCTTTAAGATTTATAGATACCGAGCACACCCATTTCTAGGGGTTTCGTATGCTTGAGCTTGAAATGTCTTAGTGTGGTTTGTAGCTGGCTCGTTCATGGAGATATGATGTTAGTTTAAGTTTAAAGGAATTGAATTACTCCCTTTTTCTGTGTGTCTCACGCTCTATATATGTTTATATTGTTTGTTGACATGCGACAACGATCCTTACTCATTAGCTATACTGTTGCAATAGTTTAATTGATGAGACTCGAGATAAAGCAAGGCCTGCTTAAAGTTTTAGTACACAGATCAAGTGACCAACTTAGATGTATAAAGGATGCAGTGATCTTCCTTATGAATTGAACTTGTTAACTGCATTGTGCTACTGATTTGTATAATGTTGGTGAATATTATATAGGCTTGTTGGAATCTCATAAAGCTTACATCACACTATCTCTGATTGTGTTTATGGTTTTACTCCAACAGAACAAGTTTGTATTCTGGTACACCGCACTCCTGGAGTTCGAACTCAGTCATCATATGAAGACAACATAAAGCAGATAATGGACTTTAGCACAGTAATAGTTCATTCTTTATTTGTGGATTGCATTAACCCATCGCTACTCTTTAGATGCGAAGTTTGTTGGTATGCTTGTTTACCTTTATGGCTTGTATCAACTGCAGGTTGAAGGTTTTGGGTGTGTTATTGTCATTTGGCTCGTCCATCATCCTTGCCAAGCCCAACTGATTTGCATCTTTTCAAACAGGGGATTCGTCCATTGTGGGAGGTACATAAGATATTTGGACTCTTACATCTTTATCATTTAGTAGTTGCTGCTGATTCTTCCCCTTTGTGCTAGTTAGGCTTAAAGTAAATCATAATCATCTGGTTGTCTTGTCTGTTTGTTGGTGTTGTAGGATTCTGCCAATTGCAATGGTGGTAAGTGGATCATCCGCTTCAAAAAGGCTGTGTCAGGACGTTTCTGGGAGGATTTGGTAAGGAAATTAAGAGGCCATCTTTCTTATCTTGTCCCTCTATTGTTCAATACATTGTCACATAGTACCATAATTTTCATTGGATGTGGTAATGTTCCTGCAACTACAGAAGGATGCGTTTATTACTTTATGATACCTTTGTTGGACTGTAAAATACTGGCGTTTCAGCATGTATTTCTTGCCCACATGCATGATACAACTGATTATTAGGGAAGTCTTCTAGTAAATAGCTGTCAATGTTTAGTGATATGATTGACTTGCACATATATAAGCATTTGTCCTGAGGTTAGCGCCTCTGCTGATATCATTCAGGTATACGGCTTATATGCTATCTGGCACATGTTACTCTCTTTTCTTCTTTTGGCAAAACGAAACCCACTTCGTTGATATTCAGTTAGCTATAAAGCCTGTCTAATATTTACATGAGATCGTGGATCTAGGTTGAAACGGCATGCCGATTTGATGACATATCTACATAAAATCTACCGTATAATGCTATCATTTATATCTTGTGTGGCACATGTTACCTCTAATAGTTTATCATCCTCATAACTGTTGCAAACTGAGGTACTCAGACTTAACATCATGTTTATGGACCTAGTGTCCACATGGTATAGACTTTGCACCTATATCTTATAGAGGTATATATATTCATTAAAGCCTAAAGAATGCGGCATTGTTCAGGATGATTGACCGTGGCCCCCTTTGAACTCTTCTCCCGTTTTATACTATTAACGTCTATTAAATTGTGCTTTAGTATTTGTCCCTGTATTCATGAACCATGTGACAACTATTATTTTCTTACTGTTGTTGTTGGAATCTGTGCCAGGTTTTAGCATTGGTGGGTGATCAGCTTGATTACAGTGATAACATATGTGGTGCAGTGTTGAGCATCCGATTCAACGAGGACATACTGAGCGTGTGGAACCGCAATGCATCTGATAATCAGGTATGTTTAGCTGTTTACAAAGCTTTCGAGATTATCTGCTTGTTAACATATTTGATTGAGAATCTTTTTTTCCCTGAGCAGGCTGTGATGGCTTTGAGAGACAAGATTAAGCGACACTTGAAGCTTCCTCATGGGTATGTTATGGAGTACAAGCCACATGATGCATCCCTGCGTGACAACTCATCGTACCGCAACACTTGGCTGAGAGGATAGAGAGAAGGAACCAACCGCTCATACTCTTTTGGTGCTTATGATGGTCAATATTTCTAGTCCTTGTCTGTTTCACTAACCTAAAGAAAGAGAAATGTCTGATATGTAATTGCACTTAGGTGCCTTCATCTGGCTCATGATTATGGATATTTTTTGCGTTAATTTCAGCTCTATTGCCCCATGGTTATCTTATGTACTCATATTTTATCGTGTATTAGCCTTGATTTCTAAATACAGCCGAAAGAATTTAGTTCTTTTTGCTGGAAAGCCCATTGCAAGTACGAGACTTTTGGGCTTGACTAGTGCTTGATAGCTTTACTTAAACTATCTAAAACTACATAAGTATTTAAAAACCAAACAGTTGACTTTATTTTAGTCAACTTTAATTTTCTGTTGACTTCTATCAGCAAAGCAAAGAACAACTTTCAGTTATCAATCATCACATGTTACTCCAAAGAAAACCCACAAAGTTTCTATCTCCATCACATGTTATTTTGGTGATATTTGTATCATGGTATGATGAGGTTTTTAGGCTAAAAGGTATAGCTGCTAAATCCAACATGTTCCACTTGATTACTGGCATGCGGAATACTCCAGCCGAATGATGCCTCTCGATGGACGGTTAGTTTAAGAACAATCTGAGACGTGATTTATGTTGGGCGGTTGGATGGACAAGAAACATAACAAGTTTTATCGATGTTGGAACTTGACGTGAAGTGAACTCAACATCCTTCTTTTGTGTAAACAGGTACTTGCCATACCTTTGTGTTCTTACGGTCGTCAGTGAGGCTTAGATCTGTTTCACTTTCTTTGTATGTTTTGATATATGTTTTCGCTCCAGCCAAGATAAGCCATTCTATCATGAACAATTGGTAATTATTTTCCACAACCGCATCTAATATAGTGCTGTAGTTTGATGAATAGGCAAGTTTGTACCTTCAATTATAGATCAAAAACAAAAGAAACATCATCAAACAATGTGTATGATAAGTATGCAATGAAAGTGGAGAAGTATCCATCCATAAGATCAAATAATTTAACAGAACTCTTAGAAGAGGGGTGGATAATAACAAGTTACCTCACGGAAAGAGGGGAAAAGAAATTTGGTGTCCTCTCATTTGACGCGATAAATAACATTCGTCCTTGTTGGACCCACTTTTCAATCCTACAAAGAATGAACCGAGGACGTGTGTCTCTGTCGAGATGAGGCTGTAGTGTCCTGACAACACCGAATCTGTCTTTTCTTGTATTTAATATATCATCACGTCGAACATGAATAGCATCATAATCACCTAGAAGTGTCATAATCTGTATTCATTTAACAAAAATTCATATATTCACACCATTTGGTAAGAAATGAGTTGACACAAGCACAAGAAAGTGTGTACAAGCATCTTGCCAAACTGTCCATAAAGTAAAAGATGGGGTTTTATAGGGTGAAAAGGCAAAAGCAGCAGCAACGTGATTTTAAAACAATGGAGATGTCTGTAATGAATTTTGACGACGTGAATCATCTGTGATATATTTTAATTTAGAACGATATGCATGATATCGATGTAATATGTTACAGTTCAACTTTCAAAAATAGCGAAATGGTCACTGTGACTTGCGTTGACTTTCGGGTCGTATCCGTCAGCTTTATTTTCGGTTAAAAGTTTGATAATGGTCCTTATATCATTAACTTTCAGTTTAGTCCGTTTTTCCGTTTCATTAGTTTTGTCGGTTTTAACTACGTTTTGTCCAGTTTTCTTACGTTTTATCGGTTTTCATCCGTTTTAGCCTTTTCTTACATTTTGTCCGTTTTATCCAGTTTTCTTACGTTTTATACATTTTCTTCGTTTTTGCGGTTTTCATCTGTTGTTTCACGTTTTGTTCGTTTTTACGTTTTTATCGGTTTAATTCGTTTTGTCCAGTTTTCTTACGTTTTATCGATTTTCATCTGTTTTGGCCATTTTCTTACATTTTGTCCGTTTTTATCCGTTTTCTTACGTTTTAATACATTTTCTTTCGTTTTACTGTTTTCATCATTGTTTTCGTTTTCTTTGTTTTAAATGCGTTTTATCGGTTTTAATTCGTTTTGTCCGTTTTTATTACGTTTTGTACTATTTCAACATGTTGAAAATTTTTCCATAAAGAAAAAATTCGGAAAACATTTTCAAAAAAAAAATTTGGAATTTTTTCGCAATTTTGAAAAATTAAATAAGAAAAAAATTTGAAAAAATTAAAAATGTAAGTAAAAATTTCAAAAAAATTTGAATAAAAAATATTTTTCAAATAATTTTTTTTTTAAATATTTTCGAATATATGTATTTTTTTAAATCTTAAAAAAAATTTTGAAAATTTTGAAATTTTATAATTTTTTTAAAAAATTTTTATAATTTTTTCAAAATTTTTTAAGATTTTTAAAAAATATATATTGAAAATATTTTAAAAAAAAAATTATTTGAAAAATATTTTTATTCAAATTTTTTTGAAATTTTTACTTACATTTTTTTTTCAAATTTTCGAATTTTTTTTTCCTATTTATTTTTCAAAATTGTAAAAATTCCAAATTTTTTTTTGAAAATTTTTTCCGAATTTTTTTCTTTATGGAAAAATTTTCAACATGTTGAAATAGTACAAAACGTAATAAAACGGACAAAACGAATTAAACCGATAAAACGCATTTAAAAACTAAGAAAACGAAAAAAATGTAGATGAAAACAGCAAAACGAAAGAAAACACGAAAAACGAAGAAAACGGATAAAAATGCATAAAATGTAAGAAAATGGCCAAAAACGATGAAAATCGATAAAAACGTAAGCATCCAAAACGAAATTAAACCGATAAAAACGCATTTAAAACGAACGCGTAAAACAACGATGAAACCCAAGAAAAACGAAGAAAATGACAAAACGTGAAGAAAAAACGGATAAAAACGACAAAATGTAAGAAAAGCGGCCAAAACGATGAAAACCGATAAAACGCGTAGAAAATGGACAAAACGTAGCGAAAACCGACAAAATGACGAAGCGGAAAACGGACTAACTGGAAGTTAACGTGTAAGCGACCATTATCGAAACTTTTTAACCGAAAATAAAGCCATCGACGATAACTGTGTCAACGCAAGTCGTGGACCATTTCGCTATTTTTGAAAGTTTGACCTGTAACTTGTTGCACGGCCATATCGTGCATCGTTTCTAAATTAAAATATATCATCTGGTCGTTGCTTTCAAAATTTCACATCGTCTCGTGTTAAAAATCACGTGTTGCGTTTTCACCCTTTTTTATACGTCATTTGTCGCACACTTCTAAAGAAGTAACTAAGTGGGCATTCCGCATTTATCATTTACAGTACTTTTTAAAGTTAGAGCCATTTGTACCGATTTACAATTTTCGATCGACTTATTAGTCCAAATTGGCATAAACGAAAGCAAATAGATATTTAGGGGAATGTTGTTTACAATTTGGGTGGCCTCAGTATAACCTTTTCACCACTTGAGTGGCGGTGCCTATGCAATTGAGGATACATTATCCCTATGTTCCTGTTGGCGCATTTACTATTATCATTACTATTCCTACGCCGATGAGATCCCCCAGCCTTGCCAGAGTCGTCTCCACCATGACCACCTCCACAACCATTCTACCTGACCAATAACATCAACCACTCTCCATTCCACATGTGAAACTGCTCACCAGGCACTAAACTATGACATACATTTGCATACTTTATGGACTATAGTGCACAGAAAACGTTGAGTGACCTATGTGGCATGTTTGAGAAGCTTAATTCGTGTTGTGTGAGATTGGTCCAGGCAAATATCACAAGAACATATACTATGAGCTTACTAAAATAACGAAAGCTTGTAGATAGATAAAAGTTCAAGAGTACAGCTTAACATGGCAATCAAGTCACATCCAATTTCAGCAAAAGAAAAGAAAAAAAAAAGGCAATTTTACAAAGAAAGGGAAATGCCGACCTTTTCTGCTGCATCTCTAAGCTTTTTCGCAGCCATTGAAGGAAGAAATGAATGTGGTAACAACACAGAGCTGCGGTTATTCCGATCCTTACATTCCATAAGCCTGAATGATTATGGTCATTAATACCCACACACAACACGAATAAAGAATAAATTCAAAACACGCCTACACCCTAAACGCAACATTTTCTTCATTATTTTAGTGTGCTTATACCATGACAGATGGCTTGCAGTTCGATTAATAAGCAAAATCTTCGAGTACTCACTTCTTTCTTTTAAATCTGCCCGACTAACTCCTTCAACATGGGCAACTTTCTTATATTTATAAGTGCTTATTAGCTAAAAAGATGCCAACTTTCTCATTTTGAAGTGCTTATCAGCTTAAACATGCTACCTTTACTTTTAAGTGCTTATTTTCGGTGTACATAAGAAAATAAGCAGTTATATCAAAACACTTAAAAACTGCTTATTTGCTTAAATATGCAAACTTTCTCAATTTGAAGCGCTCAGTCGCTTTCAGGTGCCACCTTTCTTATTTTTAAGTGCTTGTTTGCTTATTTTAGTACTTCTTTCACTGTGGATAAGAAAATTAGGAGTTTCTTTACAACACCTATAAAACTGCTTATATGCTTTAAACAATCAACAAGTACCAAGCCTTGTTCCCTGTAACTAATTTCAGTGAATAAGCAAATACAATCACTTAGGGGGTGTTTGTTTATGCTTATTTGTGGGCTTATGAGCTTATTTGATTTCGACTTATAATTCATACATTTTGAGACTTATGGTCTTATATAAGTTTATTATTCTCGATAACTACCTTACATTATAAGTCTCCGAGCTTATAAAATATAAACCGAAGCTGAAAAAGCTTATAAGCCCACAAATAAGCTTAAACAAACACCCCTTTAAACAACCAAATCCCAAGAACCCTCTAAATAAATAAAAGAATATTTTAAATGCCATTAATAATTGCGATAATGGCCTGCAAATATATCTACTTGTAATCCTATCTTTTTATACGTATCGAATTATTTTTTTTCTATTCTACGTACCGAAGTTGCATTTTGCGTCACTTGGGTGTATTTTCTGACTTTTTTGCCCCTCTCGGGTGATAAGAGTGTTCATAAATTGAAGGGCAAAAAAGTCCCAAAATACACGCAAATGATGCAAAATGCTAGGGGTACATAGAATAGCAAACTTTAATAAATCTACCATTGTAAAAAGATAGCTTCTTGATCAAGAGCACAACGTAAGCTAGACTGTTGATGACCAAGACCAGCACATGTGTGACAATGTCTACCAGGACAATCAATTCTATTACCCCAATATAAAAACTTGTCATTATTATTCAAATGTGAGGATGTTCCATTGTTTGAGATTAGTGTGGAATAAAAGTATATGATTGTGATTAATGAGATTGTTAATGTGATTAACAAGATTGGTTTTGTTCTTGATGAGGGTATTAAGATCCGCATTGTTAATAGAGTTATGTATGTAATGATTACAAAGTACTTAGGCCGGACACAATAGGAAGGCGATTGACCCGTCACTTCAGTTTTCTCTCTCCGACGATCTATAAGCTATTTATTGACACAGTAAGGGCGATTTTTATTTTTTTTTTAAAAAAACCTTATCTTTTTATATTTTCAAAACAAAACATATCCTTTTTTTCCTATATATTCACTACATTTTCATAAAAAAAAAGACATCTCACACACACAACTTCTCTAAAAAAAAAATACATCACACATTGAGAGAAATGGAAGAAAAAGAAGCACGAGAGGAAGCAACTCGTAGGGAGCAAGACGCAATGGGATAACAAGAGCGTAAGGACAACTTTTTGACATTTTGAAAAGAGAGTGGGAAGAGAGAGGGTTTGCGGAGGGGTATACTTCTTACGACGAGAGTTATAACACATATTAATCTATGTGTTTTATTTTCTTTATCATAATCTGTATTTTCATTTTTATTTTTGTATTGTAGTTTGTATTAATCTGTAATTTGTATTTTCAATTCAATGTTTAATGTATTTTCATTTTCGTATCAAATAGGATTTAAATATTTTAACATTACAATACCAAATTTAAAAAATATTACTACAAGTTTTATAGTGTATGAATTATGTTTATTGAAAAAAACGAAGTAAACTAAACACAAACATAAACCTGCAAATTGTACACAAAACAAATAAACAAAACTTAGACGATTTAGATCGCAGAGACGATCGAAATTAGTGAAAAAGTGGAAATCGATCGCTAGACGATCGACACCCATAATAAAGACGACCGATCGTCTTTTCTATTGCATGCAGCCTAACCAACAAAGAGTTGTTCTTCAACCACTTTTAAAACCCCCCGACATTTGTAGATTTTACATATAGTATGCATTTCCCTGTTAGTTATATTTCTCAAATAAAAATGTAAATAAATTAACAATTTCCATCCTTTGTTCAATAATTTATTACAAGTTTCCATGCAAGACTCTTGAGTCTTGAAGTACCAAAAGTAACTTGTAGGTTTTAATGCAGGTTTGAAACTATAATTTGGTAAACTGAACTCAATATATAATTTGAAAGTATCGGGTTCGAGACTTGTCAATGAGGTTTTTCTCCTAGACGAAGCGGCAAAAGGCTAAGGCTAAGATTCGAGGAAAGCATACTTACTGCTTTAATATCACTGCACGACTCGAATCACTTTAAAAAAAAATTGTAAAAAGTTGACTTTATAGTAGTCAACCTTAAACTAGTATATCAACTTTAACCAACAAACCAAAGAACAACATCAACAATTCCTAGTTTCCAACAATCCCATGTTGTCCAAAACAAAATCACTATCAAACATAATCAATGTCACCCACAAATCCAATATATTAATAGATGACGTCACTTACACAAAACTAATCCAATCATCAATAAACTCAGCCTCTTCATTACATGGCAAATTAGCACAATCACACATTATCAAAATGGGTCATAACCCATCTCTGTTTTTAACCAATACCCTTATGAACATGTACTTAAAATGTGGTGAATTTGGGTGTGTACACAAGGTGTTTGATGAAATGTCTGACCGAAATGTGGTTTCTTGGAACATGTTGATTTCGGGGTATGCGAAGATGGGGAGGTACGAGTATGCGAAAAGGGTGTTTCGTGAGGCGAGAGGTGTGGATGTTGGGTTTAGTAAGTTTACGTATGGGAGTGTTTTGAGTGTGTGTGGGAAGACGGGTGATTTGGAGTTGGGGAGGGTTGTGCATGGGATGATTGTTGTGAGTGGTGTTGGTGTTGGTGTGGATGGGGATGCGTTTTTGAGTAATTCGCTTGTTGGGATGTATTCTAAGTGTGGGAGAGTGGATATGGCGCGGGTTGTGTTTGAGAAATGTGGTGAGTTGGATGGGTTGGATGAGGTGTCGTGGAACTCGATGGTTGCTGGTTATGTTAAAGGTGGTTTGTATGATGCGATGTTGCGAGTTTTGGTGAAAATGCATCAGTGTGGGGTGGGGTTTAGTAGCTATGTTTTGGGGAGTGTGCTTAATGCGTGTTGTAGGGGTTTTGGTGATTCGCTAATATGGGGAAAGTTACTGCATTCGTGTTCGGTAAAACTTGGTTGGGATCTTGATGTTGTTGTTGGGACTGCGTTGCTTGATATGTATGCTAAAGTTGGGGATCTAAATGATGCAATTTCGGTTTTTGGTGTTCTTCCTGACAAGAACGTTGTTATGTATAATGCAATGATTTCCGGGCTGCTTCGTGGAGAGGATATTTGTGACGTCGGTGTTAAAAAGATGCTAAATCTTTTCCATGACATGCAAAGGGATGGTCTAAAACCTTCGGAGTTTACATTTTCAGCAATGATCAAATCTTGTATTGCTTGTAAAGATTTGGAATATGGGAAACAAATTCATGCACATGTCTGCAAGTATAATCTTCAATCCGATGAATACATTGGAAGTGCTCTTATTGATTTATACTCTTTATGGGGATTAATGACTGATTCATTAAGATGTTTTAATTCAACTAAAAAACAAGATATAGTAATATGGACATCTGTGATTGTGGGCCATGCTCAAAATGGTGGATTCGAGCGGGCGTTGGTTCTTTTTTGTGAACTTCTTAACTATGAATTGAAACCAGATGAGTTCACAGTTTCAACTGTTTTAAGTGCTTGTGCTAATCTCGGTGGGGTCCGGTGTGGTGAGCAGATTCAGAGTTATTCAGTTAAAAGTGGTATTGTAAAATCGAGCATGGTTGTAAATTCTTTGATATATATATGCATAAAGTCAGGTGACATAGATTCTGCAAATCAGGCGTTTGATTTAGCTGATAAATCTGATGTAGTGTCGTGGAGTGTGATGATATGTAGTACCGCACATCATGGATGTGCGAAAGAAGCTGTGACCCTCTTTGACTGGATGATAAGTATGGGGATCACACCAAATGATGTGGCGTTTCTTGGTGTTCTTACTGCGTGTAGTCATGGGGGGCTTGTTGAGGAAGGTCTCAGGTAACCATTTTGCTTTGCTTGTGTTCTTAATGCATCTGCGTGTAGTTATTATCATATTATGCTACCACAAAATAAGACTTTGAACTTTGATCCTTGTTCCTTCTTAAAATAGAAATTAAATAGAGTTCTCTTATAAACAGCCGTCAGAGATAAACCACAGCCCACACAACCCATTCATAAGTAAATGGTCAAATTTGCTACCTCTACTTCATTATGTGTTTTATTGTGATTGAAACCACTAACTATGTTTTCGATCAACAGATATTATGAAACTATGAAGAGGGACTATAATATTACACCAACAGAAAAACACTGTGCGTGTATAGTAGACCTGCATGGGCGTGCTGGAAGACTAATTGATGCTAAAAATTTCATTATGAATTCGAGCTTTAGCCATGCTCCTGTAATGTGGCGGTCCCTACTAAGTTCTTGCAGGATTCACAAGAACATGGATATCGGAAAACAAGTAGCCGAAAGATTAATTGAGCTCGACCCTCAATCATCTTCATCTTACGTGCTTCTTTACAACATCTACAATGATGCTAAGATGGAACCACAAGCTACAAAAATAAGAGACTTGATGACTAACCGAAGGATCAAGAAAGAACCGGGATTAAGTTGGATTGAAGTTGGAAATAGAGTTCATTCATTTTTAGTTGGTGATAAGTCACACCCTCAAAGTGAAATTATATATGAGAAATTAGATGACATGTTGCATAAAATTAAGAAGTTTGGTTATGTTGATGAAAGATTAACGGTGAATCATCACAGTGAAAAGTTAGCAGTGACTCTTGGTTTGCTCAGTTTACCTTTATCTGCTCCTGTGAGAGTTATGAAGAACCTGAGAGTATGTCAAGATTGTCATAATGTTATGAAGTTGATCTCAAAGGTTGAAAAGCGAGAAATAGTTTTAAGAGACCCCATTCGGTTTCATCGGTTTAGAGATGGAATTTGTACTTGTGGGGATTACTGGTAAAAATTTTAGCACTTAAGAGCTGCAAATGATGTACAGAAATGGATTCCATTTATAAAGAAATGAAAGAATGATAAGTGGCACAGCCGCACAGGAAAGACTCCCAACATCAAACTATGTTGTCAAACCGTCAGGAGTTATGTAGCAACTGAGCTGCCCACAAAAAGACTCGTCTTTACAGGTTTATATACAGAAATTTGGTTCTGTTTTATTTATCCAAGCTAAAGATTGTTCCTCGTCTTTAGCTTGCGCAGACAGCTAGACATTATGTGAACAGCTAATATGTATACGGACCAGTTCGATATAATTGGCTCTATGGATCTCTAAGATTAACAAGCTCTACAGTCTACAGCAATAATAGTCCTTCCTGATGTTTTATATACATGTTATAACAAACAAGCGACTCAATAGTTTAGCGAGAGTTGCTAATTTTTTTTACTTATGTACACATTATACTTCACTTAGGCCTTGACATATTTTTGAGTGAAAAAAGTTTTCCTCTCCAAATAATACCTAATAAGAAAAAGAAAAAGTATTTCTAGAACAAAGAAATTGCACAAAGAAAACCAAGAGTAGTATTTGGCGCATTATTTCACAGCAAATAGAAAAACAACAGGTGTCAGTCCATCATTGGATCACAAGAACCACAAAAGACAAAACCTGATGTTGTACATTGCTGGAAAAGAATCTCTTTCAATTCTTTTCTATATATATTCATCCACCTTGTTACATTTCTTAACCCTTTTTACTATTTTTGTAGACTTAAACCTCAACAAAAAAGGGTTTTATTCTTTTTTACCAACCATCATTTTCAGTTGACTGTAAGAAACCCTTCTTCATTTTCATAAACAAAATACATATGTTTTACTTCACTTAACTTCTTGTTGCATTAATATAGGTAATGATGGAAGGAGGGTCTTTGGGAGCTCTTGAGCAACAAAACCATGAGTTTACAAAGTTAATATTTTCATGGTCTCTGGATGACATTTTTAATGAACATCTCTACAAGTACAAGGTCTTTATTTTTCATTCTTTTGTTATATTAAGTTTGTTAGTTTTTTTTTTTTTTTTTGTCCCCCTACTGTGATGTACGCGGCCTAACTGGTATAACTGTGGCCGTTTCCGAACTTTTCCTTAGTGATGTTTGAACCCGGGGTCTCTTATGAGACCATGAGACCTCTCAGAGATAATTTTGTTTGTTTTTTGTATGTTAGCTACAGTTGTTGATATGAAGCATTTATACACATAAGGGGTGTTTGTTTTGTTTTAGCTTATTTTCGAGCTTTCGAGGTTATTTTGTTAGGCTTATTTTCATAAGCCATTTTTCGCGGCGCATGTTCAAGTTTTAAGTCATAATAAGCTTTCGGTGACTTTTGTGCTGGAACTTTTAAGTTATATGCATTATACGGAACACTAAAGCTAGTCTTATCATATTTTACTGCAGAAAGTTTTTAGTTTATATATTTCTCTATCGAGTGTTTAAAATAGTTTTATGTAAGTGCTTATCTGCTTATTTTTTTTAATGGATAAGCATTTCTGAAAGTTTGAATGAAACTGTTTGTGTGCTTTTATATTAGTTGTAAAAAAGTACTATGTATAGAATAAGCCAAAATAAGCAACCTAGCATCTGCTTATTTTAAAACTAGTTTAGATAAGAAAATTCTCAAAGACCCCCTAGAAAAACAAAGATCATGAAAGTTTCTAAAGTCAAAGTTTGACTTATTTGACCTTGAAGTCAATTATTTCATCTTTTATTTTGGACTGAAAGGTTTACATTGTTTTTCTAAAATTGTTGATTATTTGTGTTTTGAAAAACAGTTGACATAAACCTGTTAAGATTTCCTCATACTTTTTTTTTTGAACGGCAAGATTTCCTCATACTGTAAAAAGGTTTCATGATTGTAGATTCTTTTATCTCATTACTAGGTTAATCGGTGTTACTTCGGTTTAGATAACAAAAATTCATTACATGACTGTTTGTAATGACATTGTTCCATCATTTTGTAGGTGGAGAACATACCACTTACTTTTGAGTGTGAAGAACACTATTTTGGCTATTTTGTTTATCCTTTGCTAGAGGAAACACGCGCTGATTTAGCTTCCTCCATGGAGATCATGTATAGAGCTCCTTTTGCTGAGATTATATATTTTAACGAGTCCAAATGTGGTGAAAACATGGTCTATGAGGTTACTGTTGGTCCTTGGAAGAATCAGTTTAGAGAACGTGGCAAAGACGCTTACCATACTTTACCTGGTGATCTGCTTATATTAGTAGATGGGAAACCTGAATCAGTTTCTGACTTGCAGCGTGTGGGAAGAAAATGGGCTTTTTCATTGGTTAAAAGTAATGAAGATGATAGTGCATCTTTAAAGTTTAAAGTTCAGGCATCAAAACTAACTGAATTTCAAGACGGGATGTTTGTTGTTTTTGTGACGAATATAACAACTCAGAAAAGAATATGGAATTCATTGCATATACATAGAAATCTTAACATCGTCAAAGAGGTTCTTTACTCTCATTCTATGGTAAGTAGTTTGTGTTGGATAAAATTCCCCTTTTGTTTTGTGATGATCTCGTCATTAATTATGGATATGTCGTTTACAGGTTAATGAGAGCTGCAATATATGTTCGACTTGTTATGACAGTACTTTATATCAAAAATTCGATCCACATCTTTTGGTTAATCTGAATGAATCCCAAAGGGGGGCAATCATGGCAGCGCTTTGTAAAATGCCATGTTCCCATGTTTCATTTGTGGAACAGATATGGGGACCACCGGAACAGGGAAAACCATGACAGTTAGTGTTTTACTTTTTCCTCATGCAAATGAAGCATAGGACTCTTACATGTGCTCCAACAAATGTGGCTATAGTACAGTTAGCCTCACGTGTGCTAAGCTTGGTAAGAGAATCATTCAAAATTACAACTGCGAATGGTGATTATATCTGTCCAGCTGGAGATGTGGTCTTGTTTGGCCCCAAGGAGAGATTGAATGTTAGTGCTGACATTGAAGAAATGTATCTTGAGCATCGGGTCAAGAGGCTTGTAGAGTGTCTAGGGCCAGTGACTGGTTGGAAGCATTGCATGAGATCCATGATTGATTTATTAGAAAATTGTGTTTCTGAATATCATACTTTTGCGGAAAATGAATTTTACAAAGAGAGACGACTATATGCAGATGAAAAAACTGAAGTCAAAGGAACAAAGTCGGAAGTCAATTCATTCATTGAGTTTGTGCGAGATCGATTTAATTCTTGTGCACCACCACTCAGAAAGTGCATTGTTACATTTTGTACTCATATCCCGAGAAGTTTCACAGGGGAATATAATTTTCAGAATTTGATCGCCCTTTTGGATAATTTAAGCTCTTTGGAATCATTGTTGTTTCAAGAGAATCTGGTATCGGAAGAACTTCAACCCCAGTTCACTTCTAAAGCATTGGAAGATAATCCGTCCTCTATCCTTTCCGTCAGAGCCATGACTCTCTCTGTTCTTAGAACTCTGCAGAAATCTCTTGACAGGCTCACTCTCCCATCTCTTTTAAGCAAAGATGCAATTACACAATTTTGTTTCGAAAGAGCTTCTGTTATCTTTTGCACAGCTTCAAGTTCCTATAAGTTGCATGATGTCAATATGGACTCTTTGGATATATTAGTCATAGACGAAGCTGCTCAATTGAAAGAGGCAGAGTCCATCATTCCCCTTCAACTTCCGGGATTGAAGCATGCTATTCTTATTGGAGATGAGCACCAATTACCTGCAGTTGTTAATAGCAACGTAAGTTTTTACTTATCTCTATACCTAAGACTATTGTTTACATTTTCGTTTTTAGCTTTATTTTAACAAACTACATGTTTGTGAACAGGTTTGTATTGAATCTGGTTTTGGAAGAAGCTTATTTGACCGATTAAGTTCTTTGGGTCATTCTAAGCATCTTCTCAATGTTCAATACAGAATGCATCCTTCCATCAGTCTCTTCCCTAATCTGAAGTTTTATCAAAATCAAATCCTAGATGCACAAAATGTGCTATCTAAGTGTCATGAAAAGTGGTATCTTCCAGGACCAATGTTCGGATCTTATTCATTTATAAATGTTGTTGGTGGAAGAGAAGAAAAAGACGATGATGGAAGAAGCCGGAGAAACATGGTTGAGGTGGCTATTGTGGTTAAAATCGTACAAAAGCTCTATAGAGGTGTGCATATTGGTTATGTCATTTTTAATTTTTAACATTTGTATTTTGTGGTCAAATTGACTTAAGTTTGACCTATGCTTTCATATTTATAGCATGGCAGAACTCAAAGAAGAAGCTTACTATTGGTGTTATATCTCCCTATGCTGCCCAGGTTGTCACGATTCAAGAAAAACTCGCTCACAAGTATGAGAAACTTGATGGATTTCTAGTAAAGGTGAAATCAGTTGACGGGTTTCAGGGTGGGGAAGAAGATATTGTTATTCTATCGACAGTAAGGTCCAATAGCCATGGGTCTGTTGGCTTCATATCTAGTCCTCAAAGAACTAATGTTGCCTTGACCAGAGCACGGTATGCAATCCGCTCACTTTTTTTTTAACAGATGGCTTTTTATTTTGCTAAAGAAATTGAATATTATCTTCCATATTTGTGTAGACATTGTCTTTGGATACTGGGAAATGAAGAAACCTTGAGTAATAGTGAGTCCATATGGAAAGAATTAGTTTGTGATGCAAGGAATCGCCAATGTTTGTTTGATGCTGATGCCGATGAATGCTTGAAGATGACAATTATAGCAGCAAAGAAAGAGTTAAATCAGCTTGATGACCTGGTTAACGGGAATAGTGTACTTTTTAAACATGCAAAATGGAAGGTGTGTGATAATATTTTACCGAATTATATCATTATGCATCCTGCTTTTGTTCTTAATGTCTGTTGAATTTATGTTAGGTTCTCTTCAGTGACAACTTTAGAAAATCGTTTGGAAAGCTGATGGGTTCTCGCTTGAAAAAGCTGGTCTTAAATCTCTTAGTAAAATTATCTGGTGGCTGGCGGCCCAAGAACACAAGTGTGGAGTTATGCTGTGAAACTTCTTCACAAATTTTAAAACAGTTCAAGGTTGAAGGGTTGTATGTGATTTGCACTATTGATATCATCAAGGAGGTCAACTACATACAGGTTTTGAAGGTTTGGGATATATTAGCTTTAGAGGAGATACGAAACTCACAAAGCGACTTGAGAGTGTATTTTCTGCATACGGATGATTTTATTAATAGGTGCACAGAAAAATGTTTAGAGGGGTATGTTCATGTGTTGGCTACCGAGTCTTAATTCTTAAAGTAGTGATTGTATTATATATGTGTTTAATTCCGTTTTCTTTATAATGTTTCAGGAACCTGGAAGTTCCTAGGATTTGGCCTACATCCCAAAAAATAATCAGATTTCGCTATTTAAGTGACCGTGAAGATCAAAGTGAAGTGAGTGTGAATCCTGGTAATGCTAGAAACTATGTTGAAAACTCGAAAGTGAGTGAAAGCTTATTGCTTATGAAGTTCTACTCATTGTCACATGGGGTTGTAAGCCATTTGCTTTCTGGTAAAGAAGTTGATCTTCCCATGCAAGTCACTGATGAACAAATGGACATAATTTCATCTCGCAAAAGTTCATTTATAATTGGGCGATCAGGAACCGGAAAAACCACTATTTTGACAACTAAGTTGGTTCAACACGAACAGAAATTTCGCATTGCTTCTGATGGGATTTATGAAGGGGGGCGCAGCCAATTTAGGGGTGCTGAAGTGGTTCATGATTGTCAGGATAGCAAAATGAGTGTTCTTCGACAACTTTTTGTGACAGTTAGCCCAAAATTATGTTATGCTGTGAAACAAAATGTTTCTCACCTTACAAGGTTCGCAAATGCTCATTTTTCTTTTTCTTCCTTTTTTCCATCTTTTTATTGTCTTGTTCTTACTTCACATTTGATGTATTGACAGCATTTCAAGTAATGGGAATTCATCAGCAATAAATAATCTTGACGACCTGGATGTTATTACATCAGACTTCAATGATATTCCAGACACATTTACTCACATCCCCCTAAAAAGCTACCCTCTTGTCATAACATTTCAAAAGTTTCTAATGATGCTGGATGGTTCCTTGGGGAATTCGTTCTTTGAAAGATTTTTTAAGGCAGGAGAAGGTTCTCATGATAACCTTAAAGTTCAAGATCTGTTGCATTGCAAACTTTCATTAGACTAAGGAGGTTACATTTGATAGATTTTGTTCAGTTTATTGGCCTCATTTCAACTCAAAACTTACAAAGAAGCTTGATTGTTCCAGAGTGTTTACGAAATTATTTCTCATATAAAGGAGGCTTGCAAGCAGGGATTGCAGTGATGGAAGGTTAAGCTACGAGGGTTACTGTTTACTGGCCAAAAGTCGTTCTTCCACTTTAACGAAGAGAAAAGAGAGATTATATACACACTCTTTCAAGACTATGAGAAGATGAAAACTGAGCGTGGTGAATTTGATTTGGGAGATTTTGTAAATGACATTCATCATAGGCTTAAAAATGGAAATTATGGAGGTGATCAAATGGATTTTGTGTACATCGATGAAGTGCAAGATCTTAGTATGAGGCAGATTTCTCTTTTCAAATATATTTCCCAAAATGTTGATGAGGGTTTTATATTTGCGGGTGATACAGCACAGACAATTGCAAGAGGGATTGACTTTAGGTTTCAGGATATACGATATCTGTTCTATAAGGAGTTCTTAAGCACTAGAACATCTGGAAAACAAGAAAAAGGTGTTTTGTCTGAGATTGTTCAATTAAAACAGAACTTCAGAACTCATGCTGGTGTGCTCGATTTAGCTCAGAGTGTCATTGACATTTTATATTGTTACTTTGTTCACTCAATTGACAATTTAGAGCCTGAAATTAGTCTTATTTCTGGGGAAGCTCCTGTTCTACTGGAGTCTGGTAACGACAAAAATGCAATTGAAATAATCTTTGGTGGCAGTGGAAGTGGTGGAGAAGTTGTGGGGTTCGGTGCTGAACAAGTTATATTGGTACGTGATGAATGTGCAAAGACTGAAATTTGTGAATACGTTGGAAGAAAGGCTCTTGTTCTCACTATATTGGAGTGTAAGGGTCTTGAATTTCAGGTATGTGTCTTAATCATTATTTGAAATAAACTTGTGTTACAAAAAGATTGCCTTATTGATAAATTTATATATTCAGGACGTATTGTTATACAACTTTTTTGGGACATCCCCTTTAAAAGACCAGTGGAGAGTTATATATGGATACATGAAGAAATTTGATTGGCTCGATGAGAAACTTCCTCAATCTTTCCCTACATTCAGTGAGGCAAGACATGGTGTTTTATGTTCTGAACTGAAACAATTGTACGTAGCTATAACTCGAACGAGGCAAAGGCTATGGATATGTGAGAACAAAGAGGAGCTCTCAAAGCCAATGTTTGACTACTGGAAAATGAGGGGACTCGTTCAACTAAGAAAGTTGGATGATTCAGTGGCACAGGCTATGCGGGTTGCTAGCAGCCATCAGGAGTGGCGGGAGCGTGGTAAAAAGGTAAAATTTTTCTTTAGATATCTCTTGATTAATTATTTTACAGTTACCTTATTTGACATGACCATCATTTGGTTTTCAGTTTTTTTATGAGAACAATTTTGTGTTGGCCACAATGTGTTTTGAGAGAGCTGGAGACACAATGTGGGAAACACTCGCCAGAGCTTCTGGTCTGAGAGCATCTGCTGATCAAATGCGGGAAACAAATCATGAAGCTTTTACAAGCTCTGTTAAAGAAGCAGCAGGAATGTTCGAGTCTATTGGGAAACTCAAGTCTGCTGCTTCATGTTATTGTGATTTGGAGGAGTATGAAAGAGCTGGTAATTTTCTTTTAGAACATAAATCCATGTCTGTAGATTTAATGCTCACAATTCTGACCCATTTACTTGTAAATGTTTCTAATTGGGTTGTATATGATCTCAAACGGGTCAAATACAAGGGGAATGGGTCTATTGGGTCAATAAAAAGGAATACGCTAATGGAGAACGGGTCAAACTGTTTGACAGTCACCTAACATTAATTATTAATGCATACAACATTCCATCATTTGTACTATAAAATTTAAATCGATACTGCAATAATACTATGCAGGAAATATCTATTTGTCCAAATGTGGAAAGATTGATGCAGCAGCAGAGTGTTTCACTCTATCAGGCTGTTATAGTGATGCAGCGAAAGCTTACGCCAAGAGAGATAAGTTTTCCAACTGTCTGCCGGTTTGCAAAAAAGCGAAACTTTTAAAAGAAGCTGATCTTATGGAGAAGGCTGGAAATTTTAAGGAGGCAGCGACTATGGTACTTTGGTATGTGTTTCTTTGCTCATTGTGGGGAAATGGTAACGAAGGTTGGCCATTGAAGAAGTTTCATCAGAAGGAAGAATATTGTAATAAAGTAAAGTCGCTTGCGAAACAGGATTCAGACATTTTCTATGATTATGTTTGTAATGAGCTTAAAGCACTCTCCGATCAGCCTAGTAGCTTGACCGAACTGGAAAAAGACTTGAACACTTCTCGGAAAAACAAGAGTTTAAGGGGAGAATTTTTGTCGATTAGGAAAATCTTGGATGCTCATTTTTGTCTAAATTCCTCTAAGTATGAGTGGGAGGACGAGTTACCAATTGATATAAATCAGCACCGTGAGAACAAGATGTTTCCGAACCGGGTTTCTGTTAGAACCCTGGTTTATTATTGGAATTTGTGGAAGGAGAATATTGATGGCTTCCTCTACAATGAAGAACTAAATAAACGCCGCGGTCATGTTGAATTCAGTTTAATCTATTTTGGGGTGAGGATATATCATGCAGATGGTAACAACATTTGCTTATTACTCTACAAGGATGCTCATTGGATAAGAAACACTGGTCACAAGGGTCTTCGTAGGGATAAGGAGTATCTAACTATGGATTACAGTGATGTGGTGGTTGCTATGGGGTCTTATTGGCAGTCGGAATTACTTTCTGTGGGTATTAAGGTACTTGAAACTCTTAAAGGTCTCTACAAGTTAAATTCAAACGGTTCTGTCTTTCACCAAAGCACATCTCTTCTTCACATTTTTGAGGTTTCCAAGTTTCTGTTAGACTATGCCCACTATCGGCTCACTTCCCCTTCCAAAAATATGGTGCTAAGGTCTAAAAAAATCTGTGAAAAAAAATATGTTGATCTTGTGTACAAAAATTATTATGATCTTGTGTTTCCGTTAGACCGGCGAAGATCAATGTCTCAGGACTTGATTTCTTTAAGAGAGACTGATCTTTTTGTTAACTTGCTTGATGCGGTTATTCTTCAACATGTTAACATCAAGAGTGATTTCACCTATCGGAGTATTGGGAGGGTGATGATGGCATGTCTTGGCTCAAGAACATCGGTATCACTCTACGAGCATATCATTAATATGCTTAAATGGAAACCAATGTGGAAGTCATTTGTTGAGAAACTCCGGGATGTTGGCTTTAGAGAGGATCTTGTTCTTCCAGAATTCACGCTTGCTCTGAGTGATACTTTTAGAGCCAACTGGAGAGAAGTTGGCTACATTTCTCCAGACAATTTTGTGTATCTTTTAGATCGTCATCTTTTCGTGTTATCTTGGTTATGTCAAACCTTTTACACTGCTAAGTCTTCTTTTGCTGGATGGTTTACATCTTCACTCTACTAATACCCCAACTAAATTGAGTCCAAATCCAAAATTTTGAAGTATCTCATAAGCTTTTATGTTAACATAGTCCAAAAATCCTCTACAGTAGAGCCGATACTATATCATGGTTAAAAGATCAAACATTGATCACTCATATTATCATCCAATTTTAGCATTGAAGCTAGTTATGATGCTGGCTTTAATTTTCTGGAAGAATCAGATTACTCACAAGTACTACTTGATTTGCTATCGAATAAGGACAATGTCGACTTTGCTTCCAAAGAAGTTTGTTTATATTCTTTTAAGGAGAAGCAAAGGTCGTTCTTTGAATTTAAATCTAGAAGTGGTTGCAGAAGCGTTTATGAGCGTTGAGGATCCTCTTGTGATTGTGTGTCCAGGGGATTTGAGTACTAAAATCCATGCTCCTTGTGCTATATTTGCGGACCTTAACAAATCTAAAGAGGAGATAATGAGCGTGTTGTTTCCAAAGAAGAATACACATAGTGTCAACACTTCTTCTCATAATGTTAATGTTGGGACAACTCATGAACCACCATCTCGGGTGAAATCTAATCTTAACGTGAATCCAGTGAATAAATGCAAAGGGGGCGTGAAAATAAAAGAGAAATCTCTGAAAGAAATATCTGAATCTACAAATGGGGAGAAGGGAGATCTTCAGAGCACATTTCCGAGTGAATCTACAATGAAAGTATGTGCATTGTGATTCTTTTAGTTTTATCATCATTGGTGGAAACTATGATGCCTTCTAATTATATATTTTGTTTACAGATAGAATTGGATACAAATTTACACGCACTATTGAGTGCTCTTAAGAACGGAACATTCGGTGTTGAAGATATGTTACTTGTAGAAGGTGAACATAGTAAACTCAATGCACTTTCAGACACAGTTGATCCAAGGTTAGATTTGCAATATTATGAACTTTACATGTTTGCGTACTTTATAATCAAATGAGAATTTTCTCGGCTGTTTGCGTCTTTTTCAGTCCAAAAAAAATGGAGCATTCAGTTCTCATGAAGAATTGTGTCAGTCAGCAAGGGAAGCAAATGGTAGCGTCAGAGTGCAGCAGCAGCAGCAAAACCGAGGTTGAACAAACAGGTGATCATGCACTCGTCGAAGTGGAGTTAGAAAGTCAACTTGGTGATGGTAACACTCCGAGTTCTAAAAACAAGAAAGAGAAGGGAAACAGCAAGGGGAAGAAGGGTAAACAGATCAAAGGTAAAAAGAAATGACAGTTTACTCAAGATGGATAAGTAGTTTTTAGTTTTTCATACATAACAGACGTTTTCTGGTAGTTTCAAGAATCATAGTGCTGTAAGCTTTTTGGCTAACCTTTAGAGGACAGTTCTGATTTCAATCTCACTAAGACATAACTCAGATATCAAATTTTAAAATCAGAAAAATTCTTGTTTCCTCGTTTTATGCTGTTTAATTTTTTTTAGTGTATTTAACGGGTTAATGTAGATGGCGTGTTAGTAAAGATACAAATTCATGCTGTGATGTACATATGATCGAAACCTACACAAATACAGCTAAAGTTGCATTCTTATGTTTATTGAAGATACAAACCATGTGAATGTTTAGTAAGATGGTTTAAATAGTTATATCCTGACAATTAGTTTATCCATATTACTTTACTGTCAATAGAAATAATCGATGTTAGACAAATTACTGTAGAAGTAACAAAATACAAATGTCTAAGTTCTGCTATAGGCTTGGATCATATAAGCTCACGAAGCAGTTCAGGTCAAGCCATGCTTGGCACAATGTAAGATTTGGTTTGATTATGGACCCCAAAGCTTAAAACCTAAACAGACTCTATCGGCCATACCTACCCATATATGTTTATCAATAGATCAATGAACATGTGTGTATCCTAAATGAATATATACTGCGTTTTTTTCGGTTCAGCACTTCAACTTGTCTGAACCAGACCCTCTCACTTCATTGTTTTAACATATAAACAAGCCATGGTAATTGTGCTTATCTCCATAATCTAAGAAAAAGATACACATGTTCAATTTAAATGCCTTGTATTGAGAAAACACACAGAATTATATGTATAGAAATGGATATCTCAAATTGTGTTGTAATACATACATTTAGAATGATCAAATGTTTACCTCACAAATTTTGTGGAACATCAATGTAAGCCTTTTATGTATTTCCATATATAACGAGAGGTAGCCCACGATAATTGCGTTTCCAAACGCACCTTTGCAATGAAACCTATATAAGCATCAACCCGTTTTCATTATTGATCAGTCAAGTCGATTTCTCTCTGACGATCCTCTCTTTCTTTTCCATCTCCTCTTGAAGCGATAAGCGCCGTTTCTAAGAGAACATAAAAGAAAGAGAGGAATGAGGAAATCGTAAGCATCATCTTGGACAAGCGGGCATTCAGGTCGGAAATTCGTGTTGGGAGCTTTATTGCCTCGAACATGGCATCCAGCCCGATGGCCGTATGTCTAAGTACGTCTTTGTTATTCTCCACAAATCTTAATTATGATTTATCTTATTTCTCAACTGTACATATTGGTATCATGCCATGTTATAATATTTTAAAGATGCGAAAAACTAGAAACTGAAAACTTTTGTTGCATTTGTATTGACTATACGTGATTTGGCTTGTAGCAATACCTCGTCAAGTGCGGCCAACAATTCCTTTGGCACCTTCTTCAGCGAAGGAAGTTCAGGAAAATATGTCCCGAGAGCTCTGTTTGTTGATCTTGAGCCCACGGTCATCGATGAAGTTAGAACCGGGAGTTACAAGAAACTCTTCAATCCCAAACAACTCATCTCCGGAAAGGAGGATGCAGCCAATAACTTCGCAAGAGGACACTACACGGGTAAGTTACAAATATATTGCAAAACAATATAGTAACATTTTGATGCTCTAACTTCTGTGTTGACACGAGTATATAATTTGTGCATGATATATTCGCAGTTGGGAGAGAAGTTATTGATCATTGTGTTGATCGTGTGAGATTATTAGTGGACAATTGCAGTAATTTGCAAGGATTTATGGTTTTTAACGCTGTGGGTGGTGGCACTGGCTCTGGGTTAGGATCATTGCTCTTAGAACGCTTGTCCGCAGAGTATGGGAAAACATTGAAACTCGGGTTTACAATATTCCCATCTCCTAAGGTAACATTTTCTGAACAACATATGTTTCATTAATCATGTAACCATTCCTAACATTAAAGACAAAGACCCCAAGTTCTTGTTCTAATATATTTCTTATATTATGAAACCATAGGTTTCGACGGCTGTTGTGGAGCCTTACAATGCTGTGTTATCGACTCAGTCAATGATCGAACACACGGACATAGTGGTGCAGCTAGACAACGAAGCTATATATGATATATGCAAGAAAGCGTTAAATATTGAAAACCATCTTACAAGAACCTAAATCGCTTAATATCTCAAAGCGATCTCATCTTTAACAACTTCCTTAAGGTTTGATGGATCCATGAGCGTCGATATTTCAGAATTTCAAACAAATTTGGTCCCTTTCCCACGAATCCACTTCATGCTCTCGTCATACGCACCAATAATCTCATCTACACGGCGCACTATGAGTTGTGCTCAGTCCCTGATATCACAAAGGCTGTATTTGAACCATCTAGGATGATGGCTAAATGTGACCCAAGCCGTGGAAAATACATGGCTTGTTGCCTCATGTACCGTGGAGACGTTGCTCCGAAGGATGTTAACCAGGCTGTTGGATCGATCAAAACCAAAAAATCAGTTCAATTCGTCGATTGGTGAGTTTTATTCATGTCACAAAAGGAAATATTAATAATGAGTACTTGCATCATTAAAATTTTGAGCTTTATGATATAATCGTAAATCTTAATTATGCTTGGTGTTCTTTAGGTGTCCAACGGGGTTCAAGTGTGGGATCAACTATCAGGCTCCATTCGCAGTGCCTGGCGGTGATTTGGCAAAGACCAAAAGAGCCGTTTGTATGATCAGCAACAACACAGCAGTGTCAGAGGTTTTTAGCCGGATAGATCATAAATTTGATATGATGTTTGCAAAACGAGCATTCGTGCACTGGTATTTGGGCGAAGGAATGGAAGAAGGTGAGTTCTCGGAGGCACGTGAAGATCTTGCAGCTCTTGAGAAAGATTACGAGGAAATGCTGCAAGATGGCCAACAAGATGAGGAATATTGACAACCAACAGGAAAAATTCTTTACACATATAAAGTACATGAAATGTATCACTGCATCATTGTTGTATTGGTGTTATACTTGATGAATATAAAAGAATTTTTCCGAGAAAAGACTATGAATTCTAAACCATACCATTAGCTTCGAGACCCCTTCGAATAGACGGCCTAGTCTAAGTTTATTTGAAGAACATTTTGCTAATTACAGATACAAACATAAGTAACCTATAACACTGGTGGAGTGTTACCAACAACCACCAGTGGAATAACGTTGAGATTTGTCAGTTCTTATAAAAGAGTGTTGTCAACTGTCAAGCTTGATATGTAACTTACATCCATAAGTACCATTACATGATCTGAAGACATCAAATAAAAACCACCAAAAAAACATTTCCGATATTAAGCTTATTTGGTTAACAGCCCAAAACTTTAGCTTACAAGTATATTTTTAACAGTAACTTGTACATGAAAGATACGGTAAAGTCTTAAAAAGAGGACACTTGAGTCTCATCATTTTCTCAATAACAGTAGTAAGCCCGAGGAAGAGATGATACAAACAAAGTAGTTTACACGAAAGTAAAATACCAAAAAGTAACAGATAACTACAAATTGTTCTCTTGATGAAAGTGTGGTAAAAAATAAGAGAAGTGAAAATACATATATGATGGTTGAGGGACAATAACTTATATTATGTCCCAGCCACTGCAATAGATAAGTGCAGAAATTTGGTTTCAAAGGCGGTTTTAATATGCCAAGAAATTGCAAGACAAGCTATGCTATATTGAAGCAGTAAATCAGTATATGCAAAAAGATATAACGCTAAACAAACATTTAACTGATAACAAAAAAACAAGATAATAGTATAACAACCTCAATATCCAAAACAAAACAGCCATAAGTTTTGACAACTAATTGTTTTCCATGAAATACCAAAACATAGCAACCAAAATCGAGTACACTAACAACATAAGATCTTGTTTAACGGTTAGCCTTGGCAACCCTCTCGATCTCGTCCTTCTTCTTGATAGCATAACTGCAAAAACAACAAACAAACATCCAACATTAGCGATGAGACCATATGATAAACAGATTATAATGTATTCTGTAGAACATCTATGAATATATTTAAAAAAAACCATACTTCTGACACTTTCACATATGCCTAATGAACACATCACAAATTAAAAGTTATCTATGCGGTATTGCATACAACTAGGGGTGTTATCGGGTCGTTTTATCAGGTTTATCGGGTTTATCGAGTCGGGCTGAGTCGGGTTTTGAGTTTTTAAAAAGTAACCCACAACCCGACCCAATAAGAAATCGAGTTAAAAAGTGACCGGCAACATCCAAAACCCATTTTGCTGGAATATATGCTATGCAATATGTATGATAAGAAATAACCCCAAACCAAACCCAATTTGAACAATTATCAGACACAACTTAGCATACAGAATACTATACCTGTTAGAAGAACCCTTGGCAGCATTGATAAGCTCGTCAGCAAGACACTCTGCAATGGTCTTGACATTCCTGAAAGCACTTTCACGTGCACCAGTGGTAAGAAGGTAGATTGCCTGGTTGACACGTCTCAAAGGAGAGATATCAACAGCCTGACGCCTCACAACACCAGCAGACCCAATTCTGGTAGCATCTTCTCTTGGTCCACTGCATTTTATAACATATGAACATTACTAATTAGCATCCTCTTATCAAACAGCACAAACATTACTAACCACAAGAGAGACATAAACAGCAGATGAACTAACAGCAAACAAGCTAATGTACCTGTTAATGACAGCATCAACAATGATCTGGATGGGGTTGGCATCAGTTAAAAGGTGGATAATCTCCATGGCATGCTTGATGATACGGACAGCCATCAACTTCTTACCATTGTTCCTTCCGTGCATCATGAGAGAGTTGGTCAAACGCTCAACAATTGGGCACTGAGCCTTCCTGAACCTTCTAGCTTGGTACCTTCCGGCTGTGTGGGGCATGTAGATTGGGTGCTTTGAAGCGGTGGCGGTGATGTAATCCTCAACAGAGAGATCAGAAACCTACACAAAACAAAACACACTTCAGTATAAAAAGGTACCACTCAAGTTTAGAAATGAAAATACCAAACCATCTACACAAAAATTCAAAAGCAATAACCTTAAGTGCCTATATTAAACTCTATAAATCTTTCAAGAAACAGGGCAACAGTATAGCTTTATAACAGGTTGGAAATTCATCTCAATTCTCAAACGTAAAGACAATACAAAATATAACCAAACACAAGATGATTGGTTCTGGAAATATAAATAAATCAAACATCATTCATAAACCATTGTAATAAAACAAACGCAAAAACAGGACTGGCACACAAAAACAGAACAGTTGCCAAAAAAGTGACATAATCAGACACAATACACATTAGTTGATTTGCTCATGTTTTCAAAGCATTTTGACAAAAGAAAATTTGCAAAATGCTTGTTAGACAAACTGCACAAAACCACCGTTCATCAAACACAAATAAATACACAATACTTGCTTGTTCGGCAAAATGCTCAAATCCAAAAACTAACATTAAGCTACATACTTTGCTCAACTCCGACAGCAAATATTAACTAAAGCCAAATCTATTTAATGTACAATAATAAACAAACCAATAGCTCGGCTAAAAATGCAAACTCACCTAAAATCGTTTATTATAAACACCAGCCGGTTATATTTCCAGTTAAACAGACAAAACCAAATAAAAAACCGGTTTATAAAACACATATATCCAAACACCAAACCTTAATAAACTCCATACAACATTATCAAAAGACAAAAACATTAACAACCATAAATAACTAAACACAACATTATTTGAGGCAAAAATGATTACCTAAAAAAACAAAAAACATAGAAAAGACATAGATCTAAGAAATGACCTGAACGTCATCGTAGGTCCAACGGTTGAAAAGCATGATGTCACTGTGCAGCTTTCCATCGTCAACAGCAGGAACAGGAGCAGCAACTGGTGGCAACACTTCCATTCTATAACAACAACACACAAAACTATTAATATATCAAAATTTATAAAATACGCAATGATTTTAACAAAATGTGAAATATTAACCTGAAATTAGGGTTTGAAAGAGTGAAAGGCTGCTGGATGATGTGGTGGATTGAGAGAGAAAAAGAATTTTCGTGGAGAAGGTGATGAAACCCTAGTTTGGTATATACTTGTTTAATGGGCTTTGCGTGGGCTTGCCTCAACGATGGATATGAACCTTAATACTTGGTCTCAACTCTCAAGCTACACAAACTTTACCGATTGTTTTTTTCCATCTTGTAACGGACTAATTTATGGCGCTTTACCATTTAGACTTTAACGGCTTGATCACTTAATAATTGTTTGCAACTAGCAGGGTATTCACGCGATGTGACAACGAGTACTCTGTGATTAAATTTTTCAGCGAATAAATGTTATTTTGTTTTGGACGGCTGGATTTTAGACTTATATTGTGGAAGCTTATTATGATTGTACATTATGGTTAAATAGTTGTATATTTTGGTGAAATGGTGTTTTTAATAGTGTATTATATGTATGCAAGGGTGAGCAATCCGACCGGACCGACCGACCATACCAAAGGACCAACGGTCCGGTTCGGTCTGGGGTTTTTCATTATTTCGGTCTCGGTTCGGACCGGTCCGGTCCGGCATACAAATCGGACATTTAGCCTATTTGGACCGGACCGACCACATTCGGTCTAGGGTTTTTGCCTAACTCGGTCTCGGTTTGGTCCGGTATTGGGCAGTCCGGTCTGGTTTTTAAACCATGAGCACCCTTAATTGTATGTTTTGAATAGTGTTTTTTTAGTTTTATTTGTGCTTTAAATACTTGCAAATTATACTTATTTACTTTGATTTGCTTAAAAATCTATTTTTCGTTTATTCATGTGTGAAAGCTTAATTATATTATACTTTGTGGTTAAAAAGTTGAATTTTTGTATGAATGGTATTTTTAATAGTGTATTAATTGTATTATATGAGTAGTGTGTTTTTAGTTTTATGTATATTTAAAATACTTGTAAATAATGTTTATAAGGTAGTATTTGCTTAAAATTGTATTTATATTAGTCTTAAATAATAAATAGGAGGGAAGTGTCTTCCTCCATTATAAGTAGTATAGATTAGGAGTAACTAAGCTTGAGAAAATGTTATGATATAGTCACAAACCTATATCTTCGAGTAGAGATGTGATTGGCATAACCTCCTTAATATCTCGCTTTAACATGATTGGGTATTGTTGTTGTTGTTGTTGTTAATCTCAAAAGTTGTTTGTGTTGCCTATGAAAAACAATCAGTCTTTTATGAGAGTGCTTGGAATTGCGTTTGTAGAAGGATCATCTCGTTATTTCGTTTCTAAAACGCAATTAATCAATTAAGAGTGTTTGCGAACTTTTTCTTGATAAATGATCATCTGCATTTCTGAGATATGAAAACATAGTATTGGAGAAGCAGGTGGACAACGCAAGAAATCTCCTTTGGCAATAATACAAAATTGCCCTCAATTATTATTGTGTCATTTTTTTAAATGAACACTTTACATAAACAATTACCAAAACAGACACTTTTAAAAGGATTTATCAAAATTGACAAAGCAGGCAAAAGATCTGGGCGAGCAAAGCATTTGTTATTCTTTGTCTTTTAGCGAGAACGGAGAGCAAGCATTTTGCTCTCTATGTTATTTGTCTTTTAACGAAAAATATTTGTCTTCTTCTGAAAACGGTGAGCAAAAAGGGAGGGTGAGCAAAATCAAAATACTCGATGTGTCGATTTTGATAAATCTCTAAAAAGGTGTTGGTTTTGTAATTCTTGTTAGGAAGTGTTCATTCTATTGATTTAATATTATTACCTTTTATTGTCATCTTCATACTCTAAGGGCATTTTTTCATGATTTCGTTGAATTTCCTCATAAGTTCTTGCTATTGAATAAAGTCAGCATGGTTTAATTTGTGAATTTCGTCATAAGTTATTGTTTTTTGATAAAATATTTAGTTTTTATAGATTTATTGAACTTTTAATTATTCGGCTTTCGTTTTTAGGGTTTAATTTGTGAATGTAATTTGTAGCAGTTAATGGATATAAAAAAGAAGTTGTATTAAGTATACAAACAAAAGGCTTTTTTGCATTTGGTCCATTAAGATATGAACAAGCTCGGTTTCTAGTGTTTATGCTTTTTCCTTTGATAGGGGTATTTTTAGTAGATGCCTAGATCAATTTTTGTCTGAAATTAAGTGGAAAAAATGGGCATTGTTTTTCTGTACCTAACAATCATTAGATTAATTAATGCATATGTCTCTTGGAGATAGCACATTGGCGGTGTTTCATCAACCGGTGTAATCATAAACGATATGACTCCCACTTGCTCCCTCTTTATTAAAGATTCCTCTTCATTTTTTCCCATTCTCATTTCTTATTCTTTGTAGTAAAAAAAAAAAAAAAAAAACTATATTTGTTAATACTTCATATCATGGCGGGCGTTTAGTGTTGCTTGATGAACTTGCTTTTGCTGCTAACTATAACTTTTTAAGAGATTAGATGTACGTCTTATTTCAGAGGGAGGTTATTGAAGCAGATGTAGCAGTGATAAGGATTGAAGCTGACTGCAAGGAAATAGCAGTCTGAATCCGTCAAATGAATGATTATATCAAGATCTTGGCAGAGGAAGTGGAAAAAAAAATCAGATTGAGATGATGCTCGACGAGGCGCGTGTTTGTTTTCGTATGAGGCGTTACTATGTTGGACCGGTTTTGACTTTGTGAAGGGTATGTGTTAAGGTGTTGGGGACGTGGTTCATGTTTGTAGGATGTTGGTTTTAGGTTTTTATCGGTGTTGGTTTTAGGGTTTATGTTTTTTGGTTTTTTTATGGTTTTATGGAATGGGTATTATATAACTTGTTCGTGTGTGTTTCTTCTATTATGAATATGAAATGGAATATATGGTAATGGGTTATGGTGTTGTATAATGTGTTAGTATCGTGGTTTTAGTTTGTGTATGAATGTTTGTTCTTGAAAAAACCAATTGCATTGTAAGTGATTTCTCGTTGAACTTGTGTATTTCAACACAACCATAAATATATTGCATGGTTTATTTAATCGTGTAGAAATTATATTGAACTTGTACGTTTCTAGTTGACGCAAACACAATCACTAAGAAAACACAAAGACAATAACAATACACAACAAAAAATTATAGATTTGAAAAATAAGTGATACAAGGATAACTAGATTTTGTAGAATTAAAAAAAGGATGTGGAACGAAATGAATGTGGTGAGATGAATCGAAATCACAAAATTTATGTTTTTATTTAACTGAAGTACAAAAAGTAAAAAAAAAAATATAAAGTATAAAAAGCAAATTGTTACACTAAATGTACAATGTCTTTTTGGGTAAAGGGTATTCCACCAGGTAAAACAAAAATGTACAATGTTAGTAAGAGTAGAAAAAAATGAAAAAAGAAAAAAAAATGTCTGGACAAAAGTACTTTCGTGTAATTTGCACATGAGATCCGAGATAACGAGAAAGGATAACGACATTAGCAAAATTGGACCATCCACGTAATATTTGAAGATGTTGGACTCGTCAAGTGAATTTTTATGTTTTTGGATGTCGTATAAAATCCGGTCAATTCACAAGGACTTATGGTGTAATTTACTCTTATTTTAATGAAGGGATTGAGTCGTAGAATAACAATGTACTTTTCAAAGTTTCATCTTTTGGTACATGTACTTTTTTTAAGTTGTAGAATAGCAATGTACTTTTTAAAGTGTCTCGTTTTGGTACATGCACTTTTTTTAAGTTGTAGAATATGATGTCTTTCTATAAATGTTCCAATTTGGTAGGGGTGTGCAGTTCGGTTTGGGTAGGTTTTGGCTAAACCAAACCGAACCACAATGTTCGGTTTTGTAGAACCCAAAACCGAAACCGTTCGTTTTAGCGGTTCGGTTTTCGGTTTGTTATCGGTTTCGGTTCGGTTTTCGGTTTTGCGGTTTCTAAACATTAATATTTGGGTATGGCCAAATTATAGCAACAAACTTGTTTTAAGTACAAAATTAGTTAATTCTTCTTTACTTTTTTCAATCTAAGCATAATAATGTTTATTGCATAATTCTACAATTACAAACATATAAATGAGACATACACATCAAGTGAACATACACGTAATATAATTATTATCGAATCTTATTGATATATTCACACAAAACACGCGACACGACAAACACACATATAAATATAAGCGTTAAGATAAATATATTATAAATCCACTCACAAAATGAATATGAATTTATAAATTTGATTTATTTAGTTATTAATCATATTATATTAATTAGATATTATTATATAATAAAATTGGTTCGGTTCGGTTCGGTTTTGCGGTTTTGTTTTGAATGACAAAACCGAACCGTATTTTCGATTTTGAAAAGTAAAACCGAACCATCGGTTTTAGTTTTGGTCGGTTTTGGGTTCGATTTTTCGGTTTTGGTTCGATTTCGGTTTTCGGTTTGTTTGCTCACCCTAAAATTTAGTACGTCATACTTTCATAAGTGTTCGATTTGATACGTCGTTAACGTCTTAAATTGGAACACTTATAAGCTCTCTGTAAAAATCGGCCCGGGGCGATTAATCCCACATAATCGTGATCGCTCACTAAGCGCCTTGATTTATCATAATCGGCCTATTTAATCGGTTTGGTCAAAGATCGCTTAAAAATCAGTCAGAAAACCGATTAATCGGATAAAATCAGTCTAGTCGGATTAATCAGACAAAAATCGCTTAAAAATTGCTCAACAAAATCGCTTAAAAATAAAGTCGCTTAAAAATGTTCAACAAACCGATTAATCGGACAAAATCGGTCAAGTATTGCTTAAAAATGGTCAACAAACCGAGTAGTATCTATGTTTGACTTTGAAATTTGAAGAATTATGTATTATGTTTATATTTTAACACTTGAAATATTTGAACTTTGATACACTCTACTTATCTCATACATATAATATAATATAATATCTAAAATTACAATTTTATGCATAAAAATTCAATCCGATTAATCCGGCTATGGATTAATCATTGAAGCTCTACCCGACCGCCGCGGCCACTACTGTGATTTTACAACCTTAGAAAATACACTGTTATTCTATAACTTTAAAAAGTACACGTACCAAATTGGAACACTTATGAAAAGTATATTGCTATTCAACAATTTTAAAAAAGTACACTTACTAAAACGGGAAACTTTGAAAAATATATTGCTATTATACGACTCAATCCCTTTAATGAATGAAAAATTTGTTAGTTTGGAAAAAATGAAAAAGAAAATAGAGTGATGGGTTTTAAAGTAGGATTTTAGCAAATGTGGTTTTATACGTGTGGGTAAAGTGAAATGGGATGAGATCCTCGAGTTATTTGATTGAGTTGGGGTAATAGTTTATTGGATTTGATCCGATGGCTCAAATCAAAGCTTTTGATTTGAGCCATGGATTAATCCAATCATCATAACGCCTGAAATCAATATCTTTCATAACTTGAGAGGATCCTGTCCAGTGAAATAAGAAAGAAAAATGAGTTGAGGGAATAAATTATTTGACTGTAGGGAAATAACTAACTTTACCCAAACACCCCTTGAACTAACAGTAAACAATTGTGAAAGAAAAGAAAGCAGCCACTAAACTTCTTCATTCTCCCCCTCACAATGGAGTTATCACTCTCATCTTCTTCTTCCATCAGACTCCATGCTTCTTCTTCTTCATCTTCAAATTACAACAAATCAAAGGCAACCCTTAATAATGCCAAATTCAAGTTATACAATACAATCTTGAGATGTCCCAACACCTTAACTTCAAGAACCACCTTCTACACTTCCAGTACTAGCTCAAGATTCTTTTCTAACAAAAGCCCAAAACCCATTTCCATCAAGGTATGCTCAATTCATTATAAATTAATGAGCTTTATTAGAACTTAAGTGATATTTGATTTTATTACTGTTAAAATATGTAATATGTAAGCAATTGTTGTCGATTTTGAAGTCGAGAGTTAAGTTGAATCAAGCCCATGAGCTGAATTTTGATAATTTAGGCATTTATTTGTCTTTTTAAGTTGAAAGGTTGATTTAAGGTTATTGTTGGGTGGCATTGCATTTGAAGCTTTTCCAATAAGTTATGGCTTGTGTAAATTATTTACGAAAGTAGCGTAATTGCATAATTTACTGGTTTGGAAAGGTTTGGGGGTGTTTGGGTTTTGAAAGTAATTATGTGATATGAAATGGCCACTCGACCTCTTTCTGCTTGTTTGAAGTCGTGATAATCAAATTATCAGTTGTTTGAGTGTTTAGAATTAGTTTACCTTACACCGAGCACTAGAAACTGAGTATCTACTATTTGTTTACACGTTATTCAGATAATCAGTCAGGGTGTGTTTGGCGCAACGGGCTAGGGCTGGGCTGGAGCTTATATTATAAGCTGAAATCCGAAAGCTGAAGCTTATATTTTTATAAAGCTGTTTGGCGAATTAGTTGGAGCTGACGCTTATTAATGTAAAATCACATAAAAATACATCAAATTAAATTCACATATTGATGATATACGGCTAATGGCTCCTTGCATGATACCCTCATCCCTTCTCTATTGAAGTTTATCTAAGATAATTATTTACTACAGGATTGTGCTTGATGACAATAGAATCCTAAAAAGTTCTACACTTAGTTGTAATGCACCTTCATGTGACAGTTTTGCGCTTTGTGCTTAGCGGGAATAAACTCCCGAAATACTATTTTATCGTGACTGGCATTCACATGAAATTTGACCAACAGGCTTGCAGTCAAGTTGGTGCAGCGGGATCCGATCCATCATTGAATAAAGTTGCAGACTTTAAGGATGCATTTTGGAGATTTTTGAGGCCCCACACGATTCGTGGAACAGCATTAGGATCAGTGTAAGCAATCAACACTAATTGTCTAATGACTGTAAGCTTTATGACATCTCAACTTGTATATAATTTTCATCTATTTTCACAGGTCTTTAGTAACACGAGCACTGCTTGAAAATCCAGATTTGATTCGATGGTCACTGGTTTTCAAGGCGTTATCCGGTCTCATTGCTCTGATATGCGGGAATGGTTATATAGTCGGCATTAATCAGATTTATGATATTGGAATTGATAAGTAAGTTCAGCATATTTTTCTATCTTTCTATACCGACAAGATACGACACAATTTTATTGTTTATGTTTGGTTTGACGTTGGTTTCATTTTCCAGGGTGAACAAACCTTATTTACCGATTGCTGCGGGAGATCTTTCTGTACAGTCAGCATGGTTTTTGGTGTTGGCATTTGCAGTAGTAGGCGTTATTATTGTTGGGATGAACTTTGGACAGTTCATTACCTCCCTTTATTGTCTTGGTCTTTTCCTGGGCACCATATATTCAGTTCCACCATTTCGAATGAAGAGATTTCCTGTTGTTGCATTTCTTATCATTGCCACGGTACTTATTATTATTTCACTGTAGTGTTACTTTGGATTTTTTTCCCTAAAATTTGTTGTTTAAAAAAATGCAAAGTACAATGAATGCATTATATGACTAACTATGTAACTTCTTCAGGTGAGAGGATTCCTTCTAAATTTTGGTGTATATTATGCGGTGAGAGCTGCTTTGGGACTAACGTTTCAATGGAGGTTTGTATTCATTTTGTGTTTTAGTCCCTCTGTCAAATAAAAATTGCCAGCAGTTAATGGGTGGCTTGGGAGATTGGGTAATGGGTCAAAACAAGGTTGGGTCAAATAAGTGATTTTTAATACATGTTGAAATGGACCGCTTCAGTTGGGATTGACCCATGTACAATTTTTGTATATTTTAAACCTTTTTTTTTTTTTTTTAATTATGACTAAACTAACTATTGTAAAACTATAAGTACAATAATAATCTTATTTCTACCTTTTTAGTAAAGCGGTTTAAGATGTTGTATGCATATTACACTTTGGGTAACTTTCGGCCTGTTTCTTTCTTAACGAATTTCATGGATTCTACCCATTTGACATGTTACATATGAAGCCCGGTCCACGTTTGTATTTGAATTTGATCTATTAATCTCAAATTTTCACAGCTCAGCAGTGGCTTTCATCACAACATTTGTTACATTATTTGCTTTAGTCATTGCCATTACTAAAGATCTTCCTGATGTAGAGGGTGACCGAAAGTAAGTTCTGAAATTTGAAACTTCACTACTTTTTTCCAACTCTTCGTGTTTTGTACATCTATTCTAGGTTTATTAAAATATTTTCCAATAATTTGATATATCTTATTTTCTAGGTTTGAGATCTCTACTTTCGCAACAAAACTAGGAGTAAGAAACATTGGATTACTAGGGTCCGGGCTTCTGCTGATCAACTATATTGGTTCCATCGCTGCAGCATTATACATGCCTCAGGTTACCACACCACAGTTTCATGCTTAGGGTTCCCTTGGAGTTAATGAAATGCAGGTGTCATAGTAGAATGTTTGTCTGTGTTTACTTATTGGGGTTAATGAAATGCAGGCTTTCAGGGGCAGCTTTATGGTACCGGTACACACAGTCTTGGCTCTCTGTTTGATTTACCAGGTGTCTCTAATATCCCTAGCATTTCTCAGATCAAAAGAACTACTTTTCAATTTGTGATACTCAATAAATAGCTTGAAGGATAAATATGAACTTTATTAATTTCTGTCATCAAGTAACTTCTGTATGTTACTGGCATTTAAATTTCCATTGGAAAATACTCGTGCATGCTATATAACTAATGGTATGAGTATATCATTGCAGGCATGGGTACTTGAGCGTGCGAAATACACCCAGGTAATACTTAGTGCTAAGATATGTCATGAGCTTTGATTTTCAGCATAGTCACAATATAACTAGTATTTCGTGTATTAAAAGTTGCATCTTATACGTGAACTAACCATCACAACACTTTGACTTGTCATCTTGCAGGAGGCGATAGCAGGGTACTACCGATTTGTATGGAATCTATTTTATGCTGAGTACATCATTTTCCTTTCATCTGAGTTTAGCGTTTGTATACTTTTTGGTGTTGTTTATATATTAATGTAATATGTTGTTCGTTCTATCAAGTTATATACAGCCAAAATTACGACTTAGCATGTAAAATTTTCCTTGTAACAAATGCAAAGTGAGGCTTCTGACTTTTTTATCCAACAGAAGGACTTCAGTTGACTTCAGTTGAGTGACATCTGTTTGAAGTTTTACACACCAAGTGTAGTAACGATTATTGACTTGTTTAACTTTTGCGTTCTGAAAGTGATTTGATATAAAATATCAGGAACCAGATAATCACAGCTCTAACGAATCGAGCCACAAGAGTTGAGAGTTAAATGCGCTTCCCCTGTTGTGTGTGATACTCAATTGTTAGCGTGTTTATGAAGTCTGATGATCTAAAGAATTTCGTGCAATATTATAGCATAAGAGTATGATAAATTAGTATGGTTTATTGCAGTTATGCGTAGCTGAAATATCTACCTTAGTGTAAAGCTAAAAGATGTCTTGATCATCATATTTTAGTTTTGATTTGATAAAAGCTGGCAATACTTGTGCGTCGTTAGTCTAACAAATCGGGTGACCTAACATACTTCTTCTAACAACTTTAGAAGTGGCCGATTAGACCCATGAGGTGTTTAAGCGAACATTAACGCACAATTTCCACTTTTCCATGTAAACCCATCTAGACCCGTCATAAAGGTAAATATATTTACGTATGATCAACAAATTTTCCAATTTTGGTACAGTATAAAATAGTTCTATTTGGTCATTTTTGGGAATGAATCATGATGAAACGTCTAAACATGAGTTATAAATGAATGTTTTTAACTCTTCTTGTATATTTAACGCCTCATTTAATAGATTAAGATTTAAATATTTATTATCATGCATGTTTTTACCATTAACATTTATTTGCAATAACTCTGCATGCTTGGAGTACATCTATATAAAGGAAACAAACTCTTGGTCTTATTATCAAAATAAAAAAAAACATGTCTCCTACGTTGCACTGCCTGTTTCTTCTTGTTTTAACATTATATCATGGTTACTCTGTAACATCTTCAAATGTCAACGCTTTCGAACGGTTTAACGTGACTGTCATGGACGCGGAAATTGAAAATCTCGTTGTTCATGTTTCCTCCAAAGATAGTGATCTTGGAAACAAAACAATGACCGTAAGAACAAAATTTGATTGGAAATTCCGTATGGCTGTTGGAGATTCGACTGTGTTTAGAGGGCAATTTTTCTGGATGAATCCTGACAATAGTGTTGCCAACCAATTCCAGTTCAATGTTTTCGACAAAAATGTTGCAGCACAGTGTGGCCAAAATGTCTTTATTGAGAGAAAGTGTTTTTGGTTAGTGAATAAAGTTGGCTTTTACTTCGCAAGAGATAAACCGGAAGGTATGAAATTAATGTATAGATGGTCGTAATCCAATTCATATGATCGAATAATATTGAGTTTTACTTTTATGATTGTTTCATCTGTATAATTATAAAAGTGTTTGAGATCACTAATGTTGCAATTAGTTTTCGCTCAAGTTTAACACAGTTTAGCCATCATCTTTGGGATTTATGTTTATATCATATCTATCGTGTTGAACGAGTATAATAACGTTGAAGCATTACTTGCGAACAATTGAGATGATATTTGAAATCAAACACTAGCTACTCCTAAAACCTTTCTGAGCGTCTCTTTTTGCAGGGCGTTTAACCAGAATCATTTCTAGTATCACGAACCAAACACTAAGGAAAAGATTACTAGACTTTGTGATAATCATAGCAATTGCGACATTGATTAAGAGTGGAAAGAAGTAATCAACACACATATTATTACAAAGAAAACTCCTAAAACATAATTTCTAAGTTAAAAGTTTAAAGTTTTTCAAATATCAGATCGAAATGAAATGTTCTCAGGGTGGTTCTATACCATACAAACATACATTATCCATTGAAAGGCTTTTTCTTCTCCTATCAAGTTTTTCTTGACTCCGCCATTAGTACAACTCAGTTTCCACGTCGAACACACTTCTTCCAAAGCTTTAAACTGTAGCTCTGAAGGGTAGTCTCGTACACACCCTATTCATGGGCCTGCTCCGTTGACCACTTACAACTAAGATGCTTAGCCAACTGCAAAGACTTTGTTTCCTTATGCGAATTTATCCTCTCTAAAATCTTCTGTTCTGGAATCGGGTCAATATACGCTTCTTCCCCAAAGTCAAAAAGTTTTCGTTTTGAAACCATAAGTTTTATGCTTGACATCAGTTCCTCTGCGGTTTCATCATCATTATCTGAGGAGCTCTCATGTTCGGGCTCAGGCCTTGGACAAGGCTCAGACCCGAGCTCACGTTCTTCCTTTTGGAAGGCTAAAATGATGTTTTCCTTTTTTGGAATTTTAAGTGCCGTGATCATTGGCTTTGAGCTTCTTGATGTGTCTCGAGTATCCCTTGGTGGTTTAGAATCTTTGTGGTGGTAGTGCTTGTGTTCGGTTTCTACTGCAGCTCGTGTTAAATCAGGCTCAGATACACAGTTTCGCATCTCGTGTGCGGTCACTTTCTCATCCGGTATTCATCTTCATCATCTGGGCTTTTCTGCATGATCAACACATTTTAGAATGTTAACTTTCGAGCTAAAATAAAGGACATTGTCTTTAGTCTGCATAGTCTTCATACCTTGATAGTTTGGACATTAACATTGTGTTGCTCAAGAAATGACATGAAGGTGTCAAAGTTTTCTTCCGTTGGGAGGTAATGTCCACTATGAGGCCAGACAGCCTATGGAATTCATGAAATTAACAAGATTATGACAATATCAAGAGGAATTTCACTTTTAGCTATATACTAAAGGTTGCAATTTTTATCCGATCCGTTTACTTATAAATGGTTGTATTCAGGTTATTAGTTATCTATAACGGGTTGTTGCCTTACTAAAAAAAAGTTATCTATAACGGGTCAAAAGAGTAAATTCAAAAGAGTAGTTAATAAAAAACACTCAAATGGGTCAAAAGTCGCCCGGAGTGTTTTTTAATGCAAAACATACTAAATTCTGTTATTTGATAATTTATGTTATTCCTGAAATAAGACATTTTTTTGTATTTGACACAGATTATTTAGAACAAAAACATTTTTTCTTGGGCATAAAGTGTTATCGGTCAACCCAACCCGACCCCTTTTGACCTGTTACCCAACCTACCCATTTTGCCACGTATATAATGTATAGACACACCTTCAGGATCCCGTCTATAACCACCAATCGCCCAGCAGACAATGTAGCACCACCAGCAAGAAAACTCGAATGTTGAAATTTGCCTTTTATTTTCATCCCGAGATACAAATTATTTGAAGTACTAAGCACAAATATCCACTTGGCATTGGCAGACCCACTTCTTGTGTCTATAAGTTTCCTACTTAGTCTGTAGATGAACTTCCCGTCTTCCACTATAACCTCATAAGCCTCTCGTTCTATCTGAAAATAAGACAAAGGTTTAATATTTAGTGTCAGATTTAGCTTATATTACATAAAGAAAGCACAGCTGTATAAAACTTAGAAAAACTTACGGGACTTAAATACTTGATGCATTGTTGTTGAAGCTTTGGTCTTGGGCATCTTTCAAGGCTTACTTCTTTACCTTCCCAATGTCAAGCCTACGATTGTGTCACGATGACCCATGTTAGTCAAACTTGCTATGCGCTTTATAGAGGTGGCTAGATGGGCGAGTTGGGTATTTTGGGTTTGACCCAAACACTTTTTGTCCATAAGTTTTTTATATAACTAATCGTTAATTAAGATTACATAAACGATAGTATTGCAATAGTAATATATTTGTCCGAATAAGTTGATTTAGATGACTATCAAGTATCAATCCTTTGACTTGTTCTCATGAAGTTTATAGATTGACCCGTTTGAGATAAAACACAAGCCAAAGAGACCCATTTATGGTCAAAATTGCCACCTCTAGTTTTTCTTTCTTGAAAAGTTACGGCAAATTAAATCTTACCAATAGAAAAAGGCTGTCTACTTTGGCAATGAAGCCACTTCACGTAATAAAATGAAGATTATGACCATAGCGATGTCGAGGATCTATCTGTTTCCACAAAAGAAATTTAACCTCTCACTAGATTTAATCACATAAAGATACTCCAGTCATTGGGATAAAAGACTTACTGCCTCCAGCCAATGCTGCAACGCATAAGTTTACATGCCTTTGCATGTTGTGACAGGCCTTTTCAAGCTGCAACAAAAACTTTGATTATGTTATTTTCTATTTTCAAAGAATTAAAGATATTACTTTTATTAATAATCTTAATTGTGATTTTCTTATTTTATTACAAACCAAATAATTATATAAACTGTGTACTAACAATATGTAGGCAAAACTGTCCATCTATACTTTAAAAAAAAAAAAAAATGGTTTGAAAGCTAATATTAAATTGATCAAATATAAAAATAAAAGAAATAACTAATCTTTTTAGAGCATGGCACGCCTAATGATGATTCGAATGATACAAAATAAAACAAAGTAAACAGAAAAATAAATATTAAGCATGTTGAAGGACTCTTTCCAAGTCTATATGTCAACCAAACATGATAATGAAATGAAATGTAATGTACCTTTGCAGCTCTAGTTCTTGCTCTTGACCAACGTGAAACAGCTGTCTCAGGTTTTTCAATTTGAAAGAATGATACCGAACTGCACTTTAGCACAGCAAAATCTAACAGCTTCCACCTGCATAATAAAGCCTCAAACTTTACATATTTCTAACGACTCCACTATAAAGATCTTGTTACTTGTGCATAACTTGAAGGTCTGAAGGATACTAAGTACTAACCATCTATGCTCAACGAGTATTGCACAATCAACTAACTGTCTTCTGGTTCTGAAACTTTTGTAAGTTTTCTGCAGCTTCAATGCTGCAAGATGACGACCTATAAGAGGCTCGGGCAATGGTGATTCTGGCCCACATGTTCGACTCTGACAATGGACTTTGGCTTTCAATGGTTTTTGAGGCAAACATTCGTTGTCAGTAGAAGAAGAATCCACAGGAAGAACATTGTCCATTTTTTCACTTTAATGCTTAGAGATCCCCAAAGAACCATTTTCTGGGATCAATGATTTCATCACGGATTTAAAGCGACTCAAGTCATCAATATTGACAAATGGGGATGAAAAAAATATTATATACGCATAAACAAATACGGGTTATAGGTATGTTTGAAAGCAGTGAGCGACCTTTTCTGCAACCTGACACATGGACGGAAGACAGATTCAAAACCAAAATATAGTAATTGATATTAAATGTCGTCTATCAGGATGACTCATAGACTCATAGTTAACAATGTTAGGTGAAACATCCATTTCTGTTCCCCATTGAATTTATAATATGGATCCCACGTACTAGATGGTTGTTTTAATATTTCAAAACGGAATGCACGTTAAAGGACATGTTTGACAAATTATGGTTATCTAAGGATTTCACATGTAAAAACACCTAGATATAATCACATAATTGACTATCACTTTTGTTGCACCTACAGTCGGCACTAGTAAGTGATTATCTACGTCTTGAAAATACAATAATCACATCTACGTCTTTGAAATGCTAAAGTAACTTAATCACGTTCCAAACGCAATGCCAAATCGAGCAAACAACAAGTACCCTGATAGACTAAAAATTAAGTAACGAGAAAACAAGTGGCTTAGTGCAACAACAACGGCTATACCTAATCCCGCCAAAACGGGGTATGAGGAAGGTAGGACGTAGACAGTCACACCATATCTGAGGGTAAAGGGACTGCTTCCGATTCAAGTTGCTTAGTGCATGATACAAGATTCAAGAAGTAATCCTAAACCAACACAACCCATGAGCCAAAACACAATATTTTGACCCGTTTCGATATTCCAATCACAAATCAAGAATATATACCCCTACATATTATAATGCAAAACAAACAAACCCCATATGGCAAAATGCATGATTTTACCATGCAATCATCATAATACAAAACTATTACCTTATATGGCTAAATGGGTATATTTCTTTATTTAAAAAGAGATTCAAAATGGCATAAAATGTCACACATAAAAATACATTAGGGTGGCAATGTGTGTTACCTGCAAGTGGTGTATATGATCCAAGATGAATTTAGGACATACAATGAGGACAATGAAAGATGAGAAATGAAGATATGGAGAGGGTTCCAAACACGTGGCAGTGATGATGTGACTTTGGTTTGGTTTGCACTAAATTCAAAGGACCAAACAGGAGTAATGGAAACACAACTCGTGTTACATGTGTTTTTTGTGTCTGTTTAGGAATTTCTTACTTAAAATATTAAAAGTGACTCAAAAGTTTTAAGATGTTGTCGACATATATGATTTTTTTCATGGGTTCTGGACTCACCTTTTAGTGTACTTTTACATCTCTTATCTTTTGGCCTACTTTGTTTGCAGTATTATATAATATTTTATTAATTTGTGTTTCGTATTTTATGTAAGTTTTATACTTTTAATTTATTAAATTTTATATTTTTATTTCGTCTTTCAGTTTTATAGTTTCTTAATATAAATAAAATTCAAAATTAAAAGGGGTTATATCAAACACCCTTATAGAAACTGATCAATCATCGCGCGATCGAGAGGTTATAATGTAGTGCGTTGCGGTGTTGTCTTATGTTGTCTTATGTCTTGCGGTTTGTATAGTTGGTAATAGAGGTTTCCTATAATATATCCTAAATAAAAATCATAAAAGATGTCACTTGTAAAAATGTTACAAATAACCTAACCCTTTTCTCATAACTTATAAGTATAGCTTATTTTCGGTTTGCTTTTTAGTTTACATTGTTATTTATCATTTTAAACCATAATAAGCTTATAAGCAAAATAGAAACAAAAACTTATACCAGACATTTGCACAAACCTTTTTTTTAGCATTAAATGCACTAAGATAGTTGAATATCTTAAAAATTCAGCAATACAAGAAATAAAACATCAAGTACAATCAATTTAAACACAAATTTCTAATATTAAATACCTCAAAAACATAAATTCCAGCAGTACATATGATAAAACATTATGCATAATTAACTTTTGTACAACTATATACATAAATTGAATTGTCAACAAATACCGCTAATGTAAATTTTAGAGTAAAATACATCATTGGTCTCTAATCTTGTACACAAGCATCACGTTGAACCAAAACTAGGCATTTTCATCATGGGTGGTCCAAAACAATGTTTTATAGTCTAAACAAGTCCATTGACCAGGATCGCTAAAGTCAACATAACTTTTACGGTTGTACATCGAGGGTATAATAGACCATTCACAATTATAACATGCCTTAGTTAAATCTAACCCAACGCTTCAACCCTATTAGTTCCAAAGAACACACAATTGTCGTAAATAACGAGAAGACATTGAACCCCTAAATACAAGCAACACACATTTTACCCAAAGCAAAAACAATAATGGCACAAAAGCGATAAGAGGAAGCTTTGTTGAGTTCGTTGAGGAAAGAATATTGCCCAAATGAAAAGGTTTGGGTGTTAAGAAAGAGAAGGAAGAGGTGACATCTCAAAGGTTAACGATTTGGGAAAAAGGATTAAAAATCGGAAATTTTGTTTAAATATCTTAAGGAAAAGAAATAAATGAAGGAAAAGGATGATAGGAAGAGTTGTGGTCTCAGATAAGTGTATGTTTAGATGATAGGAAACTTCGTAGTAGTTGTGAACATGAAATCGATCAATAAAAATTGGGTTCTTATGTAACTAATAGTGTTTGGTTGTGCATTAACCGATTGAAATCGTTGTGCATTTCTTAATAGGTTTGACTTACCCAGTCATACCACAATATTAAGTTACAATTTATGGCATTTCATAAATTTGTTTGACTTGGGTAAGTCAAAATTCAAGATATTCAGTTTGAGGCATTGGATGTGTTCAATCCCATCACAACACTAACACCATACCAATTTCTTCCTAAACAATACACCATTGTCAATATATTATGATTTAGTGCTAAAGCATTTGCACTTTCAACACATATTTATAAACTCACGCCTTTGGTTTCTTGATACAAGAGGGTGTTTGGTTTCTTGATACAAGTTTTGTTGATAAAAGGGATGTTTGGTTTCTTGATACAAGGGGATGTTTGGTTTGCTAATACTAATTAGAAACAATACACCCAATATCACAATATAAGAACAAATTAAATACATAAAACTTAGATAATATTTCATCATTCATATAGTTGGTTACAAGAACAGAAACAACTAGATCAAACCATGACCAACAACCGAACAAAGATCCAATTTACATACCCTTTTAACAACCTATATTTCCAAAACTAGCACCAAGAGACCCATTTATCTACCCCATGAAATACCCAAAATTCGGTCATTATGCTCACCATTTTCTTAACATAACATTCGTTGATACGAATAGCTTCATCAGTTTACAAAAATCAGTATGAATCGAACAAGTAGGTCGGTGTGCACGGCACGGCTTTCTCGGCGCATCAAACTGTCAAGAGCTATTCCCGAGGTCCCAAAGCTTCATTCTCTTCAATCAACTCCTACGTTTGATGATGCCCTCTTCGATGATCAATGCACTCACGAACTATCTTTTCAAAACCATTCTTGTAAACCTCTTTCCCAAACCCGACCGCCATACGATCATTTAAGTTGGATGAACCAAAGAATCTCCATGAGTTAATTCCAAATAGGAAATTTTCCATTGGAAATTGTGTGTGTGAAAAAGTGGTGGATGGGTTTATTGGTTCGTGTGCAACTAACTAGCGTCTCGGGGTAGAGGCGGTCGAGGGTCTAATAGTGACTTTTTTCACACTTGGTCCACGAATTTGGCTTGGTTGCCGTTGTCATACTTAAAACTCTGTGATAATCACCTTAAAATACACAATTGGTCCTCGATTTTCCAATTTACGTATACTACAATTTAGTTGAAGATTAAATAACACAAAACCATTAGAAGTTTGACTTTGTAAAGTCAAACTTGCAAAACATATCAATAAACTCCCTAACAAATATTGACTAATGGTTTTGCAATTTTGACTTTACAAAGTCAAAAGGCAAATAGAAAATGGCCATTCACCATTTTGAATGTTGACTAACTAAAGTAAACTGGAAATGCTAAAGTTTTTTGACTCACGGATTGCAATTTTACTTTCTACAATCAAATTGAAATACTAAATGGAAGTTTGACTTTCGAATGTCAAACTTGCATCACCAACAATAGCACAAACAACAACATATGAACAAGCTAAAGTTAACCAAACCATATAAACAAATACCAAAATACTATTTTGCAACATGAATTGTCATAGGGTATTCAACCCATGCATAAACTACAACCACTAAAAGAACTCTACCACAACTATGAGGAAGCTCGGTGGAGTTTCAACGACTTCTAGTGACTCCAGTTCATCCCGATATTTTCATTCCCATCATTACTCCTATCACGACCTTGATATGGATTGTCTTTAGCGACGGGAACACGCAAGTATAAACTTTATTAAAGTTAATTCATGCTCGATCTAGGAAAAGCTCAAAACACCAAAGTCTCAGAATGCCCATGCCCGATTGTGTTTCATCTACAACATTGAATTTTTTTTCCAAGGTAGAACACTAAGCGTGTTTGCGACCGCAAAATCAAATAGTATTGAGATACACAAACATGGAAATTTACGAATGTTTATTTGATACATATGCATGTGATTATTACACTTACTCGGTATCTAGCATTTTCAAATTTGGAGATCTACGAATCATTTCATGATGAGCAATACCATAACACTATTCCCAAAATCGACTCCGGTCACTTAAGATTAATCAGGATACAAAGGGCATGTAAATATTCATCCTATAATTAGCTTCCCATATCAACTACAACAAGTTTTAAAGATTAAATTTCATTCTTGTTAGACATTTCTTTAACATTGTAAAATTAGAAGTGTAAAACTCAAATTGTTCTTACCGTGCAATCACGAAAATCCAATGTAAGGGTCTCAAGAGTTGGAAGACTTGTCGGTGAAAGATATTGGATGTTGTGATTGTCGTCACAACATTCAAATACCTAGAATGACAAATCTAACTTCTTCAAATTCCTAAGTTTTGCAATATCCCATAGTCTCATCTCGTTTGTAGTAGCACGATTCATTTTATAAGACTCAAGTAAGGGAAAACCAGTGATGCGCGTATAACGTGTTCGGGGTCAAAGGAAACTTCTTTTTTGTCGAGCAAGTTTTTCAACACCCTAGGCAGTGAACCTAATCGTTGTAGTGTAGTATTGGGTAAGCCTCGGGTATTGATATCGTTCTTTATGGGAATAGGAATGCTAGTGAGAGATGTACTACGCTAAGGTTTGAGGTTGAGGAAGATTATTTTTTATCTTTTTTTATTTTTTTATAAAGCTAAGGGTAAAATCTCGGGGTTTGGATTTGGGGGTTTGGTACTTCTACCGATTACTCTAATTATCTAATTATCTAAACTAAGGGGTAGTCTATGTCTATTGATGCGTGTTCGTATGATGATTAAAAATGTGTTTACCTAGATACTATTACTCCTAGTTATCTTTTATTGGTGGTTGAATTGTCACGTCCTTATTCTTAACGCGTTGTGTCTTCTAAGGTCGTAGGGTATGCTTTTATCCCTAACTCTTTGAGAATACCTTAAGGTTATTGCCTACTTAGATCTCTAGGATTCATAAAGCTGTGACAACTCGTAATTTCGTGTCATTTCTAAAATTTACTACTCATCTCGGAATTTACTATTCATCGGTTACTATTCATCATTTTGAAGTCGATTTGATATTCGAGAACGATTTCAAAATTTACTATTCACGAAACACTATTCATTCCGGAGAAAATCACTATTCATGATTCAATATTCATCATTTTCGTAAACTAGGTTTACGAGTATCAAATTCAGCGTGTAGTAAGGGTTTAGTGCTGAATTCATGAAAATCATTGATGACATTTCATATAGACTAGATTTAGTCTACATATCATTAGCAACGTCATCATCATATTAGTTCATGCATTGTTTGCATATTTCATTAAGCGATATTTTCTTATTAAATAAACGCTATCGCATAATCATTTATTTTGAATATTGACCCGACACTTCCAAAAATTATTCGATATATTTTATACTCATTTTAAGACTATAAAATTATATTATTAGTTTACCCGATGCTTTAAATTTATTTTGCATATAAATTGTTATATATAAATATTCTGACGGTTTTCGTAAATGCAACTCGATAATTATTATTTCACTCAATTCTTGTAAGAAATGTATTTTTATAATTTTATGACGTCAATATATTTTATTTTGTTCCGTAAAAATCGATTTCTAGCCAACGCTACACTAAATAATTACTTTTACTTATCAAATATACACTACAATTATAATATAATACATTTAACTCAACAAAAATAAACAACTTATTTACCCTCCCCCCATTGCCGACCTCCCTATGGTTAGTCATCACTTTCTGATAAAAATCTTCAAGTTACATGACACCTACACATATTTAGACAAGATATTTGCATTATATTCATACTTTACAAACAAAAGCACATACAATTACACATACTAAAGGTGAAATTTTGCAAGAAAACTCTTCCACTCCTCTCCAAAAATTCGGCCAAGAAGAAAGAAAGGGAAGAAACTCAAGTTTTTCAAGGATCAAGTTATTTATAAACTCTAGTATACTTTCTTTTAAGGGTTTTGCAATAAAAACCTAGAGTATTTAGGAAAACCTTGTTCCATAAACCTCATCATCTTACTAGTAAGCATTTCATGATCATTTTTAATCTTTCATATTCATACTTAAGTTATTTTTATCATGCTTGAAAGAAAACATGCAAGTTACATGTGTATCTATACCACTTTTATGGTTTTTAGTACTTATCATTAGTATATATCATCCTATAATTAATCCTTTGAAACATATCATTTTTGATGATTTTTAGGAACCCATGACACCCTAAGAAGGTGCATGGTAGATTTAGAATAGATTTGGTGTTGATTTGAAGTGATTCGAATAAGTATTATACAAGAGAAATCATTTTCGGCAACTTTAAAATGAGGTCTGATCATTTTTGTGAAGTCTGGAAATTTCGACAGGTTATAAATTATTTTGGGCTAGATATTCAGAAAATATACTTTAAAACGAAAATGTGGTCGCTAAGCGGGTTAAAACGGATTTATAACGAAGAAGTTATGCTATTTTCAAGTTTAACAACGAAAACTATATTTTCCGGAAAAACGACATGCTGTCGAATTTTAAGGGTCAAAAATGAGTTTAAGCGTTATTTAAATGAGTCGATTTATCAAAATATATTAGTATACATTAACACGAAGCTAAGGATATATAAAACGAGAAAACGGACTTATAATGACTAAATTACAGCGTTTAAATAAGGTTGTCGAACTATTATTTCACAAGAATAAAACACTTACATATATATTTTCTATTAGCCAAACTAGTTGTCGCTAGTGACCATGTTTGAGTCGTTTTCACATCGATAGAATACTTTTTAGAAAACGATGTCTTCTAGTAAAAGTGAGTTCACCTAGCCTATTTTCCAAAATGTTCAACCGTTCGTCAAACGGAGTTGTAACGAATAAAATGCGGTCACTCAAACTTTGCCGAAAACTAACCTTAAACAATATTTTTAGTCCAAGTACCCTACTTCACCTATATTTTTCTCCATGATCGAGACCTCTATGATAAAAATTTAAAAGCTAAGACTTTGAGATAATGTTACAAGCTTTCCAAAACCATTGAGTTTGTTTCCTAACACTCGATATTCACTACTTTACGACTAGCTTTTCGAGGCCATTTAGTCACTTTCATGAATTGTCAAATTATATTGTTTTGCGACGAAAAACTATAATTTCTTAATAAATCACTAAATGACTATTGTAGGATATCATTTCAACGTAAGTACTTGTAAAATAATTTAGAGTAAACTGCAAAATACATCCCTGTGGTTTACAACTTTTGAGACCTTACATCCCTGTCAGAAACTATTGGCTAGTTACATCCTTCGTTAGCCAAACGTTAGACATCCTACATCCCTCGTCCATAACTGCGTTAGTTTTTACTCCTAACAGACGTTAAGTTGATATATAGATGGGTATTTTTGTCATTTCATTATCATCTCATCTACCCTCTCCCCTTTCCCTCTCCTTTTATTGATATTCAACCCAACCACTCACTATCTGCTAAAAATCAATTCAAGAACCTCTCTCTCTCTCTAAAAAACAATTCAATCCCTTCAATCCAACCACTCTCTGATAATCTTCATTTTATTTGTGATGGTCGTCTGTGAGTGGCACATTCGTACATATGATGACGAAGTTGATGAAGCAAATGCATATCGTAAGTTCCAAACTTTATTATAGTGACATCTTTTTAATCTTAAATGTTGTTTCAATATTTGTACCATTAATTGTGTTTTTCCTAATTTTGAAACCCTAATTACATAATGTAATTTCCAACTATTTCAAATTTTGAAGATTCATCATGGGGCTTTTCAGTCCTTCTCCCAATAGGGAATACACGAATGGCACCTTTAACTATGTTGATCAGGTAGATGTTGATTTGTTTTCAGTTATAGAGTTAAATGACATGGTTAAAAAGTTGGGTTATAAAAGGAGTAAGCTTATGTACTATCATTACAAAATACCAAATAGCAATTTAGATTTTGGGTTACAAGCACTAGGAAATGATCAAGATGTTATAAACATGCTCAAATATCTGTAAAAGTACAAAGTAGTTGATGTTTACATTGAGCATGATAAAACAGATTTGGAGACTTATATTAAATCCCCTAGAACATTAGTCATAGAGGAACTCCCAGATGAAGCAAACACAAACCTAGTTAAGAAAAGGACTCTTAAGAAGAGAAATAGGTTACCACCGCTACTTACTATGGGAGATGAGAGTGAGGATGATAATCATATAGGCAATGCTAGTTCGGTTGGTCGGGGTAGTGATAAAGGCAATGCTAGTACAATTGGGCATTATAGTGAGATGTTAGGGCGGGCAATGGATGAAGATTTTGATCCCTTTTATGGTGAACCAAATGTTGAGCGAGCTAGGAATGACAAGTATGTGGAGATGGAAAATGTTGAGAATGATAGTGATATGGAAGTTAGCAGTGAATATGATAGTGATAGTGAAGAGAATGATAGTGACTTTATAGATGATGAGCATACAATGAATGAAGTTGATGTTGACATGAAAGAATTTTATGAGCACATAGATAAAGATGTTGAATGGGTTGGATGCAGTGGTGGGAATGTTGCTAAACAGAGTTGTGAGAAATTTAATGTTGAAGAAGCTTATGATCTTGATGATTTTCATAGTGATTGTGATCTGTAATTAGGGTGCGAAACATAGCTATGAGAAATTTAAGGAAAGAACATGAGAAAATAGTCCCAATGAACAACATTGCACCTTTTTATGTAGGAAAGGTGTTTCCGATAAAGATAGTGTTAGAATTTGGTTTATGAGCATCTTGTGGCAACAAGAAGGCAATTGTATATATGGAAGAATGACAAGGAGAGAATTAGAGTTGTTTGTAGAGGTAAATGTCCCATATTTAATCAACTCAAGATGGGCCAAGTGAGACTACGTAGAATGGGCCAAAGCCAACATCCGGTTTAAGAAATGTAGGAGGTAAATGGGTTAAGAAAAGCCCACGAGAAAAAGGGGTCCACTAGGCACAAACAAGTGGGGAGATTTTAATAAGGTAGGTGTGAAGACTATTAAAGTGGGAGGCACAAAAGGACAATACATATATGAAGATATCACATGTCCATGGGTACCGCACATCTCTAAAAGCGGTGGTGTAAAACTTGGGAGGTAAAACTTTGAAAGATGAGCATGATTGTCTCCAAACAAGAAATGTCAACATGCTAACAAATGCATTCTTGATTAAAGACATTGAAGAGACAATTAAACCAAACCCATCGATTGCAATAAGAGCTCTTAAAGACCACTACAAAAAAATATAGGTTGGGGATTACAGATAACAAGCTATATAGAGCAAAAGCCAAAGCAACTATGAAGGTTCAGGAGATTACATGAGCAAGTATGCAAAGTTAAGGGACTATGTGTTGGAGTTGCAGAGGATTAATCACAACAAAGTGAAGCTAGACGTTGAAAGAAACTTTGATCCATCCGCTACTACAAGGCAATTTAGAAGGATATACATATGCTTATGAGCTCAAAAGGGTTTTAAAGCGGGGAAAGAGACTTGTTAGGTCTAGATGGGTGTTTCATGAAAGGGCGGTTTCGGTCAACTACTGCTTCTTTGTTGGTGTTGATCCAAATCATGGGACATATCCTCAGCATATGCTCTAGTTGAAGTGAAACATTGAATTCACGGTCATGGTTTCTTATGACTTTGGGAGATGATCTAGATCCGACAAGGAATCAAACTTTACCTTTATAAGTGATGCAAAAGGTACACTCTTGTTTTTAGCTTCTTTATATTTATGCTATTTTTGTTCAAGCGATAGAAGATTTATACTTTTGTTTTAACTTGTGAAACTTAGGCATCATTCCAAAGAATTGCAAGGGTGTTTCCATGTCTTGAGCATGATTTTGTGTAAGGTACATACATGAAAACATGAAACTTCAAGTGGAAAGGAACATTGTATAAGGACTTGCTCGAAAGTCTGCATCTGCTACAACTATGCCATATTTTGAGAAAGCAATGGATGAGTTAAGAAAGGCGATTCAAAAGCTTATGATTGGCTAAAAAATACCTCCTCAACATTGGTCAAGAGCTCACTTTAGTGGTATACATGTTTTAGCTTGTATTTAATACTTTCTAGTCAATGATACTTGTTTTAGCTTGTACTTAATCTATGGTTGTTTCAATTGCGTGAAGAGCTAATCGTGATGTGTTATTGAACAATCTATGTGAAGTGTTCAATAGACAACTGGTTGATGGAAGGGATGCTCCAATAATCACATGCTTAGAGTTTATTAGACAGTACTTAATGAAAAGAATAGTCACTGTTCAAAAGGTGATTGACAAGTCTAAGGGACCTCTCACACCAGCTGCTACTGTTTTGTTTCAAGCCATCAAAGATGAAGCAAGTTTGTATACGGTAATCTGTTTTAGCTAACTATTTGAATTAACTGTTTTTGTATAGGTTAGATAGCAAAATAGCTTAGATGTTTGTTTTTTATAAAGGTACTTTGGAATGGTGAAAATCAATATCAAGTCATGGGACCATATAATGATCTGGTGTGCAGTGGATGTTAGGGAGAAAAGTTGCAATTGAGAAAATGGAATTAATCGGCATGCCTTGCAAGCATGTCATTGCAAACGATATGGGACAGGGCTGGAACCAAGACTGATGTGGGCATATGATACAATGTAACTTGAAAATACAACTAAGAATTCATTAAGACTTAAGAATTTTAAAAACGAAATACATTTTGAAAATTAAACTAAGTGCCCTTTTCTCTTGCCTACTTCTTCCACTTTTATACACCAAACTTCTTTCTCTCACCTCTCTCTTCAAATCCCAGCAGTAATATTGACCATTGGATGTCTTGGATGGATTTTAGCCATCGGATCAATTTTGGCGCCAAAATGGGTATAAGCCAGCTGGGGGGTTGAGTGTTAGGTTGAAGGTGCATTAAATGCACCTTGGCTTGGGGTGTTTGGAGTGATAAGGAGTAGGGTAGGGAGATGATGGTGGGTGGAGTGTGAGCAGTTCTTTGGGGAGGTGATGATGGTGGCAACCCGTGAGGAGGGAAAGGTGAGTCAAAGGTGTTTGATGGTGTTAATATTAAAGGGGTCCAAAGGTAAGGGTCCAAAGGTTTGGCGAGGGGTCATGAGGATAATGGCGGGGTCCAAAATGGTTTAAAGGCTTAATAAAACAAGGACCTTGTGTAATTTACGAAAATTAAGGGACCTAGGTGCTAAATTTGCAAAGTTGCTCCAAGGGACTAAAAGTGACAAGCTCCAATAGTATAAGGACCAAACTTGACATTTTCAAATTTCCAAGGACCATTTTGCCAATTTTAAACTTCAAGGACCAATTTTGTAATTTCTCAAAACTTTTGATACTTTTCACCAAAGGACTAATTTTGACAAGTTATGATTTTAAAAGGACCTTTGGTGATTTTTCTTTGAAATTAAGTGCTCGAGGACTATTTCTAACAACTTTTGAAACTGGGGACTGAAGCGCCAATTATGCAAACTTAGCTCATTTTTCATCTAATTTTAAACATTTGCATCTAAAACATATAAAATGCAATTTTGGAATATTTTCGATTCGATGCATTTCGAGCATTTTAGACGTTTTGCGTTCAGATTTAACAAAAATGATGAGTATTTACACACTCATCAATCCCACACTAAACTATTGCTAGTCCCTAGCAATATTTTGAGAAAAACTTAATGGATTTGAATCTCTTTACCAAAAGCCATTACTTCTAGAGTAGCCAAATGTTTCGATTCAAGTAAGAACCATGGTACACCGATAACCATGTGATTTGAGCAAACCACCGACTTTCAACGGATTTGATTGTCTTTACCGAGCCGTTTGCTTCGGACTAGCCAACTCTTAGATAAATTATCAATATTATCTTTGGTGAGCTGATTACCAATTATGGTTTTTCCATCGCCTTTACCACAAGCCATAAACTTGCGGGCTAGCCAACTCTTCACTTTAAGGATATGGAGTGAATACCATACAATTTGGGCAAATTGCAAGCCGTCAACGGATTTGAGATATCTTTACCAAGAGCCGCTTGCTCTGGATTAGCTAATCCTTTTGTTTATTAGACAAGGCGGATCGATAACCAATTGAGTAAGTGTAAAACACTTACTCCAATTTTTTTTTTTTTTTTTGGCCAAAACGGGAATTAGGCGGTATAATTACATGATAAAATTCGTGAGAATTCCCCCACTTAGAAATGAATATTGCCCTCAATATTCAAAGTACCGCGGTTATGCGAAACAAAGAACGAAAAGGAAATCTGCGCCATTATTTGAAAGTTTTTTTTTTTTTTTTTTTTTTTTTTTTTTTTTTGAAAACTTATATACAACATGTGGGCAACCCCCCACACTAGGGTGGTAGAAAGATAGAAATAAGTCGAAATATGGGTGAAACCCATATGGCATGCTATCGTTTATGATTCCCGAGTCGCTAGCTTGACTCGATCCCCGCATTCATTGGTTCATGGGGAAAGTTTGTAAACCGGACAACCACAGTGGGAATGTCCTCTCCAAAATAATGCTTCAACCGATGACCATTCACTTTAAAGTTTGGACCATCGGGTTGAGATAACTCAATGGTTCCATATGGAAAGACTTTAGTGATGGTAAATGGTCCGCATCAGTAGGATTTTAGTTTTCAGAAAATCTTCAATCTTGAATTGAAAAGAAGGACTTCGATCACCGACGTTGAAAACGCGGTTTTTGATTTTGAGTCATGAATCTTCTTTGTCTTTTGTTTGTAGATCAAAGAGTTCTCGTATGCTTGATCACGGAGTTCATTTAATTCATTCATTTGAACTTTCGGTGATCACCACCGTCTGAATGTCAAAGTTGGCATGTTTCAAGGCCCAAGATGCCTTGTGCTCGAGCTCAACCGGTAGATGACACGCTCCGTATACAAGCTTGTATGGAGTGCACCCGATGGGTGTTTTATAAGTCGCACGGAAGGCCCAGTGCGTCATCTAGCTTATCGACCAAGAGGCACGGTTTTCGCCAACCGTCCTCTCCAATTCTTTAATCCCTGTTGAAACTTCCACTTGCCCACTTGTTCGGGGTGGTACGCAGAGAGAGACGGTGAGTTACACCATACTTTGCATGACTCTATCAAACCGGTCATTGCAAAATGCGTACCACGATCATCGATTATGGCTCGTGAGTTCCAAGCCTAGCAAAAGAGATTTTAAGAATTTCACAACAACTCGGGCATCGTTGGTAGGCAAAGCTTTTGCTTCAACCCATTTTGACAAGTAGTCAACGCCACGAGCACGATTTATTACCGCGAGAAGAAGGAAATGGCCCATAAAGTCAATGCCCCGGATGTCAAAAATCTCACACTTGAATGGCGTTTTGCGGCATTTCATTTCTTTAATGAGATATTCCGTGACGTTGACAAGCGCTGGGTTTTGACAAATTCATGGGCATCCTTATAAATCGTGGGCCAATAGAATCCGGAATCAAACACCTTCTTGGCGGTGTAGTTGGGGCTATGATGTCCCCAAGAGGTCCGTAATGGCAAGCCTTGAGAATGTCATTGGCTTCACCACCACACACATCGCCTGATGACTTGATCCGCACAAATTTTAAACAAGTAGGGTCGTCCCGTAAGTAATGTTTCACATCTTTAAAGAATTTGTTTTCTCGTTGGGACGACATCCCTTTCACCATAAAGTTACCCGCATGGTAATTTGCAAAGTCAAGAAACCATGGGGTGAAGAGTCTCCACTTAAAAGAAACCACATTGATTGTTTCGAGGAAATGTTTCATTTATTTCCTTTTCTCGAACACATCTTGGTGTGGTTTTCTAGACGGATAGATGATCGCGACTAGGTTCTCGGCTCCTTTTTATCACGTATAATGATATCAAATTTTGTGGAGGAGAACCCAACGGAGCAATATCGGCTTTGCATCTTGTTTTGCAAAGAGATATTTGAGAGCCGAGTGATCCGTATACACCACGATTTGGTCAAGATAAGGTATGGCGAAACTTCTCAACGCATACACCACAACTAATAATTCTTTTTACGTAGTGGTGTAATGGGTCCGAGCTTCATCATAGTTTTGCTTGCGAGTGGATCTATTTGAAAGTGCTTGGTTTTTCGTTGCCCCAAGACCGCACCGATAGCAAAATCACTTGCATCGCACATGAGCTCAAAGGGTAAATCCCAAATGGGGCAACTAGAATGGGTGCTTCGTAGCTTTTCTTTAATGTTTCAAAAGCTTCGATGCACCTGTGAGAGAAGATAAAAGGAGCATCTTTTCGAGAAGATGGGTCATAGTCGAGCGATTTTAGAGAAATCATGAATGAATCTACGATAAAACCCGGATGACCTAGAAAACTCCTAATACCTTTGACGGTAGTAGGATGAGGCAATTTAGCAATAACATCAACTTTGCTCTATCTACCTCAATCTCGCTTTTTGAAATCTTATGGCCGAGGACTATGCCTTCTTTGACCATAAAGTGGCTCTTCTCCCAATTTAGACATAGATTGGTGTCTTCACACCGCTTTTGGCATTTTGTCTAAATGGGAGAGACATGTATGAAACGAGTCCCAATGACCGAGAAGTCATCCATAAACACCTCCATAGTTTCCGATCATGTCGTGGAAAATTGCCATCATACATCGTTGGAACGTGCGGGAGCATTACATAAGCCAAAAGGCATACGCCTATAGGCAAATGTTCGTATGGGCGGTGTGAATGTGTTAGGAATTAGAAAATTCCATAGTGAAGAGTCGGTCACCCCAAATACTATCCCGCATAAGTTAGCTCGTAGACTTGTCGTTATTTACGTTGTTTAAGTAGTTTATTAGTTAATTAGTAGCGTAGTATAGTTTAGTGCAACACCGTGGAGGAAGGACGGTCTTTACCCACTTGTATCCCCGATCCACAGCCGATAGGAGGTCGTGTAGTCTAAGTATAAATACCCTTCCATCCATGGAAGGGTGGTGCTTCTCATAATCTAATACTCTACAATTTGTGTAAACCTCTAGCAAGAACACCCTCTCTCTCTACTAACTCTAACTATGGCAAACATGTATTTTGATCATCCAAGACCACCGAATCATCAACACAATAAAATAACGATCCTACAATTGGTACGAGCCAAGGTTATTGTGTCTTGTTGATTTTGTGGTTTTTCGTGTTATGGTTTGAAGTCGTTGTTTTACCCTTATTTTTCGGATCTCAAATTTTGTGTTCATTATTGTTTGTGGTAAACAGTTTTGTATACTTATTTTAGTATGCTTTATTGGTCAAAAACAAAAATAAAATGTCCTGTGGTCTATGTTAACATAAACTGCCTTGTCCTAACTTTTGTCGTCATCTTTGTTTCATTTTAGCGACGGCGTTTTGTACCAAATCGTTGAAATATATTTTTGTGGTCACCGTCGTTAACGTGGTCAAAAGGGTAATATTGAAGCACTTTTCGCATGTTTTTCGGGTTTAGTATGAAGGTGGTCGGAACTTAGTCGGAAAATTCATCGTAAAAAAAATCAATTTCTTGCTAGCGAGTTGTCTTGACATGTGTCCGGATTCATTGCTTTATGCTAGCGACTTGTTCTTTTAAAAAGCAGTAGCGACTTACCATGAGTATTGACTCATGGTAGCGACTTGCACTAGCGACTTCTTGGCTAGCGAGTTAGCTTAGCGACTTGGCTAGCGACTTGGCTAGCGAGTTGGCTCAATGATTCTAGCTAGCGACTTGACACCATTGACCTAGCGAATTAGGCAGAAATGATGAAGAAGAAGAATATGACTCGACCATGACCACATATTCCAAATACCAAACGACTCGTGTGACTTCAAGGCTCTAATCCTATCAACGGTCAAGAAGAAAAAAAAATGAAAATAAATCGAATGGTTAGGTTACTGAAAGACTAATTCGATCCAAAAACAATAACAACCATTTTATCCTAACCTCATTTCAATCAAATCCTTATCTCACACCTCATCTTCCATCTCCTACAACTATACTAGAAACAAGACTCGACTCATAAAAACATACCAAGATCTCTGTTTTCCTTTCGTTGTACTCAAAGTAATACGGGACCTTGAAAGGTCAATCAAACGAAAAGTACATCATCATAGATCAAAGCTACTATGTTCATTATCTAACTGATCTCAGTTTGTCTCTCGGGTTAAATCCGACCAACAAGAGGTCACACCCAAGAATAAAAACTCATCATTGATCAACTATGTTTAATATCCGACTACAAAGAATGAGTATAACAATTATGCTATCCCTTTTTCTTTGGCTCGATTTTGACTCAAAAACAACAATGAACCTTCTGTACTTACCTTAAGTATAAGAGTCGTAACAGTGAGGTTTTATGCCAACCCTGTGGCAACCTCAAACTGTTAAGTATTTGATGGTGTCTTTGTGTGATTGGTGCGTTCGTGATGAAGTATCTAAGATAGGAGGCTGATGGACATAAGATGATTGGGGTTTGAGATCTAGTGTGAATTGTGAAATGATAAATGTAGTGGTTTTGATGTTGTAAAGTGTTTACTAATTGTGAGTTGAGATGGGAGTTAAGATGTACGACATTTTTTTGTGATGAGATAATTGATAGAGGCGGTATCTGTGATGCTTATATTAGGGTTTCGTGATGTTTTTTCTTCGCTTGATCGCACATGAGAGTAGAATTAGGTTGTGTTAATGAAGTTTGTGGAAGTATCATGAGTTTTATACCGTGTTTTAGGGCTACATCTTACTCGATTATGTGTAAAATATGGGTCAAGAAGAACAATGGGCCTTCGTGGGCTTTATTGCCTCGTAAATTTGTTTTGAGACTTGAATCTTCACGTAAAATGGGATTGGGCTTTCGTCATGAATCAATGATCAGGATAATGGTGTGTTGGACCGAGATGATGGATACCTTAAATTCTTAACGTGAATATGGTTTGGGAATAAAATTGTGATTCAATTTTTTCTACAAAAGTTGGGTTCATTTTTATTATTGGGTATTCATATGTGGTATTTTGGTATGGTCAAATCTCATGGTGGATACATAAATTCACGGCTGAGCTAAATAGTGAACAATGACTACGAGGTTTTTGTACGGTATTAGTTGTAGATATTAGCCATTTCGGGTTATCTCCACGGTGGTCATACTTATTAACCGTTGAATCAATTGGAGGTTCAATTTCAACAATTCCATAAGATATTCGACACCACATAATGTTAATGATACTTGATCTAAGCAAAATCCTTCAAGAATCTTCAGTCACGCTTATGATTTATTTCAAGATGTTTGCTTATGACAAGAACTTTCGTGCAAATGGTCGTACATGTTATAATGCTTCCGAAAGTTTGAAATCATCATGGGAGAAACGTGTACTCACGATGTTTTACGGTTAACCTCGAGGAAAAGGAGTTTAATTCTACTTGACTTAGTATGGTTTGTGAAGTTGTCTACATATGGGTTAAGAATTGTTGATGATAATGGACCGTTGATGAACCGTGATGTTCCCCTAAAACAGATATTCTCTCGAAACCAAAGTCGTCGTAACACATTCAAGTCGACATTGTTTACGGTTTGTCTTGATTTTGTAAAATCCATGAAAGAACCTATTTCTCGGTTTAAATCACAGACTTGTAAAATCCCGTGACAATGGAAACATCCTGGTATTAGTAAAGTGCATTTCCGGATCTATCTTACGGTTTATTCTTGGTTTTGTAAAATCCATGAAAGAAACTATTTCTCGGTTTAAACCATAGAGTTGTAAAATCCATAATGATGGAACCATCTTGGAGAAGAGAAAGTGTAATTACGGATCTTTGATGTTGGTGCCACGGTTTCGCTTGAAGAAGGGATAAAAGGTGTACTTCATGAATTGGATGTGTGTTTGGATATTCGTCATGGCGGTTTGGTTACTTCAAAGTTTTACGGGTTATGCTCATTAAACCATGGTCGGATGAAACCATTATCATAGTTCACTTAAAAAGTCAAAGGAGGCTTGATTTGAGCGATTCGTAAGATGTGACAACGGCGTTAATTCGGTATTATTTATTTGAGGTTGAAGTGAATTATCACGGCGAGTGTACTTAGTATCCGAAGGTATCGGGATGGATGGATGAAGATTCTTCATGATCCTTGTTCGAGCTTATTATCAAAAACGAAGACTTGGAAATCTAGTTATTGTTGAGTGACTTTACCTTTTCTTTACCGCTTGGGGAATTGGGCTCTTATCATCTCAAAATAACTATCACTTTAAGGAGTTACGTTGTAGTGCTCGGTGTCACATTCAAGTGTGGATTTTCAAGAGGTGATGTACGTCTTATACTTGATGGTTGGTTGGTTGAAGAGTATAGAGTACTTAGAGATTCAATGGAGGATGAAGTCTCGCACCACTCTTTGTTACATATGTGCAAGTATAAGTCACGAGTTCGGATAGTTTACTCGGGTCAAATTCATCATAATGGGTTTTCCATCACCGTCACGACAAAGAGCCTCATCAATGATAATGGGTCGATTACATGTTTTGCTAAGAGAGTGAAAAGAGAGATTATGACGTCTGCTCACATCATTCGGGGCCTCAGACTCAAAGAAAAGAAAAGTGTACGTTTAAGGCGCTTTATCTTCAAAAGAGAGAAATCTTCTTATGACGTTTGAACACTACTGATTCAAGCCTCGTTCCTTTAAGAAAAGAAAAGTGTACGTGTCGGTGTGCTTTATCTTCCGAAGAGAAATCTTCTTATTAATGACCATTCTCATCAACATGCTTCATACTTTTCCATGCGCTTGGTCATCAAGTGAACAGCCTCTTGTTAATTGTTTTCGATTCCACTTTCTCAACTATAATGACGATGGCGACATCCCGTGCTAATTTTATGGGGAGAAGTGTGAATAGACTACATTTGGATAATGTTCACTTGTTTAATCAAGAATGGCATCTCCGTATGCAATTTTGAGGGGAGAAGAAGTGTGAATTTTTGCATTATTGATTGATATTAGAGAATATAAATGGTCATACGGCTCTAAACTCATGTAAGAACCGAGCTTCTTCTTATTGGGTCATCTTCACATGGAGTTTTTCTTCTAAGAGCCGTTGGTTGACATCTTCACTCGGATGGATGAGTTTATCGACAAAGTGCTTCCGGTTAATGCTACACGATACATCAACATGATGATTCCAACAATCTCTCTCGTTCTTGTTTGATGTGATTGGTAGTTTGGTGTTACCATCTTGTGTGTTCGCTTCTGGCCCGATTGCCGATTTTCTTGATGAACATCTTTCTGTTCTTGTTTGATTGGGAGAGATTTTAGTTAAGGGATTTGCAAGATGTAAGTTGATTGGGATGCTTTTTGGTGATGTTCTTGTTTTGGTGAGTTGAAGATGTTAACTATCTATTCCCAATGGACAATCTTGAAGAAGGTCGAGTCTGATCTATTCTACATTTTCTGCGCATGTTAGAAGACTAAAGACGAGTTGCATTTGATAATCCAAAGACTTCTTCTTAATTCAAGCATTCATCATAAAGATTGTCGGTTTAGGGAGAGCACTAATTGGGGAATGTGATATGTCAATTTAATCCCCAATTAGACTTGCTCACATTATTCAAAGATGTTGATTCTCACAAAGACTTCAAGCGATCTTCTCAACAAATTTCAAGTATTTGGGCATTCAAAGAGTTCTTGATTCGAAGTGTCAATTCCAAAGAAGGAGAAAGGAGACTCACATATAAACACAAAGCGAGTAAACTTGATGAACTTAATTCTTCTAAGTAATCAAGACATCCCGGAAGACAAATGTTAGTACCAAGAAAGAAACTCAAGGTTTGACTCATGGCGAGTAAACTTGATGAGCTTAATACTTCTAAGTGATTGAAGATATCCCGGAAAACAATTGTCATGACCGCAGAGAAACTCAAGGTTTTACTCATGAAGGCTTTTTGTGTTAGTATTTCATCTACGTGGGAAGTGATGTTAGAGAAAGTTTCGAAGATAAAAGAGGTACACTAGTATGTGGTGATTTCGATGGTATCGCAATGATCGGGGAGAGAATGTGTACATTGGGGATGCTCACTGTTTACTTGAGTGCTTAATCGGTGATTCGTAGATATAATCACTTATTCCGTGTTGACATCCGCAGATTGTCGCCCGCAGAGATAATCGGTGACTTGGCCTCGCTTCTTCAATGTTATCGGTTATTCATTCCTTGTGTATTGGTATACTTGGATATTTGAGCTTCATACACATTCATCGTGACGAAAGATGCAACATAGGGAGGTGTTCTACATTACCCTCTTGATGTGTATTCGGAGAGTTCTTGGATATTGGTGTACTTGGTTCTTGAGCTTCATACACGCTCATCTCGAAGAAAAATGTGAACATGGGAAGGTGTTCTTCATTCCCTCATGAAGTGTATTCGGAGAGTTCTTGAGCATTATACTAAGAGACCGACTACATCAACTCAACTACTTGGGGAAGTGTTCTCTTGACACCTTTTGGAATGGATTACGTGGACTTCAAAGTGGAAAAGAAATTTGAGAAGATTATTTATGAGTGGGATGATACGTTGTCGTTCTTCTTGTTGATGATATAACCCCGAATGGAGATCCTCGATTATCTTTCTTAAATGGAGCGGTGAGGATTTATGATAATGGTGTGCTTTCTTGTGCACTGGCTAAAGCAAGCTTGAAATAGAGCTTCAATCTGCTCATCTTAAGGATTTTCGGTTTGGGGAAGCCAGAGTGTCTCTTTCAGATGGTTCTATTTCTTTCTATTCAAGAGCCCTTGAAGCTTTGGTGGTGGATGTTTAAGAGATGACTTAATTCTATCTTCTACGACGTGATGCTCGATATCCTTATCTCGGTACTCGTATCATCATCCTCTTTAACTATATCATCTACTCTATCCTTGTATATATTTATCGAAAACAAAATACAAAATTATAAAACCAACAAAAGAAAATAGAAAAATATAAAACCATCAAAAGAAAATAGAAAAATATAAAACCTTCAAAAACCATAAAAATCGAAAATTTCAAAATTCCAAAATATGTTTTCTCATGACATGTCTTTCGTATCGATAACATCTACGGTCTTAGAAATGTCATTCAATAATGGCACGGACCATAGATGAAGTTCGAAAGGTAGGTGTAAATATTTCTTTTCAAAACATGTCTCAAAAATATGGCTTACGATTATTTCGATCAGAACCCGTGCTTAAAAATGGCTTCTGATTATTTGATCAGTAACCAGGCTCAAACTATGGCTTGCTATTATTTCAGATAGCAACCCGCTCTTCATGGAAGGAAAGTGCTACGCTAAAACAATTTTCAAATATTTCGTGCACTTATCCTAAATACAAATGAGGAAAGTATGTCAAGGATCTTTGTTCCTACACAAATGTTTTTCCGTCTAAAATTCTTGAGAAAAATATTTGTTGTATTTCAAAATGATGGTAAAATGAGTTGCTTGAAAAATCAATCAGATCGAGTTTTCAGATAATTCGCAAAACTCAATCGATGACTTCAAAGACTCTTAAACTTTTCACAAATTGAGTCATTGATTGAGGGAGAATGTTTTCAAATCTATATCATCTAACGAGCTTTCTTAATTATCCTCGTGCTTAATTAAAATGATATTTGCTCGTGTCGAAGGACTAGGAATTTAGGATATGATTGTTAGGTTTAGATGATTAGAGTTTGATTAACACATAAACCCCATGCTTATATGATCGATTGTTATGTTGAATTGACTTTAATTAGTCGATTGTTGTTTGGGTGATGTCGACCACCATATATTTGTATGAGTGTTCACTAACATATGCGGTATCTTGGTTTAAAAGAATGTTCCGATCCGGATCCCAATTGAAGATGATTGGATGCCGAAAGGAAAGGGTAACTATATCTTGGGTTGACAAATGAAGAAACAGAGCTTAATCGGACTTCAATGGAGAGTTGGCATGAAATGCAACGTAAGAGGTCTTCACGCATCGCGAGATGGTTTTCTTCAACAAGTGAAGAAACGGAGCTTAATTGACCTCGGTTGGCATTCAAAATGCAACGTAGAAGAAGTCTCACCGCATCGCCAGACGGTTTTTCTTCCAAACCCTACGGCAACAACGTAAGCTTCTCAACCACCTAGCATATCTTTGTGCAGATAATCGTGATGATACCATTTTCTAAAACCTTGAAAAATATTGTTTTGAAAATGGAAAATATTGTTTTGAAAATATATTGGACTAAATTTTGAAAATCAGGACTTCTTTTACCAAAACATAAGTCACTCAATTATTGACTTGTCATTGATTGAGGGAGAGTGATTTAAAATATATTATTTTCAATCAATATTGCTTCATAAAAGTCCGGATTGTACAATATAAGTGGTGATCTAAAGATTTAATGTTATGTCATGGTATGATTTTTCTTTAGAATCAAGGTCTTTCAAAATGAAATTTTTTCATTCTTGTTTGATTGTGAAATTGTTTTGTTTTACTTAAAGATCTCTTAAAAACTATCATACCGACACTAACAATCTTTAATGTCTTAAATGGTCCTTATCATCATTTTTAAAATTAAATCTTGCCACGTCTTTCCCAAATTTTATAAATGATTTAAATCAATTGGGATCACAAATCTCAAATGGTTTGATATTTCGATCGGGTAAAGATCGTGATTTAAATCTCAAATCTGCTTTTAAATGGAATTGGTTTTAGTCCTTTAAAGGCACTCCGCCTCCATGTGCCAAACGATTTCAATATACATAATGCACATGTTGAGGAGGAGGATTTATCCAAAAACCAGATGAGTATTTAAACAAGGCCACATTTTCTCCCATGTTTTCTAAACCTAATTAAATCACTTGGGATCCAAAATCTCAAAAGATTTGATATTTTTGATCGGGGAGAATTTGTGATTTAATAATGAAATTTGATAAAAGTTGATCGTTTTGATTCGGTTAGTGCAGTTCTTGCTCTCATATGTGCTAAACGCTTTCAATCTCGAAGCACATATTGAGGGGAGCAAAACCATCGAGTACAAAAGTTTTTTAAAGATTATAAAGTACCTTGATTGTGTTTTGAAATGGTTTCTTAAATGGCTTTTGTAATCGTGGATGTGCTTCAAAGAACTCTTGCCTCTATGTGATAAAAATGATTTCACTTATCCTATGCACATATTGAGGGGAGAATTTTACCATGAAAATCAAATGGCTTTTTCGTATGAAAATTGTGATCAAAGAAAATATTTCAAAGTCCTCTTGCCTCCTTGTGCTAAACAATTTCTAAATCATACGACATGTTGAGGGGAGGTTTTCTAAATGATCAAAACTATTAAGGTACAAAATGCTTTGATCTCGTATCACAAGTACTTGATTGGTTTTCCAAATGATTTTCAATTGGTTTCGAGAAGGAATGAACAATACCAAAAGACCGACCAAATTTACTTTATGCATGGTGTTATAGGGATGGTTAGGTTAGGTATTTGTTCCCATGATCCGCCGAACGAGAGGGATCTACCCAGGACAATCCACTAGATAGTGTAGAGTCCTTAGGTATATTGAAAAAGGAGAAAAATGAGAATATGGGAAGAGTGCGGATGAGACAGAGCTAGTCTTCGAATAAACCCAACAAGGTTCTAGTAATGAAGTCTCGGTAAGCATGAAGGGTTGAAGAATGAAAAGAACCGAATGTGAAAAGGGTGAAAAGAAATAGCCTCCATCAATTCAACCTTAGGGCGTAAACCGGTTCAATACATATGCTCTTGGTTGTTACTAAGGTAACATCGGTATTGAAGACAAGACGTCATGGACCCGTGATGCATCAGACTAAACTTCCCAAGCCACTCAAGTTCCTCTTAAAAGGGCTTGTTTCATTCTCACGGGAACCGACATAATCTATCGACTTTCTCTTAGAGATGGTTGATATGAAGTAGAGACCCTCTCCCTAGTCTCCGAAGACAGGGACCAAATATGCACGATTGAGTCTAGAGCTAAGTGATCATCCACAATATCTCGTTAGGACACTAAATTCTTGAAGACTTGTATTTCACACAATGTGGAAAGTAAGTATATATTAAGAGTCCTACGATTATCCTTGTGGTATTGCGTAACATCCGAGTGGTATGTAAAAGTATTCACGATGAAGATGGAAATCCTTCTAGAGCCAACATCAAACAAGCTCTTGGTGGGTGACATGTGAGATCTTCTTGTAAGATCAAACGTGTGACAAGCGGATAGAAACAATGGGGCGATTCGGTCTTGAATCAACCTTGGTCCGAGAATGGAATTGACGAATACTTTTGGAAAAACCGATTCGATGTGCAAATCTTCTTTTCTCTAGCACGCCGAATGTGTACTTATGTTTTCAAAATTCAAAAGTATCTCGATTGAAAAATACTTTTAGAAAACCAATTCGATGTGAATCTCTTCTTTCACTAGCACGTCGATTGTGTACTATTTTCAAATACAAAAAGTGTTTTGATTGAAAATTGATCTTTCTCATAAAACCTTCGCCGATTGCAAAACTCTTTATTCTAAGCAATATGCGATTGTTTTCAAATCAATTTTCATCAATCGGTGAATCTCAATTTTTGGTTCACTCACTCCGTGTTGTCTTCTTTGAGACGTTCGGTTTGAGAACAGCTAGAAACATTGCGAAACCCCGTCAAGGAGATTCCTAGGAATCCTACCGATCACAGCAAGACTTGTCTTGATCAACGGGAACCGTGGGCCGTGTACCTCAATTCAAATGAAGTGATCAAAGACACTTCGTGTGTTTTATTATAGCGTTGTTTGCGGTACACTTGAGCGTTGCACGGTGATCGAATTGAGGAGTCAATCCAAAGCCGCATGCTCACAAAGATCCACACTTAATTTGAAGAAATCATGGTGGTGCATATCTACATAACACGGTTACGATATTTTATACTATGCTTACCTTACTTGCGCAAATATCATGAACCAATGAAGGCTTCCGCCACTACGATGGAAAGATGTCATGATTCAAAAGTGTGAGCGATGTCGGTCCGAAAGTCACAACTTCACATGATGGCAACACAATAAAGGGTGATCCGAGATTTCTTGTGGCCGATGATCTCAATGAAAGCTCGAAGATCATCAAAGATGTGGATCGATAAAGGCCTCCACCGAAAGTACAAAATATGCGGACTATGAAGAGTCACCGCTTAAGCACAAAGATTGTTGAAATGAAGAATTGAAGTCTATGAGCTCAAGAACAAAGACAAGAATAGAATGCTAGGATTGAAATGTAAAACATGGGGTGACCTCCTTAGGGGAGATTGTTAGGAATTAGAAAATTCCATAGTGAAGAGTCGGTCACCCCAAATACTATCTAGCATAAGTTAGCTCGTAGACTTGTCGTTATTTACGTTGTTTAAGTAGTTTATTAGTTAATTAGTAGCGTAGTATAGTTTAGTGCAACACCGTGGAGGAAGGATCGGTCTTTACCCACCGTATCCACGATCCACAGGCCGATAGGAGGTCGTGTGAGTCTAAGTATAAATACCCTTCCATCCATGGAAGGGGTGGTGCTTCTCATAATCTAATACTCTACAATTTGTGTAAACCTCTAGCAAGAACACCTCTCTCTCTACTAACTCTCTAACTATGGCAAACATGTATTTTGATCATCCAAGACCACCGAATCATCAACACAATAAAAATAACGATCCTACGAATGTGGTTTTTCTTGATCCAATGGATCAATGGGGATCTGAGTAACCCGAGAAACCATCAAGGAAACAATAGTACTCGTTCCTCGCTAATCTCTCAAGCATCGGTCCATGAAGGGTGAGGAAAATGGTCTTTCTGGTGGCTTCGTTTAACTTGCGATAGTCATGCACACACGCCATCCCGTAACCAATCGAGTCGGAATTAACTCGTTTTCTTCATTCGTGACAACAGTTATGCCACCCTTTTTGGAACGCAATGAATTGGCTAACCCAAGGACTATCGAGATCGGTAAATGAGACCGGCATCAAGAAGTTTGAGAACCTCTTGTTTGATAACCTCATGAATCTTAGGATTCACCCTTCTACGATGTTGAATTTGGTTTGAAGTCATCCTCCATTAAGATTTTGTGAGTATGAGAACTCGGGGTTGATACCTTAATGTCGGAGAGTTTCCAAGCAATTGCTTGCTTATGTGACTTCAAGACCTTTATGAGCAGTTTTCTCCTCCTCGATTAAGTCTTTAGCAATTATGACGGTAATTTATCATCACCTCCAAGAATGCATACTCGAGATGAGGAGGTAGGTCCTTAAGTTCAACCTCGGAAATTCATCGATAGATGTTTGTACCGATTTGATTTCCTCAATTGTGATCTCTTTCGGAGGAGTGAAGGTAATGGATCTTCATTAAGCAATTGCTCAAGATAAAGGATATCCCCTCCGAATCATAAATACCATCAATTCCAAAGGAATTGATTCATCAATAGCAAGAAATTCATCGATCTCTTCCATAGAAGTCACCTCCCTCAAATGGAGTGAGAGAGGGGAAGAGTCGGCAATGATTGGTTGAGAAGATGTGGTGGAACCTCCACCTGAAATTATGAAGATAACCAAGAAACTCTTGAGTACTCCTTCAAGCAATATCAATTAAATCGACTCGATTAATTGATTCAATATCATAATTTGAGAGTACCTTGAAGTTTGATCAAGGTTAAAGGTGACTTCATTACCCACACGTAAAGTGATCTCTTGATCAAATACATCAATAAGAGCCGGCCGTTCTCGTGAATCCTCTTCCAACAATGAGGGAACCGAGGATCGTCATCGAAATCAACAACCACAAAGTCGGTGGAAAATGGAACTTTCCTACTTTGACGAATACATCCTCGGCGATGCCAAGAGGACGCGATATAGAACGATCCGCAAGCTCAAGAGTCATGCGGTAGAATAAGTTCAGGAGAAAGTTTCTTCCACAATCGAATAAGGCATCGATTGATGCTTGCACCAAGATCGGCAAGGGCAAAGCATTCAATCATCCTGGAAAAACACAAGGAAGAAGAAATTTTCCGGGATCTCCTAGCTTTCGGGAAGCTTCTTTATGTATCACCAGCGGTTCTCGTTCAAAGGAGTTTTGGCCATTTCAAACAGCTTTTCCTTGTTGCTCAACATGTGTTTGAGAGTAGATGCAAACTTGGGCATCAACATGATGGCATCCATAAAGTTTATGTCAAAATGAAGTTCTTGGAATATTTGAAAGAATTTCTCCATTTGATGTAGCTTTTTCATGAGCTTTGCTCATTTAAGCGTGAGGGTAAGGAATAGAAGTTTTGGATTGGGGTTACCAAGCGGAGGTTCAAAACAACTTGAGCTTGGTTTTGGGGACAACCCGAGGATGGACATTCTTTGGTACTCACGTTATTAGTAGGAAGTTCCTTGTCCTTTGTCGCCTCAGTTCACTTTCCACTACCTTCGGAGAGAAGAAGAAGAGGTAGTAGGAATAGCGGGTCCGACATATGAAGTACCACGGTTGTGATCGCCTTTGCATAGCGCCTCGGATTAGCGATCGTGTTGCTAGGTAAAGTACACGAGCCCGAGGGTCGATCATTTAAAGACTTCTTAATGTCGAAATCGCTTACCAACAATCGATTCATTTCTCTTGGGATTTCATGAATTGTTTCAACAACTCATCGATGATGGTCGGTTGGAACAATGGCTTGATTTTACTGTGGAAAATTAAGCCTCTATTGTTAGGATTAGGGCCTTGAAAATTTCCTTGATTATTTCATGAAAATACCACAGGTTGAAATTTCCACGACTTGGGTTTCTATTGAAATTTCCTTGGTGTTGGAAATTTTGATTTTGATTTGAAAACCGTTGTTTGGACTAAAATTACCTTGGTTTTGAAAACCTTGGTTTGGTCTGCTTTGATTTTGATTACGGTTTTGGTTGAAACCGGGAGGTCGAGGGTAGTGGTTAGGGCGGTGGTTCGGTCTCTGAGGAGCACGATATTGATTGCCTCCCGATTAGAAATCCGCACAAGATTAGCTTCAAAGGGTTACCATCGGTGGCCATACAGTTGTAATAAGCATGGGGCCACCACAGGTAACACAGACTTCCACTTTCTTACCTTGGGAGGTGAAGTTTGTGGAAAAGAGACTTTCTTTTGGTTGGAGAACCAAAGCTTGAATAGCTTCAGTGAGTTTATCAATCTTAGCATCGGTGCTAGACCGACTCACGGCGATGAAGAAGGACCAACAACGACTTGGGAAACAACCGGCTTGCTTCGTGCGGTGCGGACTTTAGACTTGTTTTCAATGATCGCTAAAGCTTCTTTGTGATTTTGTAAGAAATTTCCTCCATGGAGGAATTGAGAGAATCTTGATCGATTGACTCACTCCATTGTAGAAAGTATCGAGTTGCATCAACTCGGAGAAACCGTGGTGAGGACATTTGCGAAGCAATTCCTTAAAACGATCCCACGATTCATCAAGGATTCATCAAACTTTTGAGTGAACTTGATGATTTCATTTTTAAGACTCGTGGTTTTGGAAGGTGGATAAAATTCATTCACAAATTTCTTCACCGGGTCTTCCCATGTCTCAATCGATCGAGGGGTTGTTTTCAAGCCAAATCCGGGCTTGCCCTCGAGAAAATGGGAAAGAAGCTTAACGACATCGATAGGGACGTTCTTGTATTTGATGGTAGATGCAATCTTGTTAAACCATCGAATATGAGCATGAGGATCATCCGCTCAAAACCATAGAAGCGACTTGAGGTTACAAGATTCAGTAACCGGTTTTGAGTTCAAAGTTTTCACCGCAATGGTGGGATAACAATAACATCTCCATACCCGCCGATGGGTGCCCGGAGAAGCTTCATATAAGGCGTTCTTCCGCCATGATAACGGAAGTAGTGTGGCGATCCGGATCTCGAATCCGACCGAAGAGCGAAAGTCTACGGACACGCCGCCTGGAATCTTGACAAGCTCACGAAATGGGCTCACGGATCTAGAAGAAGCGGCAAGATACACTAGAGTTAACTCTAAGGAATCTCGAGTTAAGAGAGGAATGAGAATTATGAAGATATTTTATGAAAATGCGGTGGTAAGAATATTTTAGGTTTTACGGTTCGACAAGTATATAACAACAAATCCAATTAAAACAAGATCGAGGCAAACAACAATGAACTTAACCAATAATCACAAGATGAATGGCTTCTTTGAAAAAGTTACACCAATCACAAGGACACAAAGGCAAGTTTTAAATCTTTGGTTAGGAACTTATTATGGTCGTACCCCAGTTAGGTAGTACACTTGCCTTGGTTTTCGGTGGTAATCTTTTATGTTGTTATTATTAAAGAAAGCGACAAATCTTTTGTATTTTTATTTTGATATATATATAGAAACAAAAGAAAATATTTTTGTTTTTATCGTTTTTGGATGTTTTTGGTTTTTGGATTTTTATAAGAATATATATATAGATATAGATGGATGATATGAACAAAGACCCGAGTATTCAAATCACTAACTGCTAAGCGGAAGATAATCAAGACAGACTCCAAGCGCAAAAAATTTGATTCGTGTCGAACAATCAAGTTTTTCACACAAGCCGACCACTGTGAATGGCCGATCGTAAGAAACTTAAAACAATTCGGATACGTAATGCAATGAAGATCAGGGAGTATAGTGTTTCCCGGGTCGTTATGTCCCAACGAGCTATGCGAAGAATCACCAAACGAATAGTGATCGAGAAATTTGAGCAGAAAAAGGATTGTGATTATTATAACTACGAAATAAGCCTATAAGTACAAAGACTTAAATGCAAATTAAAGGAAATTAAAAGATAAAAATATTAAATAAACGCTATCACTATTTTACAATGATGTTTTTGATTTTATGTTTTATAAAAGCCAATTAAAACTACGCTGACGTATAAATGAAAATGTGAAATCAAGCAAGATTAATCCTAAAAATATGAAAATGATATTCTACAAGAAAATATGAAATAAAGCTAGAAAAATAAAATTTTGACTTGGAAAACATAAAATAACAAAAGAGAATTTTCAAAACTATTTTTGTATTTTTCGATTATTTTTCTATTTTCTATGAATTTTAAACTATTTAAAACTACTTAAATTGCTTAAATATACAAATTTAACTAAGAAAAATCTGAAAAAATATTTTTTGACTTTTTATATTTATCTTAACTTAAGAAAATGAAAATTATTTTTTTGAAACTTTTCTTAATTAATTGTATTAAATGCTAATTAAAATGCTTAAAAACTAATTAAAATGAAGAAAATACTAAACTCGACCTAGAAAAATCTGAAAAATTCAAGATAAGTCTAAAATATTATAGAGAATCTAGGAAAATGGAAAAACAAGTACTTGTGTGCAAGAATGTGAAAGCGCTATGCAAAGTGCTTTAGAATAAGACTTGAAATAAGCCACAAGCCACAAATAAGCACTAAACCGACATGAAGCTATAAAGCGCTAAAAGTAACCAAATGCAACAATTTTCAACTAGCTTTAACCTCGTAATTGTAACTAGCATGATTTGATGTTTTGTGTGAAATGCTAAAAGCAGTTTTCACCCCTACTTTCAAGCTTACGCACAAGCTACTCAATAAGCTACAACTTAAAACTAAAGATTGGAACCTAAACAAGACCTGGGTGGCTACTTATAACCCAAAACTAGACCATGATGAGTGATTTGAGCTCAGGACAAGCATGCACAAAACTGTGCACACCCGATTATCTTGAGTGTGTATGCACTTAAGCTCACATTGACAAGCCATTTTGAGCTTATAAAAAATTACAAAAATCTACTAAAATGGTGATAACAAAATAGACCGGTTGAAGTTTATGAAATACCAAGTTTCACTTTGAATTTGGCTTAAAATGAATCCAAGAAAATTCCTCTCGGTTGGGCTCAAACAGGTTTTCATGTATTTTGACTTTTGTGCGATTGAGAAAGGTTGACTTATTTGAAATTTGAGACCAATTTGTGAGATGATATTGATGTTATATGATGAAGTGAGACTCATCGAAACTATATCTAAGTATTTTAAACGAAATCAAGACTTTGAATTCATAGAAAACCAACAGTTGAGTGAATAAAGATGATTAAGTGAGATTTTGACTTTGGGAGTGTCAGAGCTCAAGTTTATGATTGCAATGAGTTTATTTAAGCTAAGCAAGACTGAAACAACAAGAATCTATCCTTGAACAAGCCTTGAACACAGATTCTCGCACAATCCAAACACACCTTAAATACATCGATTTGAACTTTGAATCACCTAACCACCGATCTAGCTTGTCTAATGGATTAAACGAGTTTATCTAACTTAAATACCACTTAATAAACAGATTTGAACTAGTTGTAACTTCATATAAAGATTATGCAATGGAACCTTAAAATTCACTTACAACTGGTCCTCAGCCACAATGGCTTGAAACAGCAACCAATGAACCTCTAACCTATTTTGATCAACCCATTAACTCTGAATCAACCCAAACCTATGCTCTGCAACACCAAATTCCATTTCCTTCTCAATTTTTGCCCCAGTTTGACTTTCGTTGACCAATATCCAAAGTTGTTTGAAACTTAAATGTGAGCTTACAGAAAGCTATAATAAGCTAGTATAAGCTTGTTTGAGCTTATAAATAAGCTAATTGAAGCTTGGACATCAGGTTTTGAGTTTGAAATTTGCAACAGTGATCATGAAATATGAAAGCTTAATACAAACTTAAATTGATACTTGTAAAGAGTTGTAATACACTGAAATAAGTTAGCTTGATACAATGTAACTTGAAAATACAACTAAGAATTCATTAAGACTTAAGAATTTTAAAAGCGAAATACATTTGAAAATTAAACTAAGTGCCTTTTATCTTGCCTACTTCTTCCACTTTTATACACCAAACTTCTTTCTCTCACCTCTCTTCAAATCCGGTAAGAATATCGACCATTGGACGCCTTGGATGGATTTTAGCCATCGGATCAATTTTGGCGCCAAAATGGGTATAAGCCGGTGGGGGTTGAGTGTTAGGTTGAAGGTGCATTAAATGCACCTTGGCTTGGGGTGTTTGGAGTGATAAGGAGTAGGGTAGGGAGATGATGGTGGGTGGAGTGTGGCGAAGTTGCGGGGGAGGTGATGATGGTGGCAACCCGTGAGGGAGGAAAAGGTGAGTCAAAGGTGTTTGACTGGTGTTAATATTAAAGGGGTCCAAAGGTTTGGCGAGGGGTCATGGGATAATGGCGTGGTCCAAATGGTTTAAAGGCTTAATAAAACAAGGACCTTTGTGTAATTTCTCAAAATTAAGGGACCTAGGCCGCCAACCGCAAAGTTGCTACAAGGACTAAAAGTGACAAGCTCCAATAGTATAAGGACCAAACTTGACATTTTCAAATTTCGAGGACCATTTTGCCAATTTTTAAACTTGAAGGACCAATTTTGTAATTTCTCAAAACTTTTGATACTTTTCACCAAAGGACTAATTTTGACAAGTTATGATTTTAAAAGGACCTTGGTGATTTTTCTTTGAAATTAAGTGCTCGGGGACTATTTTCGACAACTTTTGAAACTTGGGGACCGAAGCGCCAATTATGCAAACTTAGCTCATTTTTCATCGATTTTAAACATTTTGCATCTAAAACATATAAAATGCAATTTTGGAATATTTTCAAGATTCGATGCATTTACGAGCATTTTAGACGCTTGCTCAGATTTAACCAAAAATGATGAGTATTTACACACTCATCAGCATACCTGAAAGTTGGGTCCATTCTGCTTATTGGCTTTCTACTTGGAAGAAGGTATACAGTTACAAGATAAACTGTTTGAATGGCCCACACCTTTGGAAGAAACATCCTTGCCCTAATACTCTCATTCCACCAAAGCATCACACTCAGATAGGAAGGCCATCCAAAAAAAGGAAGAAATCTGCTGATGAGTTGTCTAGCCAGAAGATGGTTAGTGGTGGGAAACTGTCAAGGGCTGGCAAGATAGTGACTTGTGATATTTGCAAGAATCCTGGACATAACAAAAGGTCTTGCAAGAATGGTGTTGGAGGTTCACAAAAGTCTGCTGCAACACCAATGGCATCACAACAGTCTGCTGCAACACCAAGGGCATCACAACAGTCTGCTGCAAAAACAAGAGTAAAAAGGTTTGCTGCAAGTCCAAAAGCAAAGTCCAAGGGAAAACAAAAAGTGGTGTGAAGCTCTAGTATTATGTGTTTTAGTCTGCAAGTCCAAAAACAATGTTCTTAATGTTTCTTTTGATGTTTAAGATTTTATGCATGTACTCTTTAACTGGTTCTTTTGTAAGACAGTGTTGTCATTTGGATAATTTAGTTGCAGTTTACTCTAAAATTCTTGCAGTTCTTTAACTGGTTCTTATGCATGTACTCTTTATGGGAATTGTTGCAGTTCTTTTGTAACACAGTGTTGTGATTTGGATAAGTTTAGCTAAAGTCTGGAAAAACATAAAAGCATTCTTTCATTCATTCATGTTCCATTACAAGATCAACTCATGAAGCACACAAAAGATTACTTTGACCATTTTTTTCAACCATACATTTTTGACCCATCTTCCTAACCCACAAAAAAAGCTTACATCTAAACCACAAAAGCTTACTTCTAATCATACTAACCCATAGTTCAATTCATAACATACAAAATAAAGATCAACCAACTAAAAGCTAATAAGAACTTCAATCTTCGAGCTTGATTTGCATTTTCCCTTGCTAAAGCTCTAAGGTTGTTCATGTTATTCAAAAGTCCAGGAATGATCTCCATAGCTCTTGCACATAGTTGTGGTTCGACCCCACCCAAAATAGCCACAATTTTGTACCTAAAATATCAAGAATTTGCATTAACTTAACAAATTACAAAATCGGTTAATGGACATAAATACTGAACACTACAGTTCTAGAACAACAATAAAAACGTCGACCTGGGTTTGCTTGTGTCCATGAAGTGCGAATAATTGCTCGTATGCCACAAAAACAATTTCTTCCTTCCATTATTAGGGTTTGTTTGATTTGGGGATTTTTACTGTGGGGGATAAGTGGGTGGTGGGTAATATATGATAGGGTTTAAGTATTTAAAGGGGTAAATGTTTATGGCAAAGAAAAGACAAGAATACCCTCTTGTGGGGCCGGTTAACAAGGAAAACTAACGCAGTTATGGACGAGGGATGTACGATGTCTAACGTTTGGCTAACGAAGGATGTAACTAGCCAATAGTTTCGGCAGGATGTAAGGTCTCAAAAGTTGTAAACCACAGGGATGTATTTTGCAGTTTACTCAATAATTTATAACTTGACAATACGTTATAAACTTATTTTTCGACGATAAACTTTATTTTCAAAAATGCACAAGTGGTATGGATATCATATGAGTTGCATGCATAACATTACATCATGAATTATAATAGATCATATCATTCATAATAGGTCGCGATTAGAGATTTGCGCGCATTTTAGTGTACTCACTTTTGCCATCATATCATTGTACCAAGTGAGTTTCGTAAGTATTTTCATATAACTTCTATTTTTCCATCACATCATTGTACCTACTTTTATGTGTTTTGAACTATTTTGGGGAGATATATGTAACTATTTTCACAAGTACTTTAGATTTTTAAGGATAACTTCTATCATGATCACCATCGCTTCAAAACTCGAATGTTGTACTATATCAATTGTTCTTGTTTGCGTGCTATAGTTCTACATCGAATAATGTGCTATATCAGTTGACTATTGATACATTGAGTCATGTACTATTGATTATGTGCTATGGTTCTACGTCGAGTTAGGTACTATTGTGAATTCATTTGACATCATGTGCTTGAACATAAACTATACACATTTTGGCGATGGGTTGTAAACACACAAGTTGCAAGTTTTGTATGGCGAAACTTGAACCGAGTGGATTTGCAATGCCTTTCTTGCATGAACATTCTTTAAAGGTTTTCTTCATGACAACACAAACTCTATGAACTCACTCAACCTTTGTGTTGACACTTTAGCATGTTTCATCTCGGTGTATCTAAGGCATACACTTCATGGCATGCATGTGGACTTATCATAGAGTCGCGGTGACGACGCGTCTCACATGAATATTTTTTATGCACTTTAAACATCGTTTGGATTGTAACAAACTTATTTCCATAAATGTTGACAATCAATTGGGACCTATCTTTTGTAACTACGAATGTTTTTAATATATCAAACGATGTGCTTTTCAAACGACACTTTAAGTCGTTCAATATAATCAGAATCGTGATGCTATGACAATAATCCCGAATTCATTCATTGCACAGCAAAATGTAATTTGGGGTGTGACATAAACTAACACCGAGTTTATCTTTGGATATTTAGCCTACAATTACGCTAGGTGGTTATAAACTAAGGTTCAAAAGATTACTCAAGAATTAAAACACAACGATGGCCTAGTGCAATCCTAAGCCATTTACAATTAAGATAAGATACAACCAATCAATAATTAATAACTAGGTTTCATAGATCTAAGCAAACACACAAGAAATTTAGCGGGACATGTTAAACATGCAAGCATACACACATACAATTGAAGACATAATGAAATCAATGAAGTAAATAACGATCTTGATGTAAAATAGGGTATGAGAACCCTAAAATCTCGTCCAAACGGACCAAAATCGTTTTAGGTTTTACTCCACAAGTCTACCTCCTAAAGTCCGAAAATTCGATTTCTATATATAATTTTACATATGCGACGATGTCACCTTATAGTTGGGACGTCGGATCGTCGTCATTAGGGTTTCGCCTTGGCCAAGTCATCATTGGGACGGCCACGTTGTGGTTGTGGCGCCTCGTCTTGATGGACGCGTCGTTTGAATCGGATCTAAGCCGTCTCGGAAGAAAAGTCTTCGTGACGCCTTACTCTTCAAAGCCTGACGTCGTCAGTGTAAAATAGCAAATTCACTCTAAGTCGTCACAAAATAGGGACGACGATCGGCCTGTTTGGGACGCCGTCGGTGTAATTCCAGCTTGAGTGTCTTGATCTTGACTTAGCCATTTTATTTATATATTCACCCTTTCGTCTAAAATGCATCATTCCAAGATTTTGCTTCCAAGGACCTAAAAAGTGAAAAGGAATGAAATTAGCGAGAATGGATATAAAAGTGGGCGATTAAAGGCTTAAATGACCCCTTAAAAGTGTATTTTTAAATCCTTATCAAATATCCCTACACTTGGTATTTGCTTTTCCTCACAAATGTGCTTTTGCCCAATCAATTTATAAGTTAGGGGCATAAAGCATTGGTTTAACATAATTCATAACAAGTAAAAGCACATGAATAGTCATAACAAGCACGGAAATTATATACTAGCACCTCACAAGTGGTGTTTGGATTCTCTCATCTCTCGGTGTATATGAAATATAGCAAATGGAAATGGAAGATAAACACTCATTAACCGGTCATAGTACATAGATTACCATAGGCTTGAGACTAGATCAAACCTCCACCGCTTTGGCGTAAGCACCTAGGAATAATTATCTAAGAGGTCTTTTAAAGGGTTGTAACGTTAGGCTTACGGTTAGGGAAACAAAGGGTTTGGTTGGATACGCGATTTAGTGGTAGCAAGTAAAAAATCTTTATGTTACAAGCATGAAAAGAATGGCGTTGCTAAGCCAAGACTCGACTCTCTAAACTCTAGATAACCTTGAAACAAAAAAACATAAATATAAAGATAGATGTAGGATGATATCCCATTTTTTTTTATTTATTTATTTTTTATTTTTTTGCATACACTTTTACTCTACCATCCTCTACGATAACATCAAAATATAAAGGGATTTATAGGCACATCCCTACACTTGAGTTTTTATTACTCTAACACTAATTTGACCCAATTGAAAAGATCAAAACACTTGGAGTACATTATTACGTAAATAAAGGGAATTTAATTTAACGTTCTTTCGTCTACTCCATAAAATTTAAGTTTACACGATAACGCTACACGTCGTTCGGGGTCAAAGGAACTTCCTTTTAAATCGAGCAAGTTTTTCAACACCCTAGGCGTTGAACCTAATCGTTGTAGTGTAGTATTAGGGTGTACTAGAATTGATGTCTTTCTCTGGGAATAGGAATGCTAGTGAGAAGTTACTACGCTAAGGTTGGGGTTGAGGAAGATTATTTTTATCTTTTATGTTTTTGGAAATGGAAAGGTACGAATCTCGGGGTTTGGATTTGGGGTTGGTATTTCACTGATTACTCTACTTATCTAATTATCTAATCTAGTAGGTAGTCTATGTCTAATTATTGTGTGCTCGTATGATGATTTAAAGATGTGTTTACTTAGGTTTTATTACTCCTTAATTATCTCCTATTGATGGTTGAATTGTCACATCCTTATTCTTAATCGCGTTGTGTGTCTAAGGTGTTAGGGTATCGTTTATCCTAACTCTTGAAACTACCAAAGGTTATTGCCTACAAAATCTCTAGGATTTATAAACTTAACACTAAGGTACTCTTCGGATGGTTTAGCCTACAATGACTCTAGGTAACTATAAGCTAAGGTTCACAAAGATTAATCAAGCATTAACTACACAACGGATGACCTATCGCAATACTAGATCATTAACAATTAAGATAAGAGACAACCAATCAATATTCAATAATTTAGTTTCATATTCCCTAAGCAAACACACAAGTAAATTAGGACATGGAAACATGCAAGCATACACACAATTAATTGAAGACATACTTGAATTAATGAAGTAAAACACTTATCTTGATGTAAGATAGAGTATGGAACCCTAAAATACCGTGACAAGATGACCTTGGTTCGGTTTAGGTTTTACTCCAAAGACTACACACCGAAAACTAAAAATTCGGATTCTATATATAAGATTACAAATGCACGGCGCCACCCTTTGATTTGTGATGCCGGTCGCCGATTATTAGGGTTTCGTCTTGGCCATGTTAGTATTGTGACGGCGCCACCTTATGCACTGTGACGCCGTCTCCTTCGATCTCGGCGTCGTCTAGATCAAATCTAGGCTGCCCGAGTCATGACGCCCTACTCTTTTAAAACACAAGCCGTCACTTGTAATTGAGAAATTTGTCTTACGGTCGTCACAAAGTTGTCCGATGGCGTCGCTAGGTGTGCATCACGCCCCTTCAGTTCAGCTGACTGAGTGTCTCGATTCTTGACTTTGGCCATTTTCTTCAGTATATTCGCCTTTTCGTCCGAATAAGTGTCATTCGAGATTTTGCCTTCAAGATACCTAAAAAGTGAAAAGGAGCGATATTAAGTAATAACGGATACAAAAGTGATCAAATAAGGGCTTAAATGACCCCTCAAAAGGTACATTTTAAAACCTTATCAAATATCCCTACACTTGGTATTTGCTTGTCATCAAGCAAATGTGCTTTTAGCCAATCAATTTATAAGTTAGAGGTCATGAAGCATTAGTTTAGAACGATTCACAACACATATAAGCCCATAAAAGTCATAACAAGCACGAAATTACATACTAGCACCTCACATGGGGTGTTTAGATACTCTCATCTCTCGGTGTATATGAAATATAACAAGTTGAAAATGGAAGATAAACACTCATTAACCGGTCCTAGTACATAGATTACCATAGGCTTGAGACTAGATCAAACCTCCATCGCTTACGTAAGCACCTAGGAAAGACTATCCAAGAGGTCTTTTAAAGGGTTGTAATGATAGGCTTCTGGTAGGGAAACAAAGGGTTTGGTGGGATAGGCTATTTAGTGGTGGCAAGTCAAAAATCTTTATGTTACAAGCATATGAAGAATGGCGTTGTTAAGCCAAGACTCGACACTCTAGACTCTAGATAACTGAAACAAACAAACATAAATTAAAGATAGATGTAGGATAGTAGCCCGTATTTTTTTTCAACACTCTATTTTTTTTTTCTTTTTCTCTCTTTTTCTATTTTTTTCGATTTTTTTTTCTTTCTCATACACTTTTACTCTACCATCCTCTACAATAACATTAAAATGATAGGGATTTATAGGCACATCCCGACACTTGAGTTTTTATTACTCTAACACTAATATGACCCGAATTGAAAAGATCAAAACACTTGGAGTACATTATTATGCAAATAAAGGGAATTTGAATTTAACGTTCCCTTCCCGTCATCTCATAAAGTTTAACTTTTCCCATGAGTCTCAATCGTCCCAAAACTGTGTACAAAGGATATGACTCGACTTAGCAACTTATGCAAGCAACTAGATAATTGAACTAAGGGTTTAGTGTGATAACAATAATGCACTAAAAGTGAGTGCATACAAGGTAGGCTAAGGCGATTTGGGTGTACATTTGGGGGTGGATTGTAAACAATGCTCTTCATTGATATTCCAGAAAACCGAAACATCACGAGAAGCGCGAAAAGGATAGGCTCGAGGGTTAACTAGGGGTATCGTGTACTAAAGATGAGTACAACGCAAATGTGGGGAATTACTCAACCGATGTGGAAGAAGTAATTATATTACGGGTATCAAACAAGGGTTATCCTAATGCCTCTTATCATTTAGTTATTCCTAACTACACAAGTGTAGTCTTACTAGCGATCTCGGAATGCATCACAAAACAAGTTCTAGAATCTATTATACTACCGGTGCACACTCTAAGCATTAAAGATGAATGCTTTAATTCCTACTAATCTAAAGGCGATCCTCACATTTTGGGTGGAATTTAAGTGGTAAAGGTTTTGTGCTAGTCATATAATTTCCTATCCGGGAGGCGCTTTATTAAAACTAATGGCCCACTCCTATATGTCATGAAAATTTTTAAATTTGGTGCCAAATTTACCCTAACCGATATTCTCATGGTTTATTACACAAATGCAATTGGACAAAGCAAATATTCAAGGATAAGCATAGTTTCAAAGTTCCCTTTATTTTCCTCCTACACTTAAACCGAACATTGTCCCCAATGTTCCTCGAAAGTATCAAAGTTATGATAATGGAAGGTAATAAAGATGAAAAAACTAATACTCCCCGATTAGCTCGGTAGATCCGTGTAAAGTGGTGGTTACATCTTTTTCAAGAAGAACGTTTCGTGAAAAGCTCTTTCTCAACTTATGTATCTTCTTCTTGGTAAATTAAACTGCACACTTGAAGAAAACAAACGAAACCTTTTAAGTAAAATTGGCGGTAACAATATATATAGGACTCTACTAAACTAGGATATAATGCTTGTAGAATGGATGTTTGAAATTTACGGAAAATTAAGACCGGAAAATTCCAAAAATTTATAAGTAGCTCGAAAAGAGAAAAGTAAGCGAGTTGTTTACGCGCTCCTTCCGACGCCGTCGAGTTGCGATCTGACGCCGTCAGTTATCTTGACAAAAACTAGTCTCGCGATTTTCGGAAAAATTCGGAAAATTTACATCGTTAGAATCGGAAAATTTCACCAAAACATCCATTATGACTCGATATAAGCATTTGACTCGAACAAACACACATGTATATCTTTTAATTAATTGAAATTCTCATGTTTACGTTTCTTTTGAAAGCGTGTGTAATCCTCCCTACACTTATCCCTTATGTAAAATACCTTTATATGTAATTAAGACGAGGTTAAAGACAAAATAAAGCATTTTACAAATTTAAACATGAGAATAAACATTCAATAAAAGATACACGACACAAACAAGCAAACAATTAAGCATGGGTTGCCTCCTCGAGCGCTTTTCTTTATTTATGAGTCTTGTAGCTAGACTCAAGTCGTGCTCCTACGTGACTTCATTACCGCCACCTTCTTCCTCATGACGGTCTCTAGTGGATGATTCCATGTTGTAGAAGTGCCCTATGATGCACCTTTCTAAGAGTTCGTCCTCTCCCACTCAGTTCTATATTCGGTCCTAAGTTCAAGCAATCCTTATAGAAACCGAAAATCTTGGCCATAACATAATCCACTCCTTTCTTTTTATCATTCTCATTCCTGATGAGACCGATAGTTTAAGTTCCTTTTCATCATTGAGAGTGATGAAAATTTCTCAATCTTAAGCGGCATTTGGTAAAGCTACATCATCGGTCTCATCCTTGAATCGCACTATTCTAACGAGGGATCATAAGTCATCCGGTGCTTTCTATGAAAGGTTTCCCTAGAATAACGTGGGACAAGATAGGATCTATGGCGTACTAATATCATCCACTATTATGAAACCGTAGGAAATGTGAAACTACCTACATAAGCGGGCAATCCCTTAACTCTACCAAGAAAATTGCAACTAACCCTAGGATTATCGGATCTTGCCTAGTTGGGATAGGCTTCTTCATTACCCAATTATAGTAGGTGCTAGTCATTATGTTTATTGGGGACTTGCGGTCAATGTAGGCCTTTGCACGAAAAGGTGTCCTATGCAACATGGTATGTTAAGATTCCAATGGTTCCCAAACTTGATCCTAGGGCTTCTCCTAACATACATGTGACGGAGGTCACGCACTAAGTGAGGGTGGTGAGATAGTTCTTCTTCCGTAGGAAACTTATTGAAATAGTCATTGTCTACTTCATCTACTTCCTCGGTTGTTTCATTCCTCGGTGTTTCACTAACCTCAAGTATCGTTTCATGGTTCGCTTCATCATTTGTTCTATTAGGTTTCACTAAGGTGATGGTATTGACGAATTGAGCGTGCTTAGCTAGCTTACTTGGGTCCTTAATCTCTACACGGAAGTTTCGGGAGTTGAGATAACATTAACCTTCCTATCACTATTGGTCATGGCTTTCAATAGGTTATCTATCTTCTATCCATCTCGGCTTGTTGTTGGTTAAAATGGTCCAAGAGCTTAGCTATTTAAGCTTTTTGGGATGCGACTAGGTGTTGCAACATCCCCTCAATGTTTTGTTGGTTAGGGCCGTGAGATGGGGGCCATGAGAAATCATTGGATGTGAATTATTTGGTTTGTCCCCAATAAAATTTGGGCTTGCCCTTCCATGCTTCTCGGGCGTCATTAAAAGTCCTAGGTCAGGGTGTTGTAGGGAATCTTCCTCCCGTTCCATTAGTACGCGAGGATGCGTAGTCAACGGAAGCTTGTTCGGGGAATCTGGGGCAAGTGCGCGTGTTATGAGGATCACTACACGGCTCACACGAGGAAGAAAATTTGTTCACATGGCGTGAAGACTTAGGATTTTCGTAGGAGCTCATTAAGAATTTAACTTGATCTTCAAGCTCGAGCATCCTACGGTCGGAAGATTGTGAGTCAATGGGTGGCAAGGAGATTGCCTTAACGGTTTTGGGTAACTCACGAGGTCATTCCAACTTCGTTGTCATAGAAAGCAAGGTCCTCTATTATACCCCACGATTCTTCCGCGGTGAGATCACTAAGTTTTCCAGCCGCTTGGTCAATGGATCGCTTGGTGGGGAAGTTGACATGATCATAGAAGAGTTGGACTTGGAGCCAAAGATCAATGCCGTGATGAGGACTTTATGGAGTAAGTCCTTGAATCGAGTCCATGCCGTGAGAGATTCACCTTGGCGTTGTTGGAACATCAAGATATCATTCCTAAGCTTAGTGGTTCTCCCGGTGGGAAAATTTAAGCAAGGAAGCGAGAGGTGAGATCATCCCAACTTGAGATGGAGTTGGCGGAAGTCGCTCAAAGCAATTACTAGCTTGGTCCCTTGAGAGAGGTGGAAGAGCCTTGCATACGTGGTCTCCCAGTAGTAGCATCGAGGTTGATGGAATCGACAATTTTAAGGAAGTCCTTAAGATCTTGATTAGGATCTTGAACGAAGTCCATGGAATGCACATCCATTTTGCACCAACCGGATGGTGTCGGATCGCAGGGCCGTATTTAGGGATTGGTCGGGAAGCTCAATGGTGTTCCTATAGCCTAGGTGGCTTGGTCTCGAGTATTCACCAAGAGTACGGCCTCTTGGCGGGTCATTTGGTGGTAGGTTGATGAATGGTGGTTGGTTATCACCTTCCATGATGAAAAGTGATGGGGTTACGAACAAATGTCACGAAGAAGGGGGATAGACTACGAGGAAGCCAAAAATTGGGAAAAAAGCTTGATAGGAATCAAGCAAGGAAACCTAAGCGAGGTGGACTCCTAACTAGCTATTCTATTCCGGTGGCGCCTAAAACTTGATAACGCTACACGCGTCGTTCGGGGTCAAAGGAACTTCCTTTTCGTCGAGCAAGTTTTTCAACACCCTAGGCAGTGAACCTAATCGTTGTAGTGTAGTATTAGGGTAAGCCACGGGAATTGATATCGTTCTCTAGGGGAATAGGAATGCTAGTGAGAAGTTACTACGCTAAGGTTGGGGTTGAGGAAGATTATTTTTTATCTTTTCCCTAAGCAAACACACAAGTAAATTAGCCGGACATGGGAAACATGCAAGCATACACACAATTAATTGAAGACATACTTGAATTAATGAAGTAAAACACTTATCTTGATGTAAGATAGGGTATGGAGCAGCTAAAATCTTGTACAAGACAAACCTTGGTTCGGTTTAGGTTTTACTCCAAAGACTACACTAATGAAAACTAAAAATTCGGATTCTATATATAAGATTACAAATGCGACGGCCACCCTTTGATTTGTGACGCCGGAGTCGCCGCTATTAGGTTTCGTCTTTGCCACGTTAGTCTTGTGGCGCGTTACCTTATGCCCGTGGACGCCGTCCCCTTGGTCTCGGCGTCATCCGGATCAAATCTAGGCCCGTCACGAGTAGCGGCCCTCTCTTTTAAAACCTGGTCGTCACTTGTAAATGAGCAATTTGGCTCTTGAGTCGTCATAAAAGTTGTCGGACGGCATCGCTAGTTGTGCCCGACGCGTCCCTTCGGGCCCAATGCACTGAGTGTCTCGATTCTTGACATTGGCCATTTTCTTGTATATTCGCTCCTTTTCGTCCGAATAAGTGTCATTCCAAGATTTTGCCTTCAAGATACCTAAAAGTGAAAAGGCGTTATTAAGTAATAACATATACAAAAGTGATCAAATAAGGCTTAACGACCCTCAAAAGGTACATTTTAAAACCTTATCATTACCCAATCGTCCCAAAGCGTGTACAAAAGATATGACTCGACTTAGCAACCATGCAAGTAACTAGATAATTGAACTAAGGGTTTAGTATGATAACAATAATGCACTAAAAGTGAGTGCATACAAGGTAGGCTAAAGCGATTTGGGTGTACATTTGGGGTGGATTGTAAACAATGCTCTTCATTGATATTTTGAAAACCGAAACATCACAAGAACCGCGAAAAGGATAGGCTCGAGGGGTTAACTAGGGGTATCGTGTACTAAAGATGAGTACATCGCAAGGGTGTGAGGGAATTACTCAACCGATGTGGAAGAAATAATTATAATACGGGTATCAAACAAGGGTTTTCCTAATGCCTCTTATCATTTAGTTATTCCTAACTACACAAGTGTAGTCTCACAAGCGATCTCGGAATGCATCACAAAACAAGTTCTAGAATCTATTATACTACCGGTACACTCTCGAAGCATTAAAGGTGAATGCTTTAATTCCTGTATATCTAGGGGCGAACCTCACATTTTGGGGTGGAATTTGAGTGGTAAAGGGTTTTTGTGCTAGTCATATAACTCCTATCCATGAGACGCTTTATTAGGACTAAAGACCCACCCGCACAAGTCATGAAAAATTTGGCGCTAAAATTGCCATAAAAATATCACTCATGGTTTTTTTTTTTTTTTTTTTTTTTTTGCATACACTTTTACTCTACCCTCCTCTACGATAACATCAAAATATAAGGTATTGATAACGCCGATTGTACATGTTTCTAGTAGCGTTATGTGTGCTTTTATATATGTTATTTGGTTATATTTGCGTGATTTCGTGTTAATCGCATCAAAAGATGTTTGTCTAGTGTTTATAACCAAATGCAGGAAACAAAAGGAAAAGTAAACAAATAGAAGATTCATGTTTGATGAAGCGGGTCAGCACAAATCGATATCTCAAGTACCTTTGAAGACCATAGTGATTGAAGAACCAAGTTCTACAAGATAAAAGAAGTAAATATCAAATTTTCGTAACTCGGAAATCAACGGATCGGTTGCGAGTGCAACCGGATCGGTTGAAATCGACCAAATTATGCCAAGTTACCATCACCAACCGTTCGTCGCCACCCATAACCGGAGCGGTTGGCCCATTTAGAAGACCAACGGATCGGTTGGTCGTATAACCGATCCGGTTGGAGGCAGATGTCTGCCAATGTTTATCACTAAGTTTCCCTTTGCATCCAAATGATTCTAGGTCCTTCTTGGTGTATTCTAGTCCTTTCTTACTCCTTGGAGGCCAAGTTCAACAATTAATACCCTAGGCTTTGGAACTAGTATAAATAGAGGCCATTTGTGAGCATATGAGACACACACTTCAATACAAATCTCTACTCATCAAACAAAGCTCTTAAGCTCTCAAATTCGTCCTTAAGTCTAGGAAAGTTTGAGTTCGGTGGTTCCACATTTGAGGCCAAATCACCAAGAAGTCTACCCCAATACTTTGGGAATTATTACTCCATCATTTGTAATCTCATACCAAGCATCGTAAGACTTTTAATCATGTTTTCTAATGTTCAAAGTTACGAGTTTATGTTCATGTTTGCTATGAGTGGCTAGTTTCTTTATACACTTGCTTAAATGATGTTGATTATCATATGATTAGTTAGTGATTGTGTTAACATGTTTTAATTCAATTTCAAGTTGATTCTAAGATCCAATTGTGCTAAAGTTTCATAGTGACATTTGTTAATCAAGTTTGACTAGTTGATAGTAATTGTAGAGGTCGAAAGAACTTATTGTTATTCAACTAGTTATAATCATTTTGTCTATGGATGATTGTTTTTACCCATTATTCTTGATTATACAAAGGAACTAAGGTGTGGTTGTAATAAAAACACTTTTATTATCAAATTGGATTGGTTGGAAACATCTAAAAGGTCGTAAGATTAGTTGTTGAGAATCAATTGTAGCCTTTGTCTATGATCGGTTACCTTTGTATTGACCATTTCTTAAGCAATTTGATGAGACAAGTGGATGTTTTTGTGTTTAAGTTTATGCAAGTAAACTTATGAAACTTGAATTGATCTTGAATTGATTGGATAAACTTAATGCTTGTTTTTATGAACTAAAATCTTGGCGAAGGTTTAACTTGTAAGAACAATAGATTGGAACACCAACTAATTATCACAACCAACATGTTAAGAGGTTAACACAATCACATTAATCTAGGATATGAAACTAGTTTAAGCAAGTCTAGTTTTAATCATCCGAATTTCATTTTATCTAGCTTTGTTATATGTTTTGGATAGACTCATTGATTCAAACTTGTGCTTAGATTCACTCGGATCCGCGAATCGATCCCGACTTACCTTCATAATCTTGCTATAACAGACGAGTATACTTGCTCGTATGTGTCATTGGTAATATTGGTAATTCACCTTTATAAATTTAAAACTTGTACACACGTAGCACATCAAGTTTTGGCGCCGATCTTGGATTTGATTGTGTTTCAGCAAGTTTTTGAATCCCCATCAGTCGATTCACCCCAAAATTTTCTCTCAGAAGCTTCAATCGGATCCGGTTGCCATTCAACCGAACCGGTTACGTTTTTAACCACATCAAACTGATCTAACCGATCGGTCGCAGCTCGTAACCGATCCGGTTACCCCATCTGTTTCAGGAAAACTGTTTTCGTTGTTTGTCCGTGTGTTTAGATATTGCCTGGATTCTCTAGGGCATTGTATGAACACTCGTGCAGCGGGAATAGAACCAATTACACCTCTTACCAACCCCGAACGTTTGATTCGAAGAAGAAGAAGAACACTTTTCATACCATTGGAAAATCGTGTACCAAGAGTACCAAACCCACCATTTGATAACCTCGTAGAAGCCAAAGTTGTTTACAACCCTTTCATCAATTTACCTTTCCCCATGGCGGACGATCAACCCATGTGGGGAACCAATCGAGCCGTAGCACCAACCCCCGGAAGTGCTATTGTTGGTGTCAACCTTGGTGACAACTTCACCGTGAAGGGTCATCACCTTTCTATGATCAAAGACAGTCAATTCGATGGCGTGCATGGCCGATCCAAGATAAGCACATTGCCAAATTCATCGAAATTTGCGGCATGTTCCGTTATGGCGAAACCGATGTCAATGCCATCAAACTCAAGCTTTTTCCATCATCATCGCGGAGATGCTAAAATATGGTACAATGAATTAACCCGTGAATTATCAATACTTGGGAGGAGACGAGGCAAGCTTTTGTGTTTCGATTCTTTCCACCGCCATGTTTGATCGATTAATGGGAGAAATTCGTCTTTCACACAAAATCCAACGAATCACTTGTCAAGCTTGGCTTCGAATGAAAGATTTGCTTTGTAGTTGTCATGGACATGGACTATCCAAAGGAACCATTATCCAAATCTTTACCATGGACTAGATGAAATCCTCAAGGCATCCTTGATGTCGGAGGAATTTTCTCTATAAGACTCCCAACGATGCACACCAATTGCTCAAGATCGAGTACTTCTCAAACTCGATTGCTCCAAAGATTCCAAAACCAAACCTCTCGAAAAACCGTTGCTTTTGTCGAAAACACCGATACCTCAAAACTCATGGAGAAAATGGAAGCCTTAACCTCAAAAATCGACTCGCAATACAAAGATATCAAGGATGAAATGAAGGAAATGCGAGGCGGATGCAACAATTGTGGAGGAAATCATCCATCGTCCGAGAAAAGCGACGATAAGCCTATGGGTGGACCTAACGAAGAGAAGCGAATTACGCCCAAGGAGGATACCGTGGGCGGATATCGTAGTAACTATTACAGTCGAATTCGAAATTGAAAGATCGCCGACCAAGGGATGACAACCGTGATTCTCAACCACGAACCGACAATCCACCACCACAAAACCCCGACAAAAAGATGGAAGAAACCGAATTGAAAAACCATGAGAGAATTTGTGGTCGCTCAAAAATGCAAATGATTTTATCAAAATCAATTTTCAATCTCAAAGCCAAAGTTGAGCAAGAGACGGAAAATCATCAAGCATCTATCCAAGATCTTGAAAACAAGTTTAGCGCAACTTTCGACCAATGGCCCTCTAGACCCCTCCGGTTCATTGCCAAGTAACACCCAATCTAACCCAAAACCATCAAATGATAAGACGACTCAGTCCACCACAAACAAGAAATGAGCATATCAATGTCGTCTTCACAAGAAGTGGTCTCGTGACGATCCACCACCAAATCCTAATGAAAATACTCCTATCACCGAGGATAGTGAGGATGAAGCCGAGGAAAACAACACAACTCAAACAACCAAAAAGAAAACCATCCCCTCTGTCAAGGCGTATATACCAAAAATTCCCTATCCACAACGCCTTAGGAAAGAAAAGATGGAAGAACGTTATAAGAAGTTCATTGAAATAATCAAAGAGGTTAGACTCAATGTTCCTCTCGTTGATGTCTTAGCCGGAATGCCCAATTACTGGAAATTCTTGAAAGAACTTCTTAACGAAGCAAGCTAGAGCAAATATCGCCTACTTTCCTCAACGAAGAATGCTCAACTATTGTCCAAAACAAGATCCCACGAGCTTGGAGATCCCGGAGCTTTCTTATTCCATGTACTTTGGAATAATATTAAATCACGATGCTTTAGGTGATCTTGGCGCAAGTATCAATTTGATGCCTTATTCGCTGTATTCCAAGTTGTGCGTCAACAACCTTAAACCAACAAAAATGAGCATTCGATTAGCAAATCATTCTTATCAATATTCTGTGGGTATTGCCGAGAATATGCTTGTTAAAGTCGGTAAATTCATTTTTCCCGTGGACTTTGTAATCTTAGAAATGGAAGAAGATAGTAAAGTCCCACTCATCTTAGGAAGACCTTTCCTAAATACACCGATGCAATCATCAAAGTGAAAGGAAAAGAACTCAACCTTAGAGTTGGAGAAGATCGAATCACTTTTCTAATCGATAAAGCGATGCGCTACCCACATTCCAGTGATGACACTTGTTTCAACATCGATATTATTGATGAAGTCACTGAGGAAGAATTGGACGCATTACTTAACGAATCCGATCCATTCATGACTACTTCTGAAAAAATCAATGAAACAGACTTTGACAAAGAGTTTGATGATTTCATGAAAGTAGAGTTCGAAGGAGATAACTCGGAAGAAGAAATGGAGGAAGAAGAAGAAAACTTTGAAGAGATAACTTTCAATGACGAGATGCGAATTAAATCCTCTATCGAAGAACCACCCACGATCTAGAACTCAAACCTCTTCCGGATAATCTTGAATATGCTTACTTGGAGGAAAACTCACTTCTTCCAAAGAGTCATATCTTCATTGCTCAAGGATGGTGAGAAAGAAAGTTTAATTTCGTCCTCAAAATCACAAACAAGCTTTGCTTGAAAACATCCGACATCCGTGAATTAGTCCTAATTTCTGCAAACACAAAATCAATTTTGAAGAAGGGATTAAACCTGTGGTAGAACGTCAACGTCGACTCAATCCCAACATGAAAGAAGTTGTTAAAAAGGAAATCATAAAACTTCTCGATGTTGGTATCATTTACCCAATTGAGGATAGCCCTTAGGTAAGTCATGTTCACTGTGTTCCTAAGAATGGAGGAATGACGGTTGTGACTAATGAACGGAACGAACTAGTTCCAACTAGAACTGTCACTGGCTGGCGTGTTTGTATTGACTATCGGAAATTAAACAAAGCCACCAGAAAATATCACTTTCCACTCCCGTTCATGGATCAAATGCTTGAAAGACTAGCAGGAAATAAATTCTTTTGTTTCGATGGATTTTCGAGGATATTTCCAAATTCCAATCGATCCTAACGATCAAGAAAAGACCACTTTCACTTGTCCTTTTGGAACCTACGATATCGGCCTATGCCTTTGGTCTTTGCAATGCACTGCGACTTTTCAAAGGTGTATGATCGCCATATTCCAAGACATGCTAGAAACCTCCATGGAAGTTTTCATGGATGACTTTTCATCTTCGTTGACTCATTTGAAGCTTGTCTTTCTAATCTTGATAAAATGCTCGAAAGATCGAAGTCGCACATCTTGTCCTTAAGCGGGAAAAATGTCACTTCATGGTGACCAAGGAATTGTGCTTGGCCACAAGATCTCCCGTTGAGTGAATGGAAGTAGACAAAGCAAAAGTCGATGTTATCTCGAAACTTCCACCACCAACTAACGTCAAAGCCGTTAGAAGTTTTTTAGGACATGCTGGTTTTTACCACCGATTCATTAAAGATTTTTCAAAAATATCTCGTCCGATGACAAAACTTCTTGAGAAATAATCTATCATTGACTTCAATGTTGATTGCATAAAAGCTTTCGAAACGTTGAAATCTCAACTAACTAGTGCTCCGATCATGGTTTCACCTAATTGGTCACTACCTTCGATGTGACGCAAGCACGCAAGTAATTTCTTTGTTGGAGCCGTCTTAGGCCAACGTGAAGGAAAAAACTTTCTACCTATATATTTTGCTAGCAAGACACTAAATAGTGCTCAACAAAATTATACCGTCACCGAAAAGGAATTATGGCCGTCGTTTCGCATTCGACAAATTCGATCCTACCTTGTGTCTCAAAAATAGTCATTTTCACCGATCATTCGAAGACTCAAATATCGTTCACCAAGCAAGATGCTAAACCGTCTTATTCGATGGATTTTGCTACTACAAGAATTTGACATCGAAATCAAAGATAAGAAAGGCGAGTAAAATCTTGTCACGATCACTTATCTCGCCTTGAAAACCCTGATCTTGAGGAGTTAAAAGAAGAAGAAATCGATGATTACTTCCCCGATGAAACTCTCATGACCATCGATAAAACTGACGATCCTTGGTTTGCTGACTTTGCAAACTATCTCGTTGGAGGAATTCTCAGAAAAGGTTTAACTCATGCTCAAAGAAGCAAATTCTTTTCGGGCCCGAAATACTATTTTGGGAAGAGCCATATCTTTTCAAATGTGTCTGACGGAATGATCCGAAGATGTGTTTCGGTTCGAAACCCGTAAGATTCTTGACGAATGTCATCATTGGCCAACTGGGGACATTATGGTCCTTCCACCACGCCTAAGAAAGTTTTTGATGCCGGATTCTATTGGCCAACAATATTGAAAGAAGCATACACTTGTCCAAAATTGCGACGCTTGCCAGAACCACCAATCTTTCGAAGAGATGAAATGCCATTGACAAGCATCCAGTGTGTGAAATGTTCGATATTTGGGGAATTGATTTCATGGGACCTTTTCCTAAATCTCACAAATTCAATACATTCTCGTTGCTATGATTATGTGTCCAAATGGGCGGAAAGTGAAGCTTTACCAACGAACGATGCTCGTGTCGTCGTTAATTTCCTCAAAAGCTTTTCGTTATGGAATTCCCAAGGCCTTGATAAGCGATCGAGGAACCCATTTCAGAACAAAGAAATGGAAAACCATGAAAGATATGGAGTTCATCATCGATTCGCGATCGCCTATCATCCACAAACCGGTGGGCAAGTTGAAAACACCAACAGAGCTCTCAAAAGAATACTCGAGAAAACAGTGAAGGACAATCCTTCGGTGTGGGCAAAGAAACTTGATGATGATGGCGTGCTTGCACGACTTATAAAACTCAATTGGCACAACTCCTTACGGACCTCGTATGGGAAGACTTGTCATTTGCCGCTCAAGTTGAACATCGTGCTTATTGGGTTCTCGAAACTGTAACACCGATCTCAAAATAGGCGAGAAAAGAGATTCCGCAATTGCACGAACTCGATGAATTAAGACTCGAGCTTATGAAAATTCCAAATTGTATAAAGCTAGAACAAAAGCTTATCACGACAAAAAGCTAAGAGTTCAAAAGAATTCAAAGTCGGAGATAAAGTTCGCTTTTCAACATGAAGTTCAAATTCAAAGCTCTAAATTACAACCAAGATGGTTTGGACCATATATCGTTAAACATGGATATCCATCCGGGTATGTCAAAGTCTATGACAAATGTGGTGGAAGTTTCATTGTTAATGGGCATCGAATCAAGTTATATTATGACAAGGAGCAAATGAATGAAGTTTCGCCATAACAGCTTTTCCCGAAAATGAATTCAAACAATCACCTTTATAGCACCTTTTCGGGAAGAATCCCACAAATTGTTCCTTGAAAACATCACGAGTTCGTCTGGGACGATATTGAAGCTCTTGGTGAAGAATTCATGTATATCCCCAAACTTTTCGAATGTTTCAGTCGCGTGGCCAAGTGAATTCGGGAAGATTCGAGTCGCCGATGACTTGCAGAATAAACAAGCGCTTCTGGAGGCAACCCGTGTGTTTGATTTGATTTTACGTGGTCACTCCCAAAGTTTAAACCTTTGGTTGAACTTAAGTGTGGGGTGCCGCCTTTTAATAAAACCTTTTGTTTGTTTATAAGATTTTTGTGCAGGTAATGATTTCTCCGATGGGCGCTATGAAGAAGAAAATTGTCGACAAACTCATTGGCATATCTGGTTTCATCTCTATTTTCCTATTTCTATACTTTGAAGTTCGTTTTTCGCATTGAGGACAATGTCTAACTTAAGTGTGGGGGGGGGGGGTGAATAGGAAAAATTAGAGTTTTCATGCTTAAATTTAAAATTTTGTTTGCCCTTGTGATCTAGTTGTTTTCAAGCGTTTAGGATAATATATTAGAATAACTCGATCAAACCACTGGTAAAACTGGTAATATTTGAAACTTCGAGATGTGTTTCGATTACTATTGCAATCCATTCTGGGATTGATAAACATTTGCTAGCACATATTATAACCCTTTCCACTAAAATTATGAGGAATTGAAACCTGTTCTATAAGAAGCATACATCTTTTATGCTTGGATCTTTTGCTATGAGTGTGCCAGTGATTTTATTTATTCTAGAACTTGTACTTGTAAATCATTACCAGACCGCAGTGAGATCGCATTCGTGCGATATAAGTGAATTCGTGTGATAAAGAGGCACCTTAGGAATAAAACCCAAATGGCCTTCCATTTTTCATATCATGATATATTAGCTAGCCACATCGGTTAGTTAACCACCCACATGAACCCATTTGTAGTGCTCATTCTTAGCACTAGATACCCCTAGTTACACCCTCTGAGCCATCCTTTTCATTTTTGCTTCACCCAGAAAATACAAAAAGATTTTACACTTTAAACCTTAGCCTAACCCTTATCAATGTCTAAACGGTTGGTTGCTAGTCACTTGAAAAGTGAAGATTATTCAAATGATTATGAGTACCACATCTTGTGAGATTGATTGAGCCATGCCATGAGTTCTATGTTCAAAAAAAAATGTTGAAAGTATGGATACAATAGCCAATGTGCTATGTTCGAAGAAAATTGCCATGGCAAAGCAAAGCAAAAAGCTGTGGAAAGCCGAAAAGAAGAAAATGAAGCTATAATCATTTATTGGTTCGTGGATTGTTTGGTAGCTAGCAACATGGGTATTAGACTTGATTTTATTTTTATTTTAACACCAATTTCATAAACATTCCCATGCCTTATCCAGACCCTTAACCCGAAGCCATATCATTATAACCCGAATAAAAGTCCTCTTTAGATGTTTTTACTTGGTGCTCACGCCACGTCGGTGGAGTTTTGTTTCTTGTACAAGCTTATAGTAATAATCCAATCATGACTGAGCAATGAGTGTGATTTATCTTGTTACTCCACTAAAATGAGTGATTGAGTGAATTATATTTCGTTCCTTTTTTGTGAGGTGTTGTGAAATGTTAATCATGCAAGAAAATCATTCGATATTGTCAAACATCTTGATGTTTCACCTTTATAAAGCATAATTGATGAATCTTCTCTCGTACTTATACTTGGTTGATTTGCATCACATTTTTCATAATCACGATCTTGTACCAGTGGATGTTTTTCCTAGATTTGCTTGAGGGCAAGCAAAGTTTAAGTATGGGGGAATTTGATAACGCTCAGATTGTACATGTTTCTAGTAGCGTTATGTGTGCTTTTATATATGTTATTTGGTTATATTTGCGTGATTTCAGTGCTTAATCACATCAAAAGATGTTTGTCTAGTGTTTATAACCAAGTGCAGGGAAACGGAAGGAAAAGTAAACAAATAGAAGATTCCCATTTTAGTGAAGCAGGTCAAGCACAAATCAGTATCTCAAGTACATTTGAAGACCATAGTGATTGAAGAACCAAGTTCTACAAGATAAAGAGAAGTAAAGATCAAATTTCCATAACTCAGGAAATCCAACCGGATCGGTTACGAGTGCAACCGAATCGGTTGGAAACTGACCAAATTATGCCAAGTTACCATCACCAACCGTTTGGTCGCCACCCGCAACCGGAACGGTTGGCCCATTTAGAAGACCAACCGAATCGGTTGGTCATGTAACCGATCCGTTGGAGGAGCAGATCGCCAAATCTTCATCACTAAGTTTCCCTTTGCATCCAAACGATTCTAGGTCCTTCTCTTGGTGTATTCTAGCCCCTTCCTTACTCCTTGGAGGCCAAGTTCAACAATTAATACCCTAGGCTTTGGAACTAGTATAAATAGTGGCCATTTGTGAGCATATGAGACACACACTTCAATACAAATCTCTCTACTCATCAAACAAAGCTTTTAAGCTCTCAAATTCGTCCTTAGAAGTCCAGGAAAGTTTGGAGTTCCAGAAGTTCCACATTTGGAGGCCAAATCACCAAGACGTCTACCCAATACTTTGGGAATCATTACGCCATCATTTGTAATCTTATTCCAACATTGTAAGACTTTTAATCATGTTTTCTAATGTTCAAAGTTCTGAGTTTATGTTCTTGTTTGCTATGAGTGGCTAGTTTCTTTATACACTTGCTTAAATTATGTTGATTATCATATGATTAGTTAGTGATTGTGTTAACATGTTTTAATTCAATTTCAAGTTGATTCTAAGATCCAATTGTGCTAAAGTTTCATAGTGACATTTGTTAATCAAGTTTGACTAGTTGATAGTAATTGTAGAGGTCGAAAGAACTTATTGTTATTCAACTAGTTATAATCATTTTGTCTATGGATGATTGTTTTTACCCATTATTCTTGATTATACAAAGGAACTAAGGTGTGGTTGTAATAAAAACACTTTTTGATTATCAAATTGGATTGGTTGGAAACATCTAAAAGGTCGTAAGATTAGTTGTTGAGAATCAATTGTAGCCTTTTGTCTATGATCGGTTACCTTTTGTATTGACCATTTCTTAAGCAATTTGAGAAGACAAGTGGATATTTTTGTGTTTAAGTTTATGCAAGTAAACTTATGAAACTTGAATTGATCTTGAATTGATTGGTTAAACTTAATGCTTGTTTTTATGAACTAAAATCTTAACGAAGGTTTAACTTGAAAGAACAATAGATTAGAACACCAACTAATTATCACAACCAACATGTTAAGAGGTTAACACAATCACATTAATCTAGGATATGAAACTAGTTTAAGCAAGTGTAGTTTTAATCATCCGAATTTCATTTTATCTATTTGCTTTGTTATATGTTTTGGATAGACTCGTTGATTCGAACTTGTGCTTAGATTCACTCAATCCTTGCGAATCGATCCCGACTTACCTTCATAATCTTGCTATAACGGACGAGTATACTTGCTCGTATGTGTTATTGGTAATATTGGTAATTCACCTTTTATAAATTTAAAACTTGTACACACGTAGCACATCAGGGATTTATAGGCACATCCCTACACTTGTGTTTTTATTACTCTAACACTAATTTGACCCGAATTGAAAAGATCAAAACACTTGGAGTACATTATTACGTAAATAAAGGGAATTTGAATTTAACATTCTTTACCATCACTCCATAAAATTTAACTTTACCCAATCATCTCAATCGTCCCAAAACTGTGTACAAAAGATATGACTCGACTTAGCAACCATGCAAGTAACTAGATAATTGAACTAAGGGTTTAGTATGATAACAATAATGCACTAAAAGTGAGTGCATACAAGGTAGGCTAAGGCAATTTGGGTGTACATTTTGGGGTGGATTGTAAACAATGCTCTTCATTGATATTTCGGAAAACCAAAACATCACAAGAACAGCGAAAAGGATAGGCTCTGAGGGGTTAACTAAGGGTATCGAGTACTAAAGAGGGTGTGGGGCAATTACTCAACCGATGTGGAAGAAGTAATTATAATACGGGTATCAAACAAGGGTTATCCTAATGCCTCTTATCATTTAGTTATTCCTAACTACACAAGTGTAGTCTCACTAGCGATCTCGGAATGCATCACAAAACAAATTTTAGAATCTATTATACTACCGGTACACTCTCGAAGCATTAAAGGTGAATGCTTTAATTCCTATAGATCTAAGGGGCAAACCTCACATTTTGGGGTGGAATTTGAGTGGTAAAGGGTTTTTGTGCTAGTCATATAACTCCTATCCATGAGACGCTTTATTAAGACTAAAGACCCACTCGTACAAGTCATGAAAAATTTGGCGCTAAAATTGCCCTAACAAATATCTCTCATGGTTTATTACACAAATGAAATAGGACAAGACAAATGATCAAGGATAAGCATAGTTTCAAAGTTTCCTTTTTATTCTCCCTCCTTACACTTAAACTGAACATTGTCCCCAATGTTCCCAGAAAGTATCAAAGTTATGATAACGGAAGGTAATTAAAAGAGAAAGAAACTAATACTCCCTTGATTAGCTCGGTAGGATTCGTGTGAAGTAGTGGTTAAATTCTTTCCAAGAAGAATGTATGCGTGAAAAGCTCCATCCAATCTTATGTTTCTTTTTCTTGATAAATAAAACCTGCACACTTTAAGAAAATAGACGAAACCTTCGTAAAATCGACGGTAAAATTATATATGACTCTACTAAACTAGGATATAATGCTTGTGGAATGGATGTTTGCATTTTACGGAAAATTAAGACACAGAAATTCCAAAATTTATAAGTAGCACATAAAACGAGAGAAAGTTAGATAAGTGTTTTTACTCCTCCGACGTGGTCATGTTATAATCCTCGACGTCAAAGTTATCCCGACAGAACCGGTCTGCTGCGTTTTCTCGGAAAAATTCTAGAAAATTACACCTTAAAATCGGAAAACATTCACCAAAACATCCATTATGACTCGATACAAGTATTTGACTCTAACAAACACACATATATATATATCATTTTCACTAATCATAGTTCTCATGTTCACGTTCTTTAAAAAATGTGTGTAATCCTCCCTACACTTATCCCTTTTGTAAAATACCTTTATATGTAATTAAGACGAGGTTAAAGACAAAATAAAGCATTTTCACAAATTTAAACATGAGAATAAACAATAATGAAAAGATATATGACACACAAACAAACAAAAAATTAAGCATGCGTTGCCTCCCACGAAGCGCTTTTCTTTATTTATAAATCTTGTAGCTAGACTCGAAGTCGTGCTCCTACGTGACTTCACTTCCGTCACCTTCTTCCTCATGACGGTCTCTATTGGGGTTTTCCATGTTATAATAATGCCCTATTATGCATCTTTCTAATAAGTCATCTTCTCCCCAATCGGTTCTATATTCCGGTCCTAGTTTCAAGCAATCCTTATAGAACCCAAAAATCTTATTCATTACATAATCTACTGCCTTCTCCTTATCCTCCTCATTTCTATAGTAGACCGATAGCTTAAGTTCCTTTTCATCATTGGATAGTGATGAAAATTTCTCAATCTTAAATGACATTTGATAAGCTACGTCATCGGTCTCATCCTTGAATCTAACTATTCCTAACGACGGATCATAAGTCATCCCGGTGCTTTCTATGAAAGGTTTTCCTAGAATTATGTGGGACAAGCTAGGATCTATGGCCGTACTAATATCCTCCACAATTATGAAATCCGTAGGGTACATGAAACTACCTACATAGACGGGCAATCCCTTAACTCTACCAAGAAAATTACAACTAACCTTAGGATCATCGGGGTCTCGCCTATTTGGGATAGGTTTCTTCATTACCCAATTATAGTAGGTGCTAGTCATGATGTTTATTGGGGACTTGCGATCAATGTAGGCCTTTGCCACGAAAAGATGTCCTATGCAACATGGTATGTTGAGATTCCAAGGGTTCCCAAATTTGATCCGAGGGCTTTTCCTAACATACATGTGACGGAGGTCGCGTACTAAGTGTGGGTGGCGAGAGAGTTCCTCTTCCGTAGGAAACTTATTGAAATATTCATCACATACCTCGTCTACATCGTCGGTCAATTCTTCCTTAAGAGTTTCACTAACCTCAAGTATAGTCTCATGGTTTGTTTCGTCACTAGTCCTATTTGGTTTCGCTAGGGTGATGGTGTTGATGAATTGAACGTGCTTGGCTAACTTACTTGGGTCCTTAATTTTCACAACGAGAGCTTCGGGAGAATGAGTCGAGATGGCATTAACCTTTTCGGTGATCTTCCTATCACTATTGGTCATGGCTTTTAAAAGGTTATATATCTTCCTATCCATCTCGGCTTGTTGTTGGTTAAAGCGGTCCGAAAGCTTGGCTATTTGAGCTTCTTGGGATGTAACTAGGTGTTGCAACATCCCTTCTATGTTTTGTTGGCTAGGGCCGTGTGACCACGGGGAATCATTAGAGGTGAATTCTTTGGTTTATCCCCAATTGTATTCGGGTTTTCCACTCCATGCTTCTCGGGCATCATTGAAAGTCCTAGGTCCGGGTGTTGTGGGGAATCTTCCTCCCATTCCATTGGTACGCGAGGATGCGTAGTCAATGGAGGCTTGTTCGGGGAGTCTCGTGCAAGTACGAGTGTCATGGGGACCACTACATAGCTCATACAAGGAAGAAACTTTATTTACTTGGCATGAAGAATTAGGATTATTGTAGGAGCTCATTAAGAATTTGACTTGATCTTCAAGCTCGAGCATCCTACGATCGGAAGTTTGTGAGTCAATGAGAGGCAAGGAGATTGCCTTGACGGTTTGGGCAACTCACGGGGTCATTCCAACTTCGTTGTCATAGAGGCAAGGTCCTCATTGTACCCCACCGATTCTTCCGCGGTGAGATCCCTAAGTTTGCCACCGGCCGCTTGGTCGATGGATTGCTTAGTTGAAAAGTTAACATGATCGTAAAAGATTTGGACTTGAAGCTAAAGATCGATGCCGTGATGAGGGACTTTATGGAGCAAGTTCTTGAATCTAGTCCATGCCTCGTAGAGAGATTCACCTTGACGTTGTTGGAATATCAAGATTTCATTCCTAAGTTTGGTAGTTCTCCCCGGTGGGAAAAATTGGGCAAGGAAACGAGTAGTAAGATCATCCCAACTTGAGATGGATCCGGCGGGAAGTCGCTCAAGCCAATTACTAGCTTGGTCCCGTAGAGAGAATTGGAAGAGACGCAAGCGCATGGTCTCCCGTGTGGTAGTATCAAGGTCGATGGAATCAACGATTTTGAGGAAATCTTTGAGATGCTGATTAGGATCTTCGGAACGAAGTCCATGAAATGCACATCCGTTTTGCACCAACCGGATGGTGTCGGATCGCAGGGCCGTAGTTTGAGCTTGATCGGGGAGCTCAATAGTGTTCATATAGCCTTGGTGGCTTGGTCTAGAGTATTCACCAAGAGTACGGCCTCTTAGCGGGACAATGATTGGTGGATCGATGAGTGGTGGTGGGTTATCACCTTCCATGATGAAAAGTGATGGGATTACTAACAAAGTCACGAAGAAGGGGGATAGACTACATGGAAGCTAACAATGAGAACAAATCTTACTTGATAGGAATCAAGCAAGGAAACCTAAACGAGATAGAAATCTTACTAGCTATTCTATTCCCCGGCAGCGGCGCCAAAAACTTGATGCGCGTATAATGCGTTCGGGGTAAAAGGAAACTTCCTTTTCGTCGAGCAAGTTTTTCAACACCCTAGGCAGTGAACCTAATCGTTGTAGTCTAGTATTGGGTAAGCCTCGGGTATTGATATCGATTCTCAGGGAATAGGAATGCTAGTGAGAGATGTACTACGCTAAGGTTTGAGGTTGAGGAAAATTATTTTTATCTTTTTTATAAAGCTAAGGGTAAAATCTCGGGGTTTGGATTTGGGGGTTTGGTACTTCTACCGATTACTCTAATTATCTAAACTAAGGGGTAGTCTATGTTTATTGATGTGTGTTCGTATGATGATTAAAAATGTGTTTACCTATATAATATTACTCCCTAGTTATCTTTTATTGGTGGTTGAATTGTCACGTCCTTATTCTTAACGCGTTGTGTCTTCTAAGGTCGTAGGGTATGCTTTTATCCCTAACTCTTTGAGAATACCTTAAGGTTATTGCCTACGAGATCTCTAGGATTCATAAACTAACACTAAGGTTATCTTTGGATATTTAGCCTAAAATTACGCTAGGTGGTTATAAACTAAGGTTCACAAAGATTACTCAAGAATTAAAACACAACGATGGCCTAGTGCAATCCTAAGCCAATTACAATTAAGATAAGAGACAACCAATCAATAATTAATAACTAGGTTTCATAGATCTAAGCAAACACACAAGAAATTTAGCGGACATGTTAAACATGCAAGCATACACATACAATTGAAGACATAATGAAATCAATGAAGTAAATAACGTATCTTGATGTAAAATAGGGTATGAGAACCCTAAAATATTGTCCTAACCGGACCAAAATCGTTTTAGGTTTTTACTCCACAAGTCTACCTCCTAAAGTCCGAAAATTAAACTTCTATATATAATTTTACATATGCGACGGCGTCACACCTTATAGTTGGGACGCCCGATCCGCCATTTAGGGTTTCGTCTTGGCCAAGTCATCATTGGGACGGTGTCACGTTGTGGTTGTGACGCCGTCGATTCGATAGTGGCGTCGTTCGAATACGGATCTAGGCCGTCTAAGAAGAAAAGTCTTCGCGCCGCCTTACTTTAAAGCATGACGCGTCGGTGTAAAATAGCAAATTCACTCCGAGTCGTCACGAAATAGGGACGGCCGCCTCTGTTTGGGACGCGTCGGTGTAATTCCGATGAGTTTGAGTGTCTTGATCTTGACTTAGCCATTTTCTTCATATATTCACTCCTTTTCGTCCAAAATGCATCATTCCAAGATTTTGCTTTCAAGAGACCTAAAAGTGAAAATGAATGAAATTAAGCAAAGAACGGATATAAAGTGGGCGATTAAGGCATAAATGACCCCTTAAAAGTGTACGTTTAAATCCTTATCAACCAAACAATAAACTCCCAAACTATACCGGTTATAAAATTGACATAAATCAATTCTAAGCTCAATAGATTTGGAAAGCTACGATAATATTCCAAAGTAGCATAACACAACAATGAAGTTCCAGATGTTTCAACTCCATACGAGAGTAAAGTTGGGTTGGCAACGTAACTGGTTGACAATACCAGTTTCTAATTGTTAGCTCCTCAATTCCATGCCGAGCCAAAACCAAAAGCCAATCACGAATCTCTTCATAATTCAAGTCTTCTATTCCAGACATTGTTTTGGGCTCTACAGAGAAGACAAACTTTCTTATGGGACCCAGAAGCTAATTTAAGAGTCTAGTAACATGCCTCCCATCAAAATTATTTGTTAAATAATGAAAGAAATCCTCATCAACTATGACATCGGTGAGCAAAGTCCACTTAAACTTCCAATTTCTTTCTAAACTAGAGGTTCTCACCGCTTCTAACAAAGGCAACCGATTCAAAATGTTAATGATCACTATATCTGACATGTTGCTAATACAATCTGTCATATTAGCGATAACATTAGCTCCGATCGACATGGTATTGTTGGAAGTTGGGTTGGTCTTTTGAGTTCTGGAAATGAGGATTTAGATTCGGATTTTGATTTTCAGTTGATCGTTTCTGGATAAGGGTGTTATTATGAATTTATGATTAGTAAAGTTGTTTGTTGGGCGGGTTTATTGGTTCGTGCGAAAATAAATGCTAGCGTATCAGGGAAGAAACGACTAGTTGCATAGCCATAATCACATTTGATCCTTGGGTTGAGGGTTGGGTTAGATTTAACTAAGGCATGTTATAATTGTGAATGGTCTATTATACCCTCGATGTACAATCAGAAAAGTTATGTTGACTTTGGCAATCCTGGTCAAGGGACTTGTTTAGACTATAAAAATATTGTTTTGGACCACCGGCGATGAAAAATGCCTGGTTTTGGTTCAACGTGATGCTTGTGTACAAGATTAGGGACCAACGATGTATTTTACTCTAAATTTTAATACACCCCTTAAGTGAAAGTTACAAATTATTAAGTATATTGTCCAAACTATGTATCACAAACTTTCCCATATACTATACACATGAGAAAACACACTAAAACATTTTATAAATAAAAGTTGAAAGAATACAAATAAATGATCTTCTTTACATGAATTTAGTAAAAAAAAAAATCTTTTTGTTCCATATGGTTATATGTCCTCGCTGAAAGTATTAATTGCAGGGGATCTACCGCCGCATCGCGTGAGTACCATGCTAGTAACAACTTGAAGACCGAGTCCTCATTGTTACGGAGCCCCACTTAGGACGCGTCTTGAAGCAAAAATTTGCAAGACTCGGTCGTGCATACGACCGAGTCGTGAAAAGTCGGTTGTCTTATTTCACTAAGTTAGTGGTGAAGTTAATTGTAAAGAAAGAAATCTTATGTGGCGCTCATTAATACGGTTTTGAGATCTCCTTATTACATTCAACCTTATTAATATACGTCCAAATTATATAAGTTAACAAACACATATAAAACTTAAACAACACTCCACGAGAGGAATTTTCAAATGCTTACTCTTATTTTGATGCTTACCAAGGGACAAATTCTCACAATCTATTTAGTTTGATCTAATGGTGGGGATTAACCTAAGATTTAATATGTCTAAACGTAAGTCCATGTTTTTTTTTGTCTTTTTGTTTTCTTTCTTTCTTTCTTTCTTTCTTCTTTTGTTTTTTTTTCTTTTTTTTTTGTTTTTATTATTATTCACGTTTTTGTTATAATCGTTTTTTTTTTTTTTTTTTTTTTTTTTTTAATAAACGTTTTTGTTAATATTCACGCTCAATTTTTTCAAAATTCGCATTTTTAATATTCACGCTTTTGTTTGTTTGCTTTTTTTTAAATCACGCTATTTACGCTTTTTAATTCGCTTTTTTTTCTTCATTTCATACGCCGTCCGTTTCAATCGTTTTCATCTATATTTCGTCCGCTTTCATCGCCGCCCCGATTTCACGTTTTGTCCGCTTTCATACATTTTGTCCGTTTCATACGCGCCCGTTTTCTTACGTTTTTTCCATTATTCATACGTTTTCGTCCGTTTTCATACGTGTTTTCGTTTTCATACATATTCGTCCGCTTTCATCGTTATTAAATGTTTTCGCCGTTTTAAACGTTTTCATCGTTTCAATATCGCGCGATATTCGAATAGTACAAGTGATATTATGAATAGCACAAGTGATATTCGAATATCACAAATGATCCGTGAATATCGCAAGTGATGTTATGTGATATTCGAATATCACAGTGATATTCGTGATATTGAATATCACATGATATTCTCAATACCTAGTGATTTTTGAATATAACAGTGATTTTCAACTAATGTTTTGTAACATGAAAATCATACGTGATATTCAAAATATCACAGTGATATCAAGAAAATCACAAGTGATATTGATAATATCGCAGTGATATTCATACTATCGCAGTGATATTCGAATATCGCAAACTCATATTCATAATATCACGCAGTGATATTCGAATATCGCGGTGATATTCAAAATATCACGAGTGATATTCATGAAAATCACAAAGTGATATTAACAAAATATCACTTGTGTTTTTCGAATATCACAAAGTGATATTCGATAATCATAGTGATATTCGAATATCACGTAAATCACTGTGATAGTCGAAACGATGAAAACGAACGAAAACTTAAGAAAATGGACGAAACGTAAGAATACGGACGATTCGATGAAAACAAAGTAAAACGTATGAAAGAGTAAAACACGATGAAAACGTATGAAAATGGACGAAATGAAAGAATAATGATGAAAACGGCGAAAACGTAAGAAAGCGGATAAGAATGTATGAAAACGGATGAAAACGTATGAAATCAAGAAAAAACACGAATAAAACAAATTAAAAAAAAAAAAAAAAAAAAAAAAAGTGAATAAAAAGAAAGACAAAAAGAAGAAAAAAAACATGACTTGGTTTATCTACTAAATGTTAGGTTAATCCCCACCATTAGATCAAACTAGATGGATGGTGGGGATTTGTCCACTAGTAGCGTGAATTTATTAAAGCGAAATAAAGTCATCCACTCCACGAATATATTATTAACAATAATTATTAATGCTAAGATGTTAGAAGCTTTAGTTAGTTTTTTGTTTTACTTAACTATTAAACCTTGTACACCAAGTCACTAATCCATATGTAATACACGATGTGGGAGACTTTTTACTCGCTGAAAATTTAGTCAAGCCGAGAGATGTTCATTAGAGTGGTTATCAAAGGACAAAGTGGGAGGCAAGACTGGTGATGGCCTCGGCGGGGTTTCTCGGTCACTAGCAGTTCACAAACTCATTAACGTGTGTCACTTCGGATTTTCATGTGAGGAACCCCCTTCCACCACTTCCTATGTTCCAATGAACCGGAAAGTGTTTTCTTGTTAGGTTACAAGCATGTTTGACTCAAATGTATGCGGTTTAATCGCGGTATATTTTGTGACTGAATTGTGCAAGGACTAAAGAAGACAAAACACAAACTTAAAAGGTTGGTAGTAAAAAGTTTGGTTGTGTTAGTTAAATGTAGAAGCTTCTCGAGAACATATTCTCGAAAATAAAACCACCAAAAACAAAAACAAATTCATTTCCAAAAAATCAGTATCATCAAAGGTATAACTATTATTTTAATCAAAGGTATCTTTATTTCAAATTATGTTTCACTTGTACAAATTATAATCGTTATTATCGATTGTTTAAGCGTGTGATCAATCGGTTTGTGATATTTTTTATATGCGTTATGTGTTGTTAGGATGTTAGATCACATGATTAGCAAAATTACGTGATGATTTGTATATAATGTTATTCAAAACTTAAAGGAAATATATCTAGAATTTGGTTGATAATCATATAACTAGTATTTTTGAATTGTAATGATCATTTTGTACAAAGTAACGGGGTTGTTTGTTACTTTGTTCAAGCTTATTTATGATTTAAAGATGATTTTTTTTTTTTTGTAAACAGGAAACTAAGCTGAAAATAAGACCAAAAAGACGGGCTTATGAAATATAAGCTGAAACCTATTTAAGCTTAAACAAACACGCTCTAAGCAGATACTCCATAAACAGTTTAAGTATTTGGATAATCCAGACTGATTCTGCTTATCAGCTTATCTTCGGGTGAATTAAGCAGTTCTTAATAAGCAGATTGTGACATGGCTATTTTAATATGCTTATTTGAGCAGAATCTGAGTACTTTTCTACTATCGTAAAACATATCATGAATGACTTATATTGATTTTTTTTTTTTTTTTTTTTTTTTCCGGTATTACAGCATTTTTACAAAAGAAACATATCAGTTATTTATAAGCATAGCAAATTAAGCAATCCCAAACGGCAAACACCCTCTTAGCGAGTTTTTGTTTAAACTTTGTAATGATTAATATTATATGCAGGTTGAAAAATGAGGGGAAGAAGTTATAGCTACAGCCCTTCCCCACCAAGATACCGAAGCAGAACCTATCGAAGTTGTAGTCCAAGGCGTCGGGATCGTTACAGAGATCTTCCTACTAGCCTTTTGGTTCGAAACCTTGGCCGTGGCTGTAGGTAAGGCACTAAGGCCTCGTCATAAATGTGATAGATTCGTGATAGCTAGTACATTGTCCTGTTTTCGTTTCATTTAAGAAATTTGTCCATTGTTTCCCTTACATGTATGATATGATTAATAAATTTTATATTAGTCATTTCATAATTACAGTACGTAAGTAATTGGGAGTGAAGAAGCTTTTGAATTCTGTAACTTGTGATGGTTAGCGACTTAGCGTTTAGGTTGTTTGTTAAAATACACATGTGATGTAGTGTAGAGACAGCTTACTGCTTAATAACTTACTTTACCTTATGGAAAAAGCAATGTTGTAAGACTAGCTAGGCAGTTCTCGAGCGGGCGGCTACCTTGTAGCAAGTAATTGGCTTAAACAGGGGGTACTTGGGTTGGATTTTTTTCTACATAAATTCGAAATTATATGTGCGACATAAACATTACACCGAGTGTTGACCCATCCGGATTTTTTGGCCGATTCAGGTCAAATCCCTAGGCACACGGTTGTGTAGCGATTAGTCGCCAAGTAATCCGATTTTTACAACACTGGGAAAAAGGGCATTTGTATGTATGAAGTTGATCTGAAGAACAATGTTAAGAAAGTCGCTTTGGTTGCCGTATGGTTTGCTAATGTGTTTGAAAACATGCATCTTATAACGTGTTGATGTGAAAACGAACACATTTCGATAGAAAAAAAGGTTTTTTGGTGCCTGTGGATGTGGTTTTCACAATATTTAATCATATCGTTTTTTATCGTCTCTTTGTCAACCTATTCTTTTTCAAATTCGTAATCAGATGGATGATTTTAGTTTTTAAATGCTAGTTGATATAGCAGAACTTTTTGTCCCTACGCTCTATTCCTTTCTCCTGATAAAATCTTGGTTCTTGGTAATCACATATCAATCACAAATTTGTTCGTTTTTGCAGGCCAGAAGATCTTCGTGGACCATTTGGAGAGTTTGGTCCCCTTAAGGATGTTTACCTACCACGTGATTATTATACTGGGTGAGCAAATCACTATAGATCTGTAGAAAATCTTCTCGGGTTTTTCCTCAGTGAGAACTAACAATTATACTAATGGAAAATTGGTATTATAGTTGTTTACTTAAATTACATGTGTTAAATTAAAGAGTTACCAATGGATTTTATGCCCGTTGGTAAAAAATACTTATATGGTTTCCCTCATGGGTTTTTACCGGGTCCATTGTAAGTTATTTTTAAGCATTGGTTTCTTTATTGAAAGTATTGAAGACACAAGTGAAGTAAAAAAGAGTCGTGTCAAGATGATTTTGTGTACATGAAGATTGAAGATAGTTGATTATGTTTACATAATGAAGAAGTTCCAAGTATTGAAGAACTTCACATAATAACCTTGACCACAGAAGGTTAGCGGTTGTGTTTATTTTTTTATATTGCAACCAACTTTTGACGGGATATCTGTGTTTTTGCCTTTCCTGTTTTTGCGGTTTTAGAGAATGGTTCCTGGAATAAATAAGACATGCTGTTTGTGCCTGCATATGTATGTGGGATGAGTATACATGTAATACATAATATATATTACTAGTAGTAACTTTCTAAAATGTTTAAACTGCAGAGAGCCACGTGGTTTTGGGTTTGTTCAGTATCTTGACCCAGATGATGCTGCTGAGGCCAAATATCACATGGATGGTCAAATCCTTCTTGGTAGAGAGCTGACGGTTGTATTTGCTGAGGAGAATAGGAAGAAGCCTTCAGAAATGAGAGCAAGAGAACGTTCTAGGTCAGTTTTTTATATGAACGTTTGTCGATGTTCCGTAGTTTCATCTTTATCTACCATAAGATTCGACTATTCAAATGGGTCGATTTGTTTATGCTTTCTCCAACAGGTTAAGTTAAAAGGTTTGACTAGAAGGAAGAGGTTAAATGGGTTGAGTCATGAGTGTGTCAAATAGGTTAAAAGTAATTAGGAATGTGTTGAGAGGCATAAAACAATTGAAGTTGATGGACTAAGTTGATGGATCTTTTGTCGATTAAGATGAATACTATGAAAATGAGATTTTGTAAAACTAAAATAGCTACTCTCTTTCCTTATAATAAAACCCCTGATGTTATAAGTGAATGTGATGATGACAGGGGACTCTCATATGATCGTAGAGGATCTTCCGCCCGTTATTCTCGTTCTCCTAGTCGTGGAAGATCTTACCGTCGCAGTCCAGGTTACTATTCTCCTTCTCCTAGGCGGGACCGCTACTATAGGTATGTACCAGTCATTTGCTTATATTTTTATACCTCGAGACTGATCGGTGTAATAAGGTAGTTTTCTTATAGTGTGGTTAAATATGCAACAGGTCCATCTCACCCCGAAAACGAAGGTACAGAGAAAGGTCATACTCAAGGAGTCCATATAGGTCTGTAAGCAGGAGCCGCAGCCCAGTCAGGAGCCGGAGTTGGAGCAGGAGTCCAGAACGTTATTAGAAGTTGTGACCTTCAGGTTTTTAATGTAATGTACTACTTTGCTAGTATGGTCTGTTAGTAGGAAGTTTGAACTTATGTTTCGTGTGGTAATCTGGACGTGGCTCTCACTATAGCGTAACTTTGATGTTGTTCAAGACGTTCCATTTTCTTTCTTGAAGTTGCTGCATCAGTCGGTAATAGTCTGATTATCTTTATGCTTGGATTTACAAAGGTTCAACCAAGAGTAGCATCAAAAGCGAAAGAGAGAAAATCTTTATAAAATCTGATGACAGTGAATGATTTGCATGCTTCAGTTCTGTATAATATTCACTTTGAAAACATTAATTAAGATGGATTCAAACCATTTAAAGATTTGCATGCTTCAGTTCTGTATAAATAAAAATGATGTTCATATGAATATTCATTCATTCACATATAAACATGAGTACAACCAAAGTTCTGGCAAATAGTGATACGAGCTGCAACGGAAGTATTTATTTGCCAACTGCCGCAGTCGCAGAAGTTATAATAGGTAAGATGAATGACCGTCGAAAAAAAATGCTCTTCAATGAAGGTAAGGATTTTCAAGTTGTTCTCGTCAATAAGGATAAGGATGGAGACACTCAAAATGTATCGTTTGGCTGGGATGCATCCGTCAAATCTTTTATTGAAACATAGCTGTAATGCTGCTTGGAACTTGAAAACTGGGGACGAAGTTGAGCTCGAATACTTGGGGTTTGTGGTCGGCGATGTTATGCATTTTAAAATTCGACGCGTGTAATTAGCGAGTTACTATATACCATAAGAATTTAGGTGCAAGGCGATATCAAAGTGGCTAGCACTTCGGAAAGTCAGGGTATGATGATGTATTCTAATCAAGTATTTATATATTATACTCGTATTTTACTAAGCATGTAATTTATCAAATTAATCATAAATATTGTGTTGCAATAATGTTATGTGCATGAAATATTTTTTGGGCTTCAAAGCGGTTCATATATTATCTATATCTATTCTATACGGATACACTATTGGAGCCTCCCTATGAAGTCACATCCATGTGAATATTCCTCGTGTCCCTATTTTTTCAAGACAACGCATTTTTTACGTTCTGTTAGTATTTATGGGGTTTTAAGCGTTTGATTTATTAAACTTTATATTTACTGATTCGATTTTCGCGTTTATACCTTTTGATATAAACAAAATTATAAAATAAAAAACAAAAAAAAAAAAAAAAATAGGGGTCCCAATAAAAACTAAGACCGTCACTAATAACTCACCCTTCTATATATATACTAAAGATGGGAGTACAATTCCAAAGAGGTAAGATTAATCACATGTTTTGCAACTCTAAAAATAAATTTAAGGTTTAAGTTGTGTTACAAAGTAAGTCCTTAAAGATTAATTCTATCTATAACAAGTTGGCAAAAAGAGTCCTTAAAGTTTAAGTTGTCATTGAAAGTAAGTCATGTAGAATTAATAACTATATATAGCAATTTGGCAAAATAGTCCCTAAGGTTTAAGTGTCGTTACAAAGTAAGTCCTTTTCAGAACCACGAAAATAGTCCCTAAGGTTTTAATTGTATTTGCAAAGTAGGTCCTTCAAGGACTAACCAAATAAAGTTTGTAGCATTAATTGCTATCTATAGCAATTTGGCAAAAATAGTCTCTACGATTTAAGTGTCTCGCAAAGTAAGTCATTTCGACCACGAAAATAGTCCTAAGGTTTGAATTGTCTTTGCAACGTGGGTCCTTCAAGACTAACCAAATAAATAGACAAACAAATTTTCCGGTCATTCATCGGTTTAAATTCACGTCTAAAAGAATCCATTGCGTCGTACGGCTTCCACACTCGTTTGGTCTATTCGGAGAAACATGAAAACTTACTACTACCCATCATTAATGACAACCGTTAAAGTCTTTTATATATTCAACAATAACAATTAATTGTTTATATTCCATATATTCAACATTCAAAACTTATACACGGAAACATTGAGCAATTTCGTTTTGAGAAAGAATGTGTGGGTGGACATGCATATAGCCCTATATATAAGATTGCATGTAAGCAATAACAATATTCACAACCACACACAGTTCTATCAATGGAGTATTCGACATTGCTCCTCGCACTATCTTTCCTTGTAACTTTAATCTATGGTTTCAACCGCCGTCATTCTCGGCTTCCTCCTGGGCCTTACCCTTTGCCGATCATTGGAAACCTTTTAGCACTTGGAGACAAACCCCATCGCTCACTCGCGAAACTGTCTACTCGTTATGGTCCTTTAATGTCACTTAAGCTTGGAAGTAAGTATAACAACAATTGTGGTTTCATCACCCGAAATCGCCAAAGAATTCTTTCTCACACATGACCAAGCATTTTCTGGCCGGTCTATCCCAAACATTGCCAAATTGATGGATCACGATGAACATTCCATTACTTGGCTACCGACCGGAGATCAATGGCGAAAACTACGAAGAATCACTAAAGAATATCTGTTATCTGGACCATCGCTTGAGGGTAGCGAACTACTACGTTCAGAAAAGGTACGAGAGTATCATGTGCGGTTCAAACCCCATGCACTCTAAAATAGCATGCATGGAATATTTTCTAAATTGACACATTAGAAAGTAGAAAATATATGAGAGAATACATAAGTGAATTTGAATAGGGTATTCTAAATAAGGATTACTTCTTTTTGTTATTCTAAATGTAGGATTAGTTCATTTCTTATTTTAAAAAAAGAAGGATTTTTCAAAAAAATTGCTTCCATGCATTCTCGTTTTATTATTAGATTAGTACTATTATTTTTCTTAATCTTTTTGTTGACCGTATCTTTCTCAACTTTAACAGTTTAGTTTTATAACCTAAACTCCTTGTGTGGGTCTAGGAATGATGGTATCAAAATGAAATGGATAGATATTGTTTGGTATTATGTGATACATATGAAAACAACCCTTGAACCAAATAAATCCAATGTGAGTAGTTGGGTGTTGGGAATTGGGACTTGAGAGTAACGCAACTTTCAACATGATAAGTTTTGTCTATTTATTGAGTGAATTAAAAGAAGTAAATTGGTATATTTAATTTAGTGAATGAAGTAATGAATAATGATACACGTACACATGTCTAGTTATCTAATATAACTAAAAAAGAATGATTCTTCACACGCCACGCGTGTCCACATTTAACGCTAACTTTCATGCAAAGTTAGCGAAAATAGTCTCGGCGTTTATGTGTCGCCGCAGTAAGTTTCAAGTTGGCAAAATAGTCCTTGGGTTTAAGTTGTCACGCAGCAGTCCTTTATAAGAATTTGGCAAAATAGTCCCTATCTAAATTCACGCCTACAAAAGCAATCCCACAGACGGGCGGCTTCCACACTCAGTATATACTTAAAAGGCAGGAGGCGATTTTCTCACACATTTGTTGGTTGGTGACGTGTCGTCACATGATTGGCTTTGCATTTAATGCGGCAGGAGGCGATTTTCTCACACATTTGTTGGTTGGTGACGTGTCGTTACATGATTGGCTTTGCATTTAATGCAACTGACATATACATTTAATGCTCCTTATTATAAACTCCTCCAGATCCTCTTGCCAAAAAAATATCTCCTCCCTGCTTGAGGTCCACGCCTTAAAACAGATACCATCCTCCATTTATTCCCACCATAATGCAGTCTCTTCATTCCTGTCCGGCGGAAATATATCATAGTTTTATCAGGTATTAAAAAGGTGCTTTGTTTCATATTTTTAGTTAAATTCCCAACTGGGTTTAACTTCTTTTTAGTTTATCTCAAATGGGTTTTTCTTTTCTTTTTTTATTTTTTACAGATTTTGTGATAACGTTTTTTGGATCTAAAAGGTTTGTTCGGTGATAAGTTAGATCCGTCCTTTCCATTGCCGAGGTGTCGATAGACCTAAAGCGATTGTGATACAAAATCGCAGGAAGGTTATCACAGAATCTGTTAGACCAGTGCATGTAAGTGATTCTATTTTATAATTATACAAAACTTATTCTTTTTTTTCTTTGTCTTTTGATTGTGGTCTAAGCCTGAATTTCTTTACAAGGCTTTATGGTGACGGAAAATCTTCAACGACGACCGAATAATAAGTGATTCTATTTTATAGTTAGTACAGTAATGTTTGTTTTTATTATGCATTGTGACTTAATTGCGTGTTTTATTTATTTATCAAATAAGTGGTGGGTTAGGTTGGAGTCGAAACTATGCGGCCAAAGTTATTAGATTTGGAGTTGAAGCTAGGGCTATGATGCTTAGAGGTGTTGAGGATCTTGCCGATGCTGTTCAAGTTACTATGGGCCCCAAAGTATTCTTTATTTTCCCTTTCGTTTTGTTTTTTATGAGAATTGTGGTTTTTGTATTGCGATTCCGTTTAGTAAAGTATTATTTAAATGAAATAATCGGATAAAAAAATAATCTCAATACCGCTCCATGCCTATATCAGGGGGTGTTTGGGATTGGTTAGTTGAAACTGTTTATGTGTTTATTTTGTTTTGATATGACAATATATTTGACATAAGATGTTTTCGATATATGTGAATTGAAGTTGGATATTAAAGCTACTTATTCAACTTATTGTGTTTTAAGACGTTGGATAATCAGTTGCTTTGCTTATTTGTGAGTTGTGACTGAAATATTCTGTTTATTACGAGTAAACGTACGCAAAATCAAGCCAAAAAGAACCTTTTTCACATGTATGTTATTTTTATCTATATCTAGCTACATTTAAGGCAGTTTCGATTTTGGGAGTTTTTTTTGCTGGAATATTATTTTTATTTATGCTCGATTCAGCTTCAATTACACTTAACTGGGAGAATAAAAAAGGTATGTATTGGGTTACTTATTTTGTATGTTTGTGTTTAATTATGATTTTGCGTTAAAAAAAATTGCTAAACTATTTTCATGTCTATTGGTGGTTGATTGTTGCTTTCGATTTAGGGTTCTTTTCAACTGTATTGGGGATCTATTGAAGCTTGGCAGTTTATTGAAGGAAAAAAAGTATGATTTTTAAATAGTGAAAATACCAGCCGATTGCCACGTTTTTCCATTAGTTATGCATTTACTTTAAAAGTTCGTCTCTTTGAGTTTCTTGGTGGTTGTTTAAAGCAAAATGATAGATCGCTAAAACACTAGGAAAGTGTCGAATTGCAAATAACTTTTGTCATTTCATTGAACCAGGTGTAAACGATTCGTCTCTTAAACATCTTTAAAACGTTTTTTTATTCTACTAATTAGCAAATTTGAACATTTTCCATTTACGTGGTAAAACCCTTTAAAAAAAAAAAAAAAAATTGAACATTTTTTTCTTTCACTTTAGGTAGCTATGGATATTGTTAGTGGATTAACCGGTCGATGACGGATTGAGTTGCTTAGTAGCTATTCGGGATAGTGCTTCCGCCTTTGTCACGGCTTCTATGTGAAAAGAAGGTGATATGCTCTTTACCCTTTTATGTTCTCATTGATGATGATATGTTCATTACGCCTTTAACATTTAGCCCACATATGTGATGTTAATATGTGATATATTTGATCGTTAGTCAAGAAGATTTAAGGATGTGTTGTCAAGGTGTTGGTGACTAACTCGTTTATTTTGGAGGTAATTCATGGTAGCCCTTAATTAATTTGTCTCTCATTTTAGTAATAAATTGATGTTTATATCCTTGAATCATAGTGTGGTAAAAAAAGATGTGCCGATTTCGGTTAATGAGGTTAAGGTTTATGACGAGAAGGAGATTATGTGATATGCGTTAATTGGAATATGTTAATTAGGTAATGAGGACCGAATGTTAGGATAACGATGTGCGTTAATTGGAATATGATAATTAGGTAACGAGACCGGGTGTTAGGATAAGCGCCTCACGCTAAAAGTTGTGATAAATTAGTTTATTCTCGATTAAGGGGTCGTTTGGGTTGATGAGTCGTGAAGTTAAGAGTCCATAGGTCGCGTATAGTTCTATCAAAATATGTTTTTCGATATTACACAAGCTAGCCACTGTGAATGGCTAACCGTAAGAAACTTAAAACAATCGAAACAAATGCAATGAAGATCAAGAGAGAATAGGGTTTCCAGGTCGTTATGTCCCAGTGAGCTATGCGATGAATCACCAAACGGATAGTGATCGAGATGATTTGAACGGAAAAGAGATTTGATTTATTATAACTACGTAAAAGTATATAAACAATGGGGCTTAAATGCAAATTAAAGAAAATTAAAAGATAAAATATATTAAATAAACGCTATCACTATTTGCAAAATGATGTTTTTATTTTTCTTTTATAAAACTTAATTTAAAACTACGTAACGCATAAATGAAAATATGAAACGAAGCGGTATTAATCCTAAAAATATGAAAATGATATTTTACAAACCTAATGATAAAATAAAATTTTAGAAAAGAAAATTATTTTTAAAACTATTTATCTAATTATTATTAATTAAAAACTATTTTTACTATTTAATAATAGCCTAAAATACAAGAAAATATAAAATAAAGCTTGAAAAATGAAATTATGACTAGAAAAATCTAAAATAACTAAAGAGAATTTTCAAAACTATTTTTGTATTTTTCCGATTATTTTTGAATTTTCTATGGATTAAAACTATTTAAAACTACTTAAATTGCTTAAAAATACAAATTTAACTAAGAAAAATCTGGAAAAATATTTTTTTAACTTTTTATATTTATCTTAACCTAAGAAAAATGAAAAATTATTTTTTTGGAACTTTTCTGATTTATTTGTATTAAAAGCTAATTAAAATGGCTTAAAAACTATTTAAAATGAAGAAATATACCAAACAGAACTAGAAAAATCTGAAAAATTCAAGATAAGTCTAAAATAATATTATGAATCTAGGAAAAATATAAAAACAAGGGCTTGTGTGCAAGAAAATGAAACTGCAATCACAAGTGCTTATAAATAAGCACTTATAATAAGCCAAAGGACACAATAAGCTACCAACTGATTACAGAAGCTGTAATATGCTCAAAATACCCAAATGCAACAGGTTACAACTATCCTAAACCTCTGGAATACAAGCTACTCAGATTTGATTGTTTTGAGTTAATGTGCAAAAACAGTTTTGAGGTGCTCAGTTTAAGCCAAGGAATAAGCTGCTCAATAAGCTGAGCCTTGAAAACAGAAGTTTGAACTTAAAGAATACCTGGCCAAGAACTTGTAAACCAAAAATGAGACTTGGACAAGCTCTTATGAGCTCTGCAAGCTCAAGAAAAACTGCACACTCGCTAAAATCGAGTTTGCACAGGCACTTATACCCATTTTGACAAGCATTTTAGAGCTTATAAAAATTCACAAAATCTACAAAATGATAATAAGAAATTAGATCAGTTGAAGTTTAAAACCCATAATTTCACTTAGTTTGGCCCAAAGATGAATCAATGAAAAATCATCCTAGGTGGATACAAACTGACTTTTTCACTCTTGACTTTTTAAAGCAGTTTTGATTATTTGACTTTGGTGAACTTTGAAACCAATTTATCCACTGAATGTGATGTTAAGTGATGAAATGAAGCTACTGCAAGCTTTGTCTATGAATTTTAAACACAAAACAAGTTTTTGCTTTTCCAAAATCCCAACAGTTAAGAATTAAGACAGATTTAAAGATGAAGTTTGACTTTGAGAGTGTGCAGGCACAAATAACTGACTCAAATGAGTCTAACTACTTAAATTAAGTCTGATAATGCAATTGTCAAGTACAAAAACAGACTCAATCTCTAATCTACCCACCGATCCAAACACCACTGTTTCTACCGATTTGCAAGCAAATTTGAACTAAATGACTAAACTAGCTAATGATATTGATCAAATGAGTTTAATTGACCTAAATACAACTAATTAAACAGTTTGAACTATTTATAACTATAAATACAGATTTTGCAATGAAACTTGAAAAATTAACTTACATTTGGTCCTTAGCCACAATGGCTTGAAATCACCAACCAAAGGACCTCTATCCTATATATATCAATCCCATTAACTCGAATCAACCCATTGTTCAAGATTGCATCACCCATATCCATTTCCATTTCAAATTGAGCTCGGTTTGACTTTCTTTGACCAAAATCCAAAATTGCTTGAAATTTATATATAAGCTTACAAAAGCTATAAGAAGCTTATGTAAGCTTATTTGAGTTTAAAATAAGCTAGTTGAAGCTTGGATATAGGAGTTTGAAACTAAAATTTGCTATGTTGATACAAAATATGAAACTAGATAAAACTTTGGAATTGATGATTAAAAGTGGATTATACCGATAATGTAACTCGAGTTTAATACAATAACACAAAAGATTACAATTTTTAAGCTTAACTAAACTTATATATTAAAACGACATACATCGAATTTTAAAACTAAAAGACTCTCCTCTTTCTTCTCTTGCTTCCTTTTATAGCAAAACATCTTCTCCACTACTCGAGCATATCCCACTTGATATCCGGACCATTGGATGGCTTGAGAAGATTTTAGCCATTCGATTGATTTTGGCGCCAAAATGCTTTTTACCGGTTGGGGTTGAGTGAGATGGACAAGGATGCATTAAATGCTCTTTGAGTGTTGTTGAGGTAGGGGAACATGGTGAGTGGGGAAGAAATGGAGGTGTGGGAGATGGTGTGTTGAGAGAAGGTGGGTGAGAGAAGAAGAAAAGAAAAAGCGGGGTTGCTTTGTTTGACCATGGGTTGACTGGGGTTAATATTAAAAGGGGGTCCAAAATGAAGGGTCACAATGGTTTGGTGGTCCAGGGGTTATGACAAGGCCAAAGGTTTAAAGGTTTAATAATAACAAGGACTTGTTTGTAATTTCGAAAATTGGAGGACCAAATTCGCCATTTTGCAAAGTTGTTTCAAGGGACCACAATTGACAAGTTTCCATAGTATAAGGACCAAACTTGACATTTTCCAATTTCCAAGGACCATTTTGCCAATATTTAAACTCAAGGACCAAACTTGTAATTTCTCAAAACTTTTGATATTTTTCACCAAAGGACTGATTTTGACAACTTATGATTTTAAAAGGACCTTTGGTGACTTTTCTTTGAAATAAGTGCTTCAGGACTATTTCGACAACTTTTGAAACTGGGGACTGAAACCGCCAATTATGCAAACTTAGCTCATTTTTCATCCGATTTTAAACATTTTGCATTTAAAAAATATAAAATGCACTTTTGAGATATTTTCATTTTGATGCATTTCGAGCATTTTTAAACGTTTTGCGATTCAGATTTAACCAAAATGATGAGTATTTACACACTCATCAATCCCCACACTAAACTATTGCTAGTCCCTAGCAAACTTTTGAGAAAAACTTAATGGATTTGAATCTCTTTACCAAAAGCCATTACTTCGGAGTAGCCAAATGTTTTAGTTCAAGTAAGAACTATGGTACACCGATAACCAAATGATTTTGAGCAAACCACCGCTTCCATCGGATTTGATTTGTCTTTACCGAAGCCGCTTGCTCGGACTAGCCAAATCTTAGATAAATTATCAATATTATCTTTGGTGAGTGATTACCAATTATGGTTTTTCCATCGCCTTTACCACAAGCCATAAACTTGCGGGCTAGCCAACTCTTCACTTTTAAGGATATGGTGAGTTGAATACCATACAATTTTGGGCAAATTGCAAGCCGTCAACGGATTTGAGATATCTTTACCAAGAGCCATTTGCTCTGGATTAGCCAATCCTTTTGTTTATTAGACATGGCGGATCGATAACCAATTGAGTAAGTGCAAAACACTTAAAAAAAAAAAAATTGGCCAAAATGGGGAATGGGTGGTATAATTACATGATAAAATTCGAGAGAATTCCCCACACTTAGAAATGAATATTGCCCTCAATATTCAAAGTACCGCGGTTATGCCGAAACAAAGAACGAAAAGGAAAATACTACGGCCATTATTTGAAATCTTTTTTTTTTTTTTTTTTTTTTTTTTTTGAAACTTTTATATACACAACATGTGGGCAACCCCCACACTAGGGTGGTAGAAAGATAGAAAGAAGTCGAAATATGGGTGAAAACCCATATGGCATGCTATGTTTTTGATTCCCGAGTCGCTAGCTTGACTCGATCCCGCATTCATTGGTTCATGGGAAAGTTTGTAGATCCGGACAACCACGGAGGAATGTCCTCTCCAAAATAATGCTTCAACCGATGACCATTCACTTTAAAGTTTGGACCATCGGGTTGAGATAACTCAATGGTTCCATATGGAAATACTTTAGTGATGGTAAATGGTCCGCATCAACAGGATTTTAGTTTTCCAGAAAATCTTCAATCTTGAGTTGAAAAGAAGGACTCGATCACCGACGTTGAAAACGCGGTTTTTGATTTTGAGTCATGAATCTTCTTTGTCTTTTGTTTGTAGATCAAAGAGTTCTCGTATGCTTGATCACGGAGTTCATTTAATTCATTCATTTGAACTTTCCGGTGATCACCAATTTGTCTGAATATCAAAGTTGGCATGTTTCAAGGCCCAAGATGCCTTGTGCTCAAGCTCAACCGGTAGATGACATGCCTTCCGCACACTAGCTTGTATGGAGTGCACCCGATGGGTGTTTTATAAGTCGCACGGAAGGCCCAGAGCGTCATCTAGCTTATCCGACCAAGAGGCACGGTTTTCGCCATCGTCCTTTCTAAGATTCTTTTAATCCTCGGTTGGAAACTTCCACTTGCCCACTTGTTTGGGGTGGTACGCAGAGAGAGACGGTGAGTTACACCATACTTTTGCATGACTCTATCAAATTGGTCATTGAAAAATGCGCACCACGATCACCGATTATAACTCGTGGAGTTCCAAACCTAGCAAAAGAGATTTTAAGAATTTCACAACAACTCGGGCATCGTTGGTAGGCAAAGCCTTAGCTTCAACCCATTTTGACAAATAGTCAACCGCCACGAGTATGTATTTATTACCTCGAGAGAAGGAAATGGCCCCATAAAGTCAATACCACAGATGTCAAAAATCTCACACACTTGAATGGCGTTTTGTGGCATTTCATTTCTTTGTGAGATATTTCCGTGACGTTGACAAGCGTCACATGTTTTGACAAATTCATGGGCATCCTTGTAAATCGTGGGCCAATAGAATCGGAATCAAACACCTTCTTGGCGGTGTAGTTGGGGCTATGATGTCCCCAAGAGGTCCGTAATGGCAAGCCTTGAGAATGTCAATGGCTTCCCGACCATAAACACATCGCCGGATGACTTGATCCTCACAAATTTTGAACAAGTAGGGTCGTCCCGAAGTAATGTTTCACATCTTTAAAGAATTTGTTTTTCCGTTGGGACGACATCCCTTTCACTACAAAGTTACCCGCATGGTAATTTGCAAAGTCAAGAAACCATGGGGTAGAAGAGTCTCCACGAAAAGAAACCACATTGATTGTTTCGAGAGGAAATGTTTCATTTATTTCTTTTTTCTCGAACACATCTTGGTGAGGGTTTTCTAGACGGATAGATGATCGTGACTGTGTTCTCGGCTCCTTTTTATCACGTATAATGATATCAAATTCTTGTAGGAGGAGAACCCAACGGAGCAATCTCGGCTTTGCATCTTGTTTTGCAAAGAGATATTTGAGAGCCGAGTGATCCGTATACACCACGCATTTGGTCAAGATAAGGTATGGCGAAACTTTTCAAACGCATACACCACGGCTAATAATTCTTTCTCCGTAGTGGTGTAATGGGTTTGAGCTTCACCATAGTTTTACTTGCGTGTGGATAGGTGAAAATGCTTGGTTTTTCGTTGCCCCAAGACCGCACCGATAGCAAAATCACTTGCATCGCACATGAGCTCAAAGGGTAAATCCCATCGGGGCAACTAGAATGGGTGCCGTAGCTTTTTCTTTAATGTTTCAAAAGCTTGATGCACTCGGGAGAGAAGATAAAAGGAGCATCTTTTTCAAGAAGATGGGTCATAGGCCGAGCGATTTTAGAAAAATCTTGTATGAATCTACGATAAAACCCGGCATGACCTAGAAAACTCCTAATACCTTTGACGGTGGTAGGATGAGGTAATTTAGCAATAACATCAACTTTTGCTCTATCTACCTCAATCCCGTTTTTGGAAATCTTATGGCCAAGGACTATGCCTTCTTTGACCATAAAGTGGCTCTTCTCCCAATTTAGACAAAGATTGGTGTCTTCACACCTTTGAAGCATTTTTCTAAATGGGAGAGACATGTTTGAAACGAGTCCCCAATGACCAAGAAGTCATCCATAAACACCTCCATTGTTTCCGATCATGTCGTGGAAAATTGCCATCATACATCGTTGGAACGTGCGGGAGCATTACATAGGCCAAAAGGCATACGTCAGTAGGCAAAAGTTCCGTATGGGCGGTGAATGTGGTTTTTCTTGATCCGCGGATCAATGGGGATCTGAAAATAACCCGAGAAACCATCGAGGAAACAATAGTATTCGTTCCTCGCTAATCTCTCAAGCATTGGTCCATGAAGGGTAGAGGAAAATGGTCTTTACGGTGGCTTCGTTTAACTTGCGATAGTCAATGCACACACGCCATCCCGTAACCAATCGAGTTGGAATTAACTCGTTTTCTTCATTTGTGACAACAGCTTATGCCACCCTTTTGGAACGCAATGAATGGGCTAACCAAGGACTATCGAGATCGGGTAAATTAAACCGCATCAAGAAGTTTGAGAACCTCTTGTTTGATAACCTCATGAATCTTAGGATTCACCCTTCTCGATGTTAGATCATTGGTTTGAAGTCATCCTCCATTAAGATTTTGTGAGTACAAAACTCGTGGTTGATACCCTTAATGTCGGAGAGTTTCCAAGCAATTGCTTGCTTGTGTGACTTCAAGACCTTTATGAGAGCATTTTCTCCTCCTCGCTTAAATCCTTAGCAATTATGACGGGTAATTTATCATCACCTCCAAGAATGCATACTCGAGATGAGGAGGTAGGTCCTTAAGTTCAACCTCGGAAATTCTTTAGTAGATGTTTGTACCGATTTGATTTCCTCATTTGTGATTTCTTTCGGAGGAGTGAAGGTAATGGATCTTCATTTAGCAATTGCTCAAGATAAAGGATATCCCCTCCGAATCATAAACACCATCAATTCCAAAGTGGAATTGATTCATCAAGAGCAAGAAATTCATCGATCTCTTCCGAGGAAGTCACCTCCTCAAACGGAGTGAGAGAGGGAAGAGTCGGCAATGATAGGTTTAGAAGATGTGGTGGAATCCCACTCACGAATTATGAAGATAACCAAGAAACTCTTGAGAGTACTCCTCAAGCAATATCAATTAAATCGACTCGATTAACCGATTCAAGATCACATTTGAGGAGTGATCGTGCAAAACCGCAAGTTTTATCACTCAAGCTCGCCACTTGTGAATGGCCGACCGTAACAAACTTAAAACGGCTCAAGCACGAATGCAATGAAGATCGAGAGATAGTGTGTTTCCCGGTCGTTAAGTCCCAACGAATGTGCGAGAATAGCCAAACGTGTAGTGATCGGAGATTTGAACGGAAAGAGATTTTGATATGATTATAACTAAAGAAAAGCCCATAAACTACAGGGCTTAAATGCAAATTAAAGAAAATTAAAAAGATAAAAAATATTAAATAAACGCTATCACTATTTGCAAAATGATGTTTTTGTTTTTATGTTTTTATAAAACTGAAATTAAAAACCACGTGACGTACAAATGAAAACGTGAAACTTACACAATATAAATCCTAAAAATATGAAAATGATGTTTTTACAAACCTAATGATAAAAGAAAATTTATAGAAAAAGAAAATTATTTTTATAACTATTTAATTAATTATTATTAATTAAAAACTATTTTTAACTATTTAATAATAACCTAAAATACAAGAAAATATGAAATAAAGCTAGAAAAATAAAACTATGACTTAGAAAAATCTAAAATATCAAAAGAGAATTTTCAAAACTATTTTTATATTTTTCTGATTATTTTTCTATTTTCTATGAATTAAAAACTATTAAAAACTAATTAAATTGCTTAAAAATACAAATTTAACTAAGAAAAATCTGGAAAAATATTTTTTGTCTTTTATATTTATCTTAACTTAAGAAAAATGAAAATTATTTTTTGAAACTTTTCTTAATTTTTGTATTAAATGCTAATTAAAAGTGCTTAAAACTAATTTAAATCAAGAAAAATAGCAAACAGACTTGGAAAAATATGAAAATTCAAGATACCTCTAAAATAATATAAGGAATCTAGGAAAATAGAAAAACAGGGCTTGTGTGGAGGAATTTGAATCGATGAATGCAAAGTGCTTATGAAATAAGCACTTGGATAAGCTAAAAGGACAAAACAAGCACAAAACTGATACATAAGCTAAAATATGCTAAAAGTGACCAAATGCAACTAGAAACAACAACCCATAACCTCTGTAATGCAAGATACCAAGATTTGGCTAATTTGAGCTTAAGACTAAAAACAGATTTAGGTGCCAAGTTTAAGCAGAGGAATAAGCACACAAATAAGCTGGAAACAGAAAACCAACAATTGGAACTTGAACTAGACCTGGCTGAGACCTAGAGAACCAAAGATGGGACCTGGACAAGCTCAACTGAGCTTGTGGCAAGGGTTGCAAGATCTGCAAAACCACATGCGAGACTCGAGTTAACACCGAGTCGGTTGCATGCGGAAATGAGCCCCAATTGATAAGCCCATATGAAGCTTATAGAAAATTTGTAAAATCTAGAAAAATGGTGATAAGGAATTAGACCAAGTGAAGATTTTAAAGCCACAATTTTCACTGAAATTGACTTAGAAATGAGTCTAATAAAAATCACCCTAGTTGAGCTCAAAACTGAGTTTTACCATTTTGACTTTTTTAACAAAACTGAAAAGTTGACTTAAATGAAATTTGATCTAGATTTCTCAACTGAATATGATGTTAATGGATGAAATAAGATTACTGCAACCTTTATCCATGAACTTTAAACACAAAACAATCTTTAGATTTTACAAAAGCTCAACAGTAAAGCTGCTAAGACATCTAAGGTGTAATTTTGACTTTCACTTCTTGCAGGCACAAAGTATTGACAGATTTTAGTACATATGAGCTACCCAAGCTTAAAGCAACAAGAGTTAAGCACTGAACAAGCCAAATAGACAGGTGAATCAATAGATCCAAACACCCTTTAATCGTCCAATGAACTCAAAACCGAGATGGATACTTAATTAGCTACTATAATCGATTAAAATGAGTTTAAATTACCTAATTACAACTAATTAAACACATAAAACAAATTGTGACCACAGATACACTTACAAGCAAAATATGCAAATTGACTAAAAATGAAAAGTGAGAAAATTACTCACATGTGTCCAAATTTTATGTAGCAAAGCTAAAACCGAACTAAAACTACTCTAACCTAACCAAATCCAACCCAATTCCACTCATCGGATCACCAAAACACCATTTCCATACCATTCTTGTCAGACTGATTGACTTGTGTTGACCATAACCCATATTTGATTGAAACTGTTTTCCAAGCTATTCAAAAGCTATAACAAGCTTAAGTTAACTGGTTGAGCTTTAAAATAAGCTATTAAGAACTTGTCTAAGAGAATTTGAATTTGAACTTTGCAACAGATTAACACACAAACATGAATTTTAGTTAAACTTGAAAATGATACTTAAAAGTCGATTACAAGGATAAAATAACTTGATTTTAGAACAAAGAAACAAAAGATTACATTTAAAACTTAAACTAAAACATTTTTCTTAAAAACGACATACAAGGAAAATTAAAACTAACTACTTGCTTCACTTGCTTCTTCTTCCTTCTTTTATACCCAAGAGGTCTTGCCACGTGTTTTCGAGCACATCCCACCTCATTTGAGAGCCAATGGGAGAGTAGAAGTCATTTTGGCCACTTTTCCAATTTTGGCGGAAAGGGTTTTGACCTCTGTTGACTTCGAGCTAGCAACTAGGGGGTGGATTTGTAGGGGTGATGATGAGGGGTGAGAGGTGTTGGGATAAGGTCCGGGTGATGGGAGGGAGTTGCAGAGAGCAGGCAACTTGGAGAAGGGAAGGAGGAAAAGGCGGGTAAAGGTGTTTGTTTGGTGTGTTTTGACCGTGGGGTTCAAAAAGGAAAGTGACAGGGGTCAAATGGGTATAATGGCGGGGTCCAATTCATTATGACAAGGCAAGGATTAATATTATAGGACCAATTTGTAATCCGCCAAATTAGAGGACCAAACCGTAATTTTCCAAAGTTGTTACAAGGACCAATATTGACAAGTTCCAATAGTACAAGGACCGTTTTGACATTTTCAATTTTCCAGGACCAAACTTGACATTTTATGAAAGTTCGAGGACCTTTCTCGCCATTTAACAAAAGATTTATTCAAGGACCATTTTGACAAGTTAGAATAATTAGGGACCTTGAATAACATTTTTCTTTATTTGGTTTTACCAGTGGACTGCTTTTGACAACTTTTGAAACTTGGGGACTAAAGCGCCAATTATGCAAACTTGATACGCGTTTTCACCATATTTTGATATTTTGCATTCAAAACACATAAAACACTTATTTGTGATATTTTATCATTTTGATGCATTTCGAGTGTTTTCGGATGTTTTTGCAGTTTAAATGGTACAAAATGATGAGTATTTAGACACTCATCAATCCCCCACTAAGATATTGCTAGTCCCTAGCAATGTTTTAGAATTTTAATGGATTTTAAAACTCTTTACCAAAAGCCATCACTTCGAGTAGCCAATTGTTTCAGTTCAAGTAAGAACCTTGGTACAATGATAACCAAATGATTTTGAGCAAATCATAAGTTTCAACGGATTTGATTTGTCTTTACCGAAGCCGCTTGCTTTTGGACTAGCCAACTCTTAGATAAATTATCAATATTATCTTTGGTGAGTGATTACCAATTATGGTTTTTCCATCGCCTTTACCACAAGCCATAAACTTGCGGGCTAGCCAACTCTTCACTTTTAAGGATATGGTGAATGAATACCATACAATTTTGGGCAAATTGTAAGTCGTCAACAATTTGAGATATCTTTACCAAGAGCCGTTTGCTCTCGGATTAGCCAATCCTTATGTGGGTTAGACATGGTGGACTGATTACCATTTGTTGTGTTTAGTACATAGTACTTTCACTAAAAAATTTTAAAATTTGGCCATTTTGGGGAAAAGGGACTAAAAGGGTACATTTATGATCAAAATTCACCGAATTTCCACACTTAGAAATGAATATTGTCCTCAATATTCAAAGTACCTACTGTTATGCCGAAACTTAGAACGTAAAAGATAACATTACTAGCTAAGTGTAGAAACACAACAATTATTCTCTTTTTAATATTTACAATTTTCATTCATTTTTTAGATCTATATACAACATGTGGGGCATCTCCCCACACTAGGGTGGTACACACGGTGAAAACCCATGTAGCATGCTCTTGTTTTTGATTACCGAGTCGCTAGCTTGACTCGACCCCAATTAATTGGTTCATGGGAAGTAAGTGGAAGAGACAATCTCCATCGGACTTTCATTCAAGATGTTTGGATAAACATTGAAGTACGTGAAAGTTCCACACCGACGAGATATGATGCATGCACCCGGCTCACAAATGGTACATGGAAATGCCGGGTCAAAGATAATGTCTTCATTCCGAAGGAGTGAAGAACAGGAGAAGCCACGGATAGGTGAAGAAGAGAAAGAAAGTCATGATAATAATCTTGACTAACTCATCATCATCGAAGGAGAATTCATAATAGCATGAATTTCATCTTTTAAGCTCAATTGGTCTAGACATATCCCGGGTGTGTCTAGATCAAAGTAGAAGTTATCATACTCCGTGGAGATATGATATGAGTGGGTTCATCCGAGAACTCCATGAAGGTGAATGAATCATATTCGAATTGATATGAGTGGGTTCACCGGTGAACTCCTCCAATGTACATGATTCATAATCGGGAGAGAATTATGAGAATGAAAAGTGGTACCGCCACTAATCTTCTCTCCCATATTATTAAAACAGAAGGCTTTCATTTCCGGAATAGAATCATCGGAAAGAATGTCACTATCCTTAATGGGGATAGGAGATGAAATAGGTTTTCATTGAAAGCCTCGATTTTAGAAATGAGAAGACCGACATTCAAGAATGTTGCACGAAGTGCTTCATCTTTGATTTCGATGTCGAACTTCATCATTCTCTTCTTCTAAGCTAACAAGCTCGAAGGTAAATCTTCCACATAAACGATGTCTCCACAAGATAACGAATCATTATCATTAGAATCGGAGAACATCTTAATATGATCATTTTGGAAGACAAGAGGAGGAGGATATCACACACATGATCAAGAATTCCTGTGACTCTCCGGGATTGGGACAAGGTTCTCAACACTAGACTTTATGAATTCGTCCGATTCCTTTTCGTGAACAGTGTCAAGATGCTCGTCCCCATGCTCGAGAGTGAGAGGGAGCTTGGTGTGATAGCATACATTGTTTGAGATTGAATCTCAACCGCATGGATATCATCGATGAACTCGATGAATCAAGTGTATCCTCATCATCAATGTCATCGTGAATAAAACGAAATTGAGAGCTAGATCCGGTTGCTTTTTCTTTTGCAATTGATTCCTTAATAGATTTTTCAAAGGCAATTTGGGAATTTATTTTAGCGACCGCTCTTGACTAGCAATTCTTCCATGGATTTCTCATGTGAATTTTGAATGACGGGACATTGTGGGAGTGAAGATTTGTCAAAACCGGAAGGTTGACATTGATAATCATCATGAGGACCCCACAATATACACAAGAAAAAGCGGGAATATTATGAAGTGTTGTTTTCTCAACTCCTCGATTCTTTTCACCGACTCGAAGCTCTAGAAAAGTGTCTTGTTGGGTTTCTTGAGGAGTTTGAGTCATTTGGCACCGTGGAGGTTGGTCGTGATATGGATAGTCGTAATTGTTACAAGGAAATGGATTCCTGTTTGACAATCGAGTGAAATGGGGACCTCCACAATATTCACAACAAGAAGCTGCATTGAGTGCGGACCGGTGAATTATATGGATATTGGTCATAACCAAAGTTTCGAGCATCACCGGAAAACTGTTCATAGACAAACGTGTTTCGGATTGACACTCAAATCCTTGGTGAGGACCTCCACAAAATTCACAAGATTATGTTGGTTATATGAAGATATGTCGGTGTGGTGGGTAATTGGAAAAGTTCGAGGAGTCGTTAAATGAGTTCGATTAGGATCATAATCAAATGAATTCCTCGAACCACAAAACAAACAACTCCGTTACGAATATCATTTCCACATTGTACACACGTACACCAACGATGTGGTGAACCGAAAGAGGCTCACCACAACCGACACAAGGAATAAACGATTTCATTTGAGAGTTATGAGAAGGAATCATTTATTCAAAGAATCGACAAAACCAACATGGTGATCGAATGACTATCAAGTCTCAAGAACATTTTGAAAAATCCGGAGGTGGGACAAGTGGTGTGCTCGAGAGCTAGCAATTTCCACCACTTCCGTTATGGTCTCCGGTTCGGTTCTTGAGAAACGTGAAGATTAGGCAAGTCATTCTTGCTAGTCACCGTCCAATTCGCATGTTTGCTTTTAACCGTGAATCGTGAAAGTTTAGGATCAATTCTAGACGGCTTAGGAGCAATTGAGGATTAGATCTTTGGATAACCGTGGGTTGGACGTTTTAGCACTCCCATTATTAGAGGAAGTACTTGGTCCTTTGTCACCCGGTTTCTCTTTCCATTTCCTAGCGAATTAATGGATCATCACGAACAACACGAATTCTTGACATTTGTGATAAAGCATCACGTTTTCAACCGTCCCGAATTCGTCAGATCGAGAGATTCCATGAGAATAAAAGAAGTTAGAATCAAATGGATAGAGGGTAAAGGGATAAAGAATCAAAAGGGTAAGAGGGTAAAGAGGAATATTTTGGTATTTTGAAAACATGATGTAAAACAAAGAATGAAAATCTTTTGGATTTTTGATTTTATAAGAAAATATAAATACATACAGATGGTATAAACAAGGAGTGAATATTCAAATCACTAATCGCTAAACGTAAGACTATTAGCATCGCCCCGCAATGGCGCCAAAATTTGATCGGTGCAAACCGTCAAGTTTTATCACTCAAGCCGCCACTTGTGAATGGCCGACCGTAACAAATTTAAAACGGCTCAAGCACGAATGCAATGAAGATCGAGAGTATAGTGTTTCCCGTGTCGTTAAGTCCCAACGAAAGTGCGAGAATAGCCAAACGTGTAGTGATCGAGAGATTTGAACGGAAAAGAGATTTGAATATGATTATAACTAAGGAAAAGCCCATAAACTACAGGGGCTTAAATGCAAATTAAAGAAAATTAAAAGATAAAAATATTAAATAAACGCTATCACTATTTGCAAAATGATGTTTTTGTTTTATGTTTTATAAAGCGAAATTAAAAACCACGCGACGTACAAATGAAAACGTGAAACTTACACAATATAAATCCTAAAAATATGAAAATGATGTTTTACAAACCTAATGATAAAAGAAAATTTATAGAAAAGAAAATTATTTTATAACTATTTAATTAATTATTATTAATTAAAACTATTTTTAACTATTTAATAATAACCTAAAATACAAGAAAATATGAAATAAAGCTAGAAAAATAAAATTATGACTTAGAAAAATCTAAAATATCAAAAGAGAATTTTCAAAACTATTTTTATATTTTTCTCGATTATTTTCTATTTTCTATGAATTAAAAACTATTAAAACTAATTAAATTGCTTAAAAATACAAATTTAACTAAGAAAATCTGGAAAAATATTTTTTTGTCTTTTTATATTTATCTTAACTTAAGAAAAATGAAAAATTATTTTTTTGAAACTTTTCTTAATTTTTTGTATTAAATGCTAATTAAAAAGTACTAAAAACTGAATTAAATCAAGAAAAATAGCAAACAGGACAGGAAAAATATGAAAAATTCAAGATACCTCTAAAATAATATAAGGAATCTAGGAAAAATAGAAAAACAAGGTGCTGTGTGGAGGAATTTGAGACTGATGTGCAAAGTGCTTATGAAATAAGCACTTGGATAAGCTAAAAGGACAAAACAAGCACAAAACTGATACATAAGCTAAAATATGCTAAAAGTGACCAAATGCAACTAGAAACAACAACCCATAACCTCTGTAATGCAAGATACCAAGATTTGGCTAATTTGAGCTTAAGACTAAAAGCAGTTTAAGTGCCAAGTTTAAGCAGAGGAATAAGCACACAAATAAGTCGGAAGCAGAAAACCAACAATTGGAACTTGAACTAGACCTGGGTGAGACCTAGAGAACCAAAGATGGGACCTGGACAAGCTCAACCGAGCTTGTGGCAAGGGTTGCAAGATCTGCAGAAACCACTGCGAGACTCGATTAACACCGAGTCGGTTGCATGTGGAAATGAGCCCAATTGATAAGCCCATATGAAGCTTATAGAAAATTTGTAAAAATCTAGAAAAATGGTGATAAGGAATTAGACCAAGTGAAGATTTTAAAGCCACAATTTTCACTGAAATTGACTTAGAAATGAGTCTAATAAAAATCACCCTAGTTGAGCTCAAAACTGAGTTTTACCATTTTGACTTTTTTAACAAAACTGAAAAGTTGACTTAAATGAAATTTGATCTAGATTTCTCAACTGAATATGATGTTAATGGATGAAATAAGATTACTGCAACCTTTATCCATGAACTTTAAACACAAAACAAGCTTTAGATTTTGCAAAAGCTCAACATAAAAGTATCTAAGACATCTAAGGTGTAATTTTGACTTTCACTTCTTGCGGGCACAAAGTATTGATGATTTTAGTACATATGAGCTACCCAAGCTTAAAGCAACAAGAGTTAAGCGAACAAGCCAAATAGACAGTGAATCAATAGATCCAAACACCCCTTTAAACGTCCAATGAACTCAAACCGAGATGGATACTTAATTAGCTACTATAATCGATTAAAATGAGTTTAAATTACCTAATTACAACTAATTAAACACATAAAACAAATTGTGACCACAGATACACTTACAAGCAAAATATGCAAATTGACTAAAAAATGAAAAGTGAGAAAATTACTCACAACTGTCCAGCTTATGTAGCAGGCTAAAACCAGAACTAAAACTACTCTAACCTAACCAAATCCAACCCAATTCCACTCACTGGATCACCAAAACACCATTTCCATACCATTCTTGCTGTACAGTTGACTTGTGTTGACCATAACCCATATTTGATTGAACCTGTTTTCCAAGCTATTCAAAAGCTATAACAAGCTTAAGTTAACCTGGTTGAGCTTAAAAATAAGCTATTAAGAACTTGTCTATAAGAATTTGAATTGGAACTTTGCAACATTAACACACAAACACGAATTTTAGTTAAACTTGAAAATGATACTTAAAAGTCGATTACAAGGATAAAATAACTTGATTTTAGAACAAAGAAACAAAAGATTACATTTAAAAACTTAAACTAAAACATTTTTCTTAAAAACGACATACAAGGAAAATTAAAACTAACTACTTGCTTCACTCCTTCTTCTTGCTTCTTTTATACCCAAGAGGTCTTGCCACGTGTTTCGAGCACATCCCACCTCATTTGAGAGCCAATGGAGAGTAGAAGTCATTTTGGCCACTTTTCCAATTTTGGCGGAAAAGGGTTTTGACCTCTGTTGACTTCGAGCTAGCAACTGGGGGGGTGGATTGTAGGGGTGATGATGAGGGTGAGAGGTGTTGGGATAAGGTGGGTGATGGGAGGGGAGTTGCGGAGAGCAGGCAACTTGGAGAAGGAAGGAGGAGGTGGCGGGTAAAGGTGTTTGTTTGATGTGTTTTGACCAGGGGTTCAAAAAGGAAAGTGAGGGGTCAAATGGGTATAATGGAGGGTCCAATTCATTATGACAAGGCAAGGATTAATATTATAAGGACCAATTTGTAATCGCCAAATTAGAGGACCAAAGCGTAATTTTTCCAAAGTTGTTACAAGGACCAATATTGACAAGTTCCAATAGTACAAGGACCTAGTTTTGACATTTTCAATTTTCCAGGACCAAACTTGACATTTTATGAAAGTTCGGGGACCTTTTTCGCCATTTAACAAAAGATTTATTCAAGGACCATTTTGACAAGTTAGAATAATTCGGGGACCTTGAATAACATTTTTCTTTATTTGGTTTTACCAGGACTATTTTGACAACTTTTGAAACATGGGGACTAAAGCGCCAATTATGCAAACTTGATACGTTTTCACCGATTTTGATATTTTGCATTTAAAACACATAAAACACTTATTTGTGATATTTTATCATTTTGATGCATTTCGAGTGTTTTCGGATGTTTTTGCGGTTTAAATGGTACAAAATGATGAGTATTTAGACACTCATCAAGGAGTACCTCAAGTTTGATCAAGGTTAAAGGTATGACTTCATTACCCACACGTAACGTGATTTCTTGCTCAAATACATCAATAAGAGCACGCCCGCTTCTCGTGAATCCTCGTCCAACAATGAGAGGAACCCGATGATCGGCATCGAAATCAACAACCACAAAATCACCGGAAAATGGAACTTTCCTACTTTCACGAATACATCCTCGGCTATGCCAAGAGGACGCGATATAGAACGATCGCAAGCTCAAGAGTCATGCGGTAGGAATAAGTTCTAAGAGAAAGCTTCTTCCACATCGAATAAGGCATCGATTGATGCTTGCACCAAGATCGCTAAGGCAAAGCATTCAATCATTCGGGAAAAACACAAGGGAGAAGAAATTTTCCAGGATCTCCTAGCTTTCGGAAGCTTCTTAATGATAACGGTGGCGGTTCTCGTTTAAGGAGTTTTAGCCATTTCAAACAGCTTTTCCTTGTTGCTCAACATGTGTTTGAGAGTTGATGCAAACTTGGGCATCAACATGATGGCATCCATAAAGCTTATGTCAAAATGAAGTTCTTGGAAAATTTGAAAGAATTTTTCCATTTGATGACCGGCTTTTTCGTGGAGTTTTGCTCATTTAAACGTGAGGGTAAGGAATAGAAGTTTTGATTGGGGTTACCAACCGGAGGTTCAAAACAACTCCGTGTTTGGTTTTGGGTTTCGGACAACCGAGGATGGACATTCTTGGTACCTCCGTTATTAGTAGGAAGTTCCTTGTCCTTTGTCGCCTCGGGTTCGCTTTCCACTACCTTGGGAGAGAAGAAGAAGAGGTAGTAGGAATAGCGGGTCCATCATATGAAGCACCACTTCGGTTGTGATCGCCTTTGCATCTTCCCTCGGGTTAGCGATCGTGTTGCTCGGAAGTTTTCCGAGCCCGAGGGTCGATCATTTAAAGACTTCTTGATGTCGAAATCGGCTAACCAACAACCTATTCATTTCCTCTTGGGATTTCATGAATTGTTTCAACAACTCATCGATGATGGTCCAGTTGGAACAATGGCTTGATTTTGCAGGAAAATTTCGCCTCTATTGTTTGGATTAGGGCCTTGATTTTGAAAATTTCCTTGATTATTGCCATGAAAATACCCAGGTTGAAATTTCCACGACTGGTTTCTATTGAAATTTCCTTGGTGTTGGAAATTTTGATTTTGATTTTGAAAACCGTTGTTTGGACTAAAATTACCTTGGTTTTGAAAACCTTGGTTTGGTCTATTTTGATTTTGATTACGGTTTTGGTTGAAACCGGAGGTCCGGTAGTGGTTAGGACGGTGGTTCGGTTCATAGGAGCACGGTATTGGTTGCCTCCTTGATTAGAAATACCGCCCACAAAGATTAGCTTCAAAAGGGTTACCATCGGTGGCCATACAATTGTAGTAAGCATGGGGCCACCACAAGTAACACAGACTTCCACTTTCTTAACTTCAGGAGGTGAAGTTTGTGGAAAAGAGACTTTCTTTTGGTTGGAGAGAACCAAAGCTTGAATTGCTTCCGTGAGTTTGTCAATTTTAGCATCGGTGCTAGATTGACTCACGGGCGATGAAGAAGAAGGACCAACACCGACTTGGGAAACAACCGGCTTGCTTGCGGCAAAGGCGGACTTTAGACTTGTTTTCAATGATCGCTAAAGCTTCTTTGACGCTTTGCTTAAGAAATTTCCTCCGAGGAGGAATTGAGAGAATCTTGATCGATTGACTCACTCCATTATAGAAAGTATCGAGTTGCATCAACTCGGAGAAACCGTGGTGAGGACATTTGCGAAGAAATTCTTTAAACGATCCCACGATTATTGAAGGATTCATCAAACTTTTGAGTGAACTTGATGATTTCATTTTAAGACTCGTGGTTTTGGAAGGTGGATAAAATTCATTCACAAATTTTTCACGTGTCTTCCCATGTCTCAATTGACCGAGGGGTTGTTTCTCAAGCCAAATTCGGGCTTGTCCTCAAGAGAAAATGGGAATGAAGAAGCTTAACAAAGATCGTAGGGACATTCTTGTATTTGATGGTAGATGCAATCTTGTTAAACCATCGAATATGAGCATGAGGATCATCCCGCTCAAAACCATAGAATTGACTTGAGGTTACAAGATTCAATAACCGGTTTTGAGTTCAAAATTTTCACCACAATGGTGGGATAACAATAGCATCTCTATACCCGTCGATGGGTGCTCGGAGAAGCTCACACATAGGGCGTTCTTCCGCCATGATAACGGAAGTAGTGTGAGCAGTCCGGATCTCAGATCCGACTGAAGGAGCAGAAAGTCTACGGACACGCCTTCTTGGAATCTTGACAAGCTCACGAAATGGGCTCACAGATCTAGAAGAGCGAGTGCGCATACACTAGAGTTAACTCTAAGAGACCTCAGAGTTAAGGAGAGGAATAATTATGAAAATATTTTCTGAAAATGAGGTGAGAAGAATCTTTTTGGGTTTTCTGGTTCTGATAAGTAGATATAACAACAAATCCAATTAAAACAAAATCGAGGCAAAACAACAGTGAACTTAAACCAATAATCACAAGATGAATGGCTTCTTTGAAAAAGGTACACCACTCACAAGGACACAAAGGCAAGTTTTAAATCTTTGGTTCGGGAACTTATTATGGTCGTACCCAGTTAGGTAGTACATCGCCTTGGTTTGCGGTGGTAATCTTTTATGTTGTTATTATTAAACAAAGAAAATGACAAATCTTTTTGTATTTTTATTTTTGATATATATATAGAAACAAAAGGAAAATATTTTTGTGTTTTATACGTTTTGGATGTTTTGGGTTTTGGATTTTTATAAGAAAATATATATATATAGATAGATGATATGAACAAAGAGTGAATATTCAAATTACTAATCGCTAAATGGAAGATAATCAGCCTGACTCCCGGCGTGGCGCCTAAAATTTGATCGCTCCCAGACGGTCAAGTTTTCTCACACAAGCTAGCCACTTGTGAATGGCTAACCGTAAGAAACTTAAAACATCCGAAACCAATGCAATGAAGATCAAGAGAGAATAGGGTTTCCCCGGGTCGTTATGTCCCAGCGAGCTATGCGATGAATCACCAAACGTATAGTGATCGAGATGATTTGAACGGAAAAAGAGATTTGATTTATTATAACTACAGAAAAAGTATATAAACAACAGGGGCTTAAATGCAAATTAAAGAAAAATTAAAAAGATAAAATATATTAAATAAACGCTATCACTATTTGCAAAATGATGTTTTTGATTTTTCTTTTATAAAACTTAATTTAAAACTACGTAACGTACAAATGAAAATATGAAACTGAAGTAGTATTAATCCTAAAGATATGAAAATGATATTTTACAAACCTAATGATAAAAGAAAATTTTAGAAAAATAAAATTATTTTTAAAACTATTTATCTAATTATTATTAATTAAAAACTATTTTACTATTTAATAATAGCCTAAAATACAAGAAAATATAAAATAAAGCTTGAAAAATGAAATTATGACTAGAAAAATCTAAAATAACAAAGAGAATTTTCAAAACTATTTTGTATTTTTCGATTATTTTGTATTTTCTATGAATTAAAAACTATTTAAAACTACTTAAATTGCTTAAAAATACAAATTTAACTAAGAAAATCTGGAAAAATATTTTTTGACTTTTATATTTATCTTAACCTAAGAAAATGAAAATTATTTTTGGAACTTTTTCGATTTATTTGTATTAAAAGCTAATTAAAATGGCTTAAAACTATTTAAAATAAAGAAAAATACCAAACAGAACTAGAAAAATCTAAAAATTTAAGATAAGTCTAAAATAATATTATGAATCTAGGAAAAATATAAAAACAAGGGCTTGTGTGCAAGAAAACGAAACTGCAATCACAAGTGCTTATAAATAAGCACTTATAATAAGCCAAAGGACACAATAAGCTACCAACTGATTACCGAAGTGTAATATGCTCAAAATACCCAAATGCAACAGGTTACAACTATCCTAAACCTCTGGAATACAAGCTACTCAGATTTGATTGTTTTGAGTTAATGTGCAAAAACAGTTTTGAGGTGCTCAGTTTAAGCCAAGGAATAAGCTGCTCAATAAGCTGAGCCTTGAAAACAGAAGTTTGAACTTAAAGAATACCTGGCCAAGAACTTGTAAACCAAAAATCAGACTTGGACAAGCTCTTATGAGCTCTGTGCAAGCCTCAAGATAAAACTCGTGCACACTCGTTAAAATCGAGTTTGCACAGGCACTTATACCCATTTTGACAAGCATTTTTAGAGCTTATAAAAATTCACAAAATCTACAAAATAATAATAAGAAATTAGATCGGTTGAAGTTTAAAACCCATAATTTCACTTAGTTTGGCCCAAAGATGAATCAATGAAAAATCATCCTAGTGGATACAAACCGACTTTTCACTCTTGACTTTTTAAAGCGCTTTGATTATTTGACTTTGGTGAACTTTGAAACCAATTTATCCACCGAATGTGATGTTAAGTGATGAAATGAAGCTTGATTAAGCTTTGTCTATGAATTTTAAACACAAAACAAGTTTTTGCTTTTCCAAAATCCCAACAGTTAAGAATTAAGACAGATTTAAAGATGAAGTTTGACTTTGAGAGTGTGCAGGCACAAATAACTGACTCAAATGAGTCTAACTACTTAAATTAAGTCTGATAATGCAATTGTCAAGTACAAAAACAGACTCAATCTCTAATCTACCCACTGATCCAAACACCACTGTTTCTACTGATTTGCAAGCAAATTTGAACCAACTGCTAAACTAGCTAATGCTATTGATCAAACTGAGTTTAATTGACCTAAATACAACTAATTAAACAGGTTTGAACTATTTATAACTATAAATCTGATTTTGCAATGAAACTTGAAAATTAACTTACATTTGGTCCTTAGCCACAATGGCTTGAAATCATCAACCAAAGGACCTCTCTCTATATATATCAATCCCATTAACTCGAATCAACCCAATCCAAACTCGCATCACCCATATCCATTTCCATTTCAAATTGAGCTCGGTTTGACTTTCTTTGACCAAAATCCAAAATTGCTTGAAATTTATATATAAGCTACAAAAGCTATAAGAAGCTTATGTAAGCTTATTTGAGTTTAAAATAAGCTAGTTGAAGCTTGGATATAGGATTTGAAACCGAAATTTGCTATGTTGATACAAAAATATGAAACTAGATAAAACTTTGGAATTGATGATTAAAAGTGGATTATCTTGATAATGTAACTTGAGTTTAATACAATAACACAAAAGATTACAATTTTTAAGCTTAACTAAAACTTATATATTAAAAACGACATACATAGAATTTTAAAACTAAAAGACTCTCTCTCTCTCTTTCTTGCTTCCTTTTATAGCAAAACATCTTCTCTCACTACTCTGAGCATATCCCACTTGATATCTGGACCATTGGATGGCTTGAGAAGATTTTAGCCATTCGATTGATTTTTGGCGCCAAAATGCTTTTTACCAGTTGGGGGTTGAGTGAGATGGACAAGGATGCATTAAATGCTCTTTGGAGTGTTGTTGAGGTAGGGGGAACAAGGTGAGTGGGGGAAGAGCTGGAGGTGTGGGAGATGGTGTGTTGCAGAGAAGGTGGGTGAGGAGAAGAAGAAAAGAAAAAGCGCGGGGTTGCTTTGTTTGACCAGTGGGTTGACCGGGGTTAATATTAAAAAGGGGGGTCCAAAATGAAGGGGTCACAATGGTTTGGCAGGGTCCAAGGGGTTATGACAAGGCCAAAGGTTTAAAGGTTTAATAATAACAAGGACTTGTTTGTAATTTCTGAAAATTGGAGGACCAGTTCTGCCATTTTGCAAAGTTGTTTCAAGGGACCACAATTGACAAGTTTCCATAGTATAAGGACCAAACTTGACATTTTCCAATTTCCAATTTCCAAGGACCATTTTTGCCAATTTTTAAACTTGAAGGACCAAACTTGTAATTTCTCAAAACTTTTGATATTTTTCACCAAAGGACTGATTTTGACAACTTATGATTTTAAAAGGACCTTTGGTGACTTTTCTTTTGAAATAAGTGCTTCAGGGACTATTTCTGACAACTTTTGAAACTTGGGGACCTAAACGCCAATTATGCAAACTTAGCTCATTTTTCATCCGATTTTAAACATTTTGCATCCGAAACATATAAAATGCACTTTTGAGATATTTTCGGTGTTTTGATGCATTTCGAGCATTTTAAACGTTTTGCGATTCAGATTAACCAAAATGATGAGTATTTACACTCTAAAGGGAATATTTGACCAATTTACGCCCATTGGATCAATTGGTCACACAAGGTACAATCGATTAGTCCCGAAAAGTGTAATCTAGTTAGAAATTAGGTAAATGCAAACGCCACACAATAAAATGTGCACCGCAGCCATGGGTCACCGCTATATTATAGAAACCAAAATTAAAAACGCTCATGCTTCGTGTTTACCGTATAATACGCTCACTTTGTAGCTCAAAGGGTACGAACGTAAGTACATGGCTATTTTATGCCCTAAACCCTATAAATAATCACGCACGCAGCTGTCATAAGCAATCTAAAGATACTTTTTTTTCTGTATTGAAATGAAATACGTAGATCAAAATTAGATATTATATTTTTGGGGCTTTACATGGTTCAAGACATAGATATTATGTTTTGGGGAAACATAGTATCAGTTCATACCAATTTCAATGTTTAAAAAGAATGCCTATAATATCGTTAGTGTTTAACCTTTAACTTAACCGGCATCACTTTTGCATAGCTTGGTACTAGAATGAGTAGTCGTGAAACCAAATTGATTTTCATTTTGATTTTATGCTTAACATGGATATGAAAGTCCCTTTAATGTCAAAATTATTTGATTTGTCATTCTTAAATGGTTCCAGGTTACATGTTATGATGTGAGTGACTTTGTCATATTGTATCAAAACGGTGGACAAGGTTTTCGTACTCGAGGTAACTTTGTGCTTATTTTGAAGAAATGCGGGACTTAGTTGATTAACTTATTAGCCGTTAGCATTAGGAAGTGGGTTTGTGATATTAGAAAGTAAAGATTTCGAGGTTAGAAAACTCATACGATTCACTAAGTTTTGTATAATTTGTAGTTTTATAACTCTTAGGTACACTAATTTTAAATTTGAGTTTGATAAACGGGTGAAATTATATTGCTTATTTTAATATCTTTATGCTCGGTATGGTAATGTAATATGATGCTACATCTCTTTGTATAGAGTCCTTCGCCTCCCGCTCGCGACTCCATTTTTATCGGTGTTAGGTGTTCGAGCGGAAAATATACAACTTTAAGGAGTGTTGGCTATGGCTTAAAGGGTATTTGGTTAATCTGCAGCAAGCCAACAGAGGTTGTTCGCCATCGAGACCGAAAGCCTATTGAGAAATCGTAATATAGCCAATCAAGGAAGAAACGAAAAGTCATCATAGGTTGCTCCTCTTATTGTTATTTTTAATGAAAAGTTTAGATTCGATAGTGGACCATACCTATTCTTTGTATATTACAACCTTTAATAAGCCATTTGACTGGCTCGCTTAGTGCTTTTGTTGTCAAATGAAATTTAGGGATTGTTTCTTTTTCTTTTTGAGAGTGTTAGTGCTAACATGAGTGGACCCAAGTAATATATTAATGTTTTTTTTGTGCTTGGGGTCCACTCATTTATGTTAAATCCTCTATATCCACAAGGCATACAAAAGCCTACTCTTCCCCAATAAGAGGTAATAAGAGAAAGAGGACCTATTTACTATTTGAGCCTCTTAATCCCTACAAAAAAAGAAACAAGCCCTTAGACTATATGAACTTTAAGTGAAACACAGTGTTTTTTTTCTTTCATAAATAGAATTATATCAATTCTTAATGACTTAGCAATTTTGATCCCTGTACTCATATTTACTTTATACAGTAATAGCTACTTACTTGCATACCCCTTCAGTTTTGGTGTCTCTACGTATTTTAGAGATGTCGAATTCAACCACCCCACAGCGAAGCGCGGGCTTAAAACCTCGTTTTATCCAAACCCAAGGTATCTTAATCTTAAGTCTTAACTAGGTTCATTACGACATGTTTTCTTAGTAACAAGTTTTTTAAATCTTGCTATGTGTATAAACATTAAAAAGTAATGTGTAAGTTTTTGCATGTAAAAATAATAGAAATATACATGGACGATGATCTATTGCTTTAGAGTAAGCGGTATCATAACACAAGTGTCATGTCAGCGCTACATCTGTTTTAACCTTTCATCTTAACTCAACAAAAAAACACCTTTTATCATAACTCAACCTTAACTCACTTTAACTCAAATATTTTCAAATTCAACCCCTAAACTAAAAATAACACTTCATTTATTAAAAAACATGTCATTAATTTTAAACATATTACACTACAAAAAAAAAAAAAAAAAAAAAAAAAAAAAAAAAAAAGTTTACTAATTTAAAAGAAAAAAATATTACGAAATAAAAACACAACACAAAACAAACTACAACATAAAGGAAATGACGAAATACAACTAAATCTAGTGACGAGGTTGCAAGTTATATTTTTTTGATGATTCGGTCATTTTCTTCCTTGATCCAAGCCACAATGTTCGATCTTTGCCGCGAGTGTCAATCTTTGCCGCCGCGTTTCGCTTTATACGATACTCGGTTGTCATAGTCTCGGTGAATTGGCTTGACGAGCTCGCTCCTCCAAAGGCTCGCCCCCAAGACTTGTCGTGCTCTCGGATCCGGCTTTCTTCAAGCACGCTTTTGTCCATGGACGGGTTGTTCATCATGACCAAACAAAGCCTCATTTATTGGCTTGGGACATCGCCTATTAAATCAACCGGATCCGCGCGTCCCATTTCTTATGACCACACAAAACCTCTCAAACCTCCTCGTTGGCAAATGGCGCAGTTTTGTGCTCGTCACGATACATTTGTTTCGCCCGTTTGAGGATATCCATCTCACTTTCCTCACTTTTCTGTTCCCGTTGCGAACGTTTGTAATACGCGTTGAACTTTGTGCAATCACGGTTCAACATTTTCCACTTGCTTTGTATCATATCCTTGTTGCGTGGTTGAAAATTGAGTCTATTGAACTCATTTTTTATCCGCTGCCAAAACGTATCGCGATCTTGTGCACACCCGAGAAGCGGATCCTCTGTAACGGCTACATAACAGGTGGCAAGTAATTCTTCCTCTTTTGATTACCAAAGTGTAGGGACGAAGTTGGGAATTTCTTCATCCTCATCGATTTTTCGGGGTCTTTGGATTTTTTGGACTTTCGTTTACCACGACTTTTGGACTTTGGAGGAAACGTGGGTGTTTCGGGAACCTCATGTGTTTCGGTTTGTGAATGTTGTGAGAATTGTAGATTTTGGAAATTGGTGTTTAGTGTGTTTTTGGCTTTGTTCCCAATATAGAAATCGTTGATGTTGTAGGTAAGTTCTTGGCTCGATGTCGAGTGGGTTAGGAAAAGAGATGTTGGTGATGATGAACCCTGTTCGGTTTGAAGATGAATCCGGTTTGAGGTATTCCACCCACCGAGGAGATTCATGAAAGAATCATTGTTGTTGTTGCCTCCGACATTTTTTTAGCAAATGGAAGTATAAGATATATTAGATTAAGTTGTGGAAGTGTGAAAAAAATTATGTGTTAATTGGGTATTTATAGTGGTGGGAATTTTTTTAATTTTTATTTATTTTTAATTTTTTTTTTTTTAACATGATTGATAGTTTAGCCGTTGTATGAGGTGTTTTTGATTTTTTTTTTTAATGTTACCTTAACGCAACGTTAAAGGGTTAACGCACCCTCGTTAACGCTGCCTTAACGCAACGAATGGTGTGGTTAACGCACCTTAACACAACTAGGTTAAGGCTTAACGCCCCATGGTGCGTTAACATACCCTTTGCTCTTAGAAGGAGTTTTATATAACTTGTGTCATGCTGTCATAGCTTTATAAGTATTACTTAAACATAACTTTTTTCTTAAATCAAATTCATTTTTTCATGTAAACTAATGTTAAATTTTGAAACAATTTTTTTTTTGAAAAATAATAATATTAACTTACATTTAAATATGATAATTTTAGTTTATTAAATGTTTTAAACATCACCGGTATGACACATTATAGGAAATCCCTTTTAAAATTCTTCGTGATGCTAGTTTAGACCACATCTTAAATTTATAAAATCTCGCTTACTTATGATCTACTAAAGCACTAACGGACGAGAACCCGATCGCCTATAGTGAATGATTGGTAACCAAGTCGCTCCCAAGAGCTAATATTAATGGGCTGTCTAAAATATGAGTTTTAATTGTCACAGTTTGAAGTTGTTATAATTAACTAACATGAAATAAAGTAAATAATGGAAATGTAAATGGATGAACTTATCAAAGAAGAAAATGTGTAAACCTAATTACTTCGTTATTAACGCAATGATCCTATTCTCTAGTGTAATGTCTAACTCTCAATTCATATAGTGGTTCTAGTATCATTAGGTCCATTTGTAGTCGAAATCTAACTTATAATTCCTATGATTTTGATAAGGATTTAAAACATACGTTTTTAGGGGGTCATTTAAGCCTTATATCGATACATTTTATATTCATTACTACTTAAAATCGTTCATTTTCACATTTTAGGTCTTTTGAAAGCAAAATGCTGGAATCAAGCACTTTTGGACGAAAAGGAGCGAAAATATTAAGAAAACGATAAAGTCAAGAATCCAAGGCTTTTTTATGCACCTGACGGCGTCCCAACTCATAGGGCGACACCGTCGCTCACAGGTTTTCTAAAAAGTCTCAAGCGACGACACAAGTCACTTTTTGGTTTTACAACATGACGACGTCGCGCCTTATTTCTGGAGGGTGTCTCCCTTTATTTTACACCGCATTACCAAGACCCATTCCAAGACGACGTCCTTTATGAAGCCGACGGCATCACACTTCCTCAACTCGACGCCGCCCCAACGATGACTTGGCCCAAACGAAACCCAAGGATGGCGACTGCACGACATCACTATCAAAAGCGTGATGACGCAGCTTGTATATCTATATATAGACTTCAAACTTTCTGTATTTTGTGTGTAATATTTTGGAGAGAAAACCCTAGTTCATTCATAGTCCGACTTGGGCAGTATTTTAGGGTTCCTCAACCCTTCTTTACACTCAAAGATAAGTTTGTTAATCCATTATATCACCATGTTTATCTTATGTTCAATTGTTTGTGTGTATGCATGCTTATCGATCATGAGTAGCTAAATTACTATTGTGTTTGCTTTGATCTGTGAAACCTAGTTGTTGATTATTGTTAGGTTGTCTCTTGTTTTAATTGGTAGACGCTAGAGTAAGGAAAACTGGCTTCTTCTTTAATTGTTGCGAGCTTGAACGTCCTAAATAACACAAAGCTTGAGAGTGCACTTGAGCCATCGTTGTGTTTATTGCGTGAGTTGTAGCTTTAGGATAATAGAGTATTCAGGAGAGATACTACGGTACTTGGCGATCCCGGATAGTCTAGAGGAGAGTTGCGATTCATGGAACTAGGGAATTAGGTACCCCTATGACTAACACGGAATACAACGCACAAATTAGAATGAGGATGTAACAATTCAACCGACCAATAAGAGATAATTAGGGAGTAAGAACATCTAAGTAAACATGTTTTTAATTATCATACGAACACACAAATCAATCCATGGCTTATTTTTCTTTTCATTAGTTTTTAGTTTAGATTATTAGTAGTTAAAATTGTTAGATGTACCACCCCCACTCCTATACCTCGAGATTTTAATTGTTTTCCTAAAAAATATAAAAAGCTAAAAAGAATCACCTCAACCCCACCTTCTCATCATACATCTCTACTAGCATCTCTATTCCCTAGAGAACGATCAACCCCTCGCTTACCCATACTACAATAATTATCGCAATGGATTATAAAGCTTGCTTTCGTTGAAAAGGATGTCTTTCGACCCCGAACTCACGCATCAAGTTTTCGCCACTGCCGGGGAATAGAATAGATGTTGGGTTCAGACGTTCAGTAAATACTCAAACCCCTTGATTCTAGGATTTGAATAGAAAATACCCCAAGTGTTTATAACCTTAAACACTAAGAAGTCACTGAGCGCATAGCCACTCAGTGAGCTATCTTGGCCGGATACTCAGTACGAGACTAAGAACTAGAAATATGTTACCAAAACCCTTGCTATCCTTAATAACCCTTGAACCTTGTTGTTTCTTCCTTATGAACAATTGGTAATAGAGATAAATGAAGTATTTTGTGTATGTTGAATGAAGAAATAAAGGCTCTATTTATAGGGAAAAGAGGGGAAGTAACTAGCTACTTTGTAGTTTGGTTGGTTTAGAAATGGGAATTAGGGGTCAAGTTTATGACAAGGTGATTTTGTAAGATATGACTTTTCACATACACATCAAACCATAACACAAAGTAGCATATAGATGGAATTCTAGAGAGAGAAAGTTAGAGGTTTGGGAACTTGTTAGAGAGTGAAAGATATTATTATGAGTTCCAACTCTCTACCTTGGAAGGTAGAGAGTATTTATAGTCTTACATAACTCGCCACACTTTGGGCGTGGATCGTGCATACTGGGTAAAGACCCGTCTCGTCCTCCACGGTGTTACTTAACTAAATTACTACTTAACTTAAAAGAACTACGACTCACGAGCTTTTAACGATTACATATACTGAAAGCACCGACTTTTACCGAGAATTTCTAATTCCTAACAATCTCCCTATGGAGGTCATCAATCATGTATCAAAATTACATTGAATACAAACATATATTATATTTAACAATTGATCTTGCATTCTTGATGTAGTCCTTTGCTCCCGAGATCGTAGTCATTGATTCTTCACATTGCATGTTTGGTTATTCCAGTGGAGGTCTTTATCGATCCACGATGATAATTTTGAGCCATCATTTGATCATCACCATCAACAATCTCGAGACATCCATTGTGGTGTTGTGACTGGGACCGACATGCTCGCACTCCGGATCATGATATCTTCTCATCGTATATGAAGCTTTAGTTGATTCATGATATTGGCAAGAGCAGAAAGGTGTTGTGAAAATATCGTCATTGATGCACTAATCATGATTTCTTTTGAAATGAATGTGTTATGAGCATGCGGCCGTGGATTGACCGCTTATCTCGATCACCGCAAACGCTTCGGGCGACCGCATACACAAGCTTAGCAATGAACTCACGAAGTGTCTTTGATCACTTTGAATCGAGGTACACGCCCATGGTTCCCCGCTGATCAAGACAAGTACCGCCTCGTGATCGTAGATTCCAAGAATCTCCTTGATGTGGTTTCAAGATTGCCTAGCTGTTCTCAAACCTAATATCTCAAAGAAGACAACACGGAGCGAGTGAACCAAATAATTTTAAGTCCACCATCGATGAAAAGAGATATGAAAACAATCGTATTGTTTCAATAGAAATTGATTTTGCATTCTTGATGTAGTCCTTTGCTCAACGAGATCGTAGTCATTGATTCTTCATTGCATGTTTGGTTATTCCAAGTGGAGGTCTTTCTTGATCCATGATGATAATTTTCAGCCATCATTTGAGATCATCATTCTCAACAATCTACGAGACATCCATTGTGGTGTTGTGACTTTGGGACCATGCTCACTACGGGATCATGATATCTTCTGATGGCGGAAGCTTTAGTTGATTCATGATATTGGCGACCGTAGCGAGCTTGGTGTGAAAATATCGAGTCATTGATGCTAATCATGATTTCTTTTGAAATGAATGTGCTAAGTGAGCATCGGACGTGGATTGACGCTTCAGTGATCGGTACATTGCGTGTCGGCGTGCACACGCATGTGATTAGACAAATCTCACGAAAGTGTCTTTGATCACTTCGTTGAATTGAGTCTGTGACCCATGGTTCCCGTTGATCGGTACAAGTCTTTTGTGATCGGTAGGTATCCTAGAATCTCCTTGCCGGGGTTTGTAATTTATTCTAGGTTGTTCTCAAAGGAACATCTCAAAGAAGACAACGAATTGAGTGAACCGGTAATTTTAAGTCCAGTTGATGAAAAGAGATTTGAAAAACAATGTGTATTGCTTTCGATAGAATTGTGATGCAATACAGCGAAGGTTTATTGAAAATCAATTTATCAATCATAAGAATACCTTTTGGTTTGAAAAATGAGTACCGATCGATGTGCTAATGAAAAGAGTTTTTAAGCACAAGCGGGTTTTCAAAGGTATCCGTCAATCAAAACACGAACGAGTTGATTCAGAGATTGAATCGCCCATTGTTCACATTCGGTTGTCACATGGTTGATCTATATAATAGATCTCACATGCCACCTACCGAGAGCTTGTTTGATGTCGGCTCGTAAGGCTTTCCATCTTCATTGTGAATATGTAAACACATCACTCGGATGTTCCGCAATACCACAAGGATAATGCGTAGGACTCGAGATATAATCTCTCTTTCCACATCAGGTGAAACAGAGTCTTCTATTGAAAGTGTCCTAATGAGATTTATTGATGATCTCGTGGCTCTAGACTCAATTTGTGCATATTTGGATCCTATAACGGAGACTCAGGGGAGAGGGTCTCCTTCTTCATATCATCAATCCCTAAGAGAAAGTCGATAGATAATGTCGGTTCCCGTGAGAATGAAACAAGTCCTTTAAGAGGAACTTGAGTGGTTTGGAAAGAAGCAGTGCGAGGCCACCTTGGGTCCATGGCGTCTAGTCTTCAACACCGAGTGTTACCATCGGTAGAGTATAAGTGAACCGGTTTTACGCCTCTAAGGTTGAATTAATGGAGGGCTATTTGTTTTCACCCATTCTCATTCAATTCTTTTAATTCTTCAACCCTTCATTGGTTACCGAGACTTCATAGCTAGAACCTTGTTGGGTTTATCTCCATTACTAGCTCCGGTCTTAGTCCGCACTCTTCCTTATCTCATTTTTCTCCTTTTATCATCATACCCAAGGACTTCTACACTAACTAGTGGATTGTCTCAGGTAGATCCCTCCGATTCGGGCGGATCATGGGAACCAATACCCAACCTTATCATCCTTATATCACCGTACATAACATAAAGTTGGTCGGTCAATTTGGTATTGTTAAATCCGCCATTGGATCCAATTGAAAACCATTTGAAAATCAATTCGGATACTTGTGATATATAATCAAAGCATTTTGTACACGAATTGTTTTTGATATTTTTAGAACGAGAACCCTCAACATCGATGTGCATCAAGTATTTGAAAATGTTTCACACGGAGGCAAGAGAAAGAATTAACTTCTTTGATTACCATTTTCTAAAGATATCAACATCACCTCCTCAACAAATCAAGAAGATATAGCATTTCCGGAAGGATGAGGTTTCCATAAATTCGCTCCCCTCAGATGTGTGCTCCGAGATTAGAAAAGAGTTTTGCACATACTAGAGGGAACTCCGCACATCGGGAAAGCGTTGATCACATTTCGTATCATAGGTTTAAGATAGATGCTCCCCTCGAACATGTGCATGGAAAATTTGAAATCGCTTTGTCACATGTAAGTGTGATAGCATGTACATCCTTATAAAACCATTTACCTATTTATCGCTTTAAATCCCGCTTAAATCACACATTCTCCCCGATCACAATTATCAAATCATTTGAGATTTGTGATCTCTTATTGATTTAAATTGATTTTGAAAGCTTTAAGGAGAATTGTGACTTGATTATGAAAGCGTTTGAACCGATAAGGATCGGATTTTAAGACTTTACACTCCATTGATAAAATATGCATTTTATCTTTTGAAAACAATTTTAATGCCAAATAACTTTTTAATTTAATTGAAATCGCTCTCCCCTCAATCAATGACATAGGTTGTTGATCGAGAGATAGAATTTTGACAAATAAGTCACGATGATTATCAAAAATAGAGATTGAGTTATTTTTCAAAGCATTTAGTTTTCAAGTAGATAAATGTTTATAGAATCGAGCATGGAATTTTGAACACATGATAAAACATGGCTCGTTTCTTTCTTTAAAACGGTTATTGGTCGAAATGACAATAAACCATTTTTTTATTTTTTTTTTGAAGATTTTTGAGTTTTTCGATTTTTATGGATTTTGAAAGTTTTATAATTTTGTATTTTGTTTTCAAATAAATATTTACAAGAGATAGATGAAGATAGACCTTTACTCCTCGTCTTCCTCCCGAAGGCGTTTGAGAGTTTCGGTTGAAGGCTTTTCAAACCAAGACGTGGAAGAATAAACTCAAAACGTTCTCTTGGAAGAGCTTTGGTGAAGATGTCCGCTAACCGATATTCGACCTCACAAAATATAGTTCCACCACACCTTTTTCCACTTGTTCCTCGATGAAATGATGTCGAATGTCGATATGCTTTGCTCTTGAGTGTTGAACGTTGTTACATGAGAGAGCAATAGCGCTTTATTATCACAAGATGGAGGATTTTGTTGAATTCAAAGCCATAGTCGATAATTGAGATCTCATCCATAAGATTTGAGCACAACAAGATGACATGGCTATGTATTCAGCCTCTGTAGAGGAAATAGAAGTACTCATTTGCTTCTTTGAAGACCACTCACAAGCTTATCACCCAAAACCGAGCACCTCCGGACGTGCTTGACGTGTATCTTGACAACTGCGCATGATCGGCATCTGCATGGGCCGTTAGTGACATACCGGTGTCCTTGGTACCATAGTCCCATATTGATGGTTCCTTGGAGATACCGAAGACCCGTTTAAGCGCTTCAAGGTGCTTTTAGTAGGCTTAGCACGGTATCTAGCACACATGCACCAGAGAACAAGATGTGCGGTCTACTAGCGTTGAGATACATCGGGGATCCAATCATGCTCGATATTTCGTTTGGTCAATCATGATCCACGAGAGGTCCTCATCTAGTTTGGTTCGGTCAATCATGGGGTGTCAACAGGTCACATGAATCAAATCCAAATTTCTTTAAAATCTACATTGCATATTTAGATTGATTTATGAAAATGCCTCCGGACTTTGTGAAATTTGTAATCCCAAGAAAATGACATTTGTCCCATCATTGACATTTGAAACTTTGAACTCATTTCATTAGAAAACGATCACATTCCATTGGGTCAGTTGAGGCAAAAATAATATCGTCAACATAAATTTGAACATGAGTTAAATGTTTGCACGACTTCACAGTGAACAATGTAGGATCAATGCTCCTTTCTTTGAATCCGGTTGATAGAAGAAACTTTGACATGTATCATACCATGCCCTGGAGCTTGCTTTAAACCGTAAAGAGCCTTCTTCAAGCGATAAGCGTGAGTAGGATGCTCTTGGTTCACAAATCCTTGAGTTGGTGGCGTGACAACTTCCTTAAGATCTCCGTTCGAAATGCCGTCTTTACATCCATCGATATACCACCATGTTCTTACTAGCGGCATTAGCGGAAAGATTCGATTGCCTCGATTCGAGCGCGGCGAGCAAGCGATTCTTCAAAGTCTATACCCTCCTCTTGGCGATATCCTTTAGCAACTAATCGAGCCTTGTTCTTCAACACATCACCATGCTCATCAAGTTTTACTTTGAAGATCCATTTTAGAGCTATAATCATAGCACGTCCCTGGAGGCGGTACTAACTCCCATACATCAAGACGATCAAACTCATGAATTTCATCTTGCATAGCATTGAACCGCCTATCTTCATTCATAGCGGATTTTAACATCTTTTGGTTCGATCTTAGATAGTCGGAGTTGAAGAAGCACCATAAGGCATCGGTTGCGTGTTGCTTAGGGTTGATCTGAGACGAGAGGATTTCCAATGATGTTGTCTAATGGATGATCGTGAGTCCATTTTACGAGGTGTTCATGTGGCATTTGTTGAGGAACCGAGGTAGTCGAGTCGATGTCTCAGAAGAAGATGGTTCGATGATGATTCGGGAGTAGCAAATATGTTTTCAAATAGAGCATCTTCGTGAGTCGCAGGGATTAACTTCATCATTGATGCGAAACATTTCCATGATGTACATTTGAAGAATGATGATTTGTTGATGAGATCAAGGATCGCGGCAGTGCTTCTTGAATTACGATATTGAGGCGATGGATTGACTTCATTCATTGGAATATGAGCATCCTGTTGTAGGGATCAACACCTCATTAGTAGTAGACTCATACAGTTCATCAAACATGGGATCAAACAATTTCTTTACATCATCTTCGGATGGAGGTACATATGGAGTTTCTTGAGAGGAGTTTGGAACAAGGGATGAACCAATAGGATTGTTTTGAAGTGCGGGTCCACGTTTGGAGTGTCCAGAGCCATTTGACCGATCGACTCATCAAACGTAACGTGAATTGTTTCCATGATATTTCGGGTTCTTTTGTTGTAGATTCGGTATCCACTTTTGTTTGGTGCATATCCTACAAATACTCCAATGTCGACTTTAGCCCTAAGTTTGCCCAAGTCTTGACCTCATTAGTTGGATAGCACAAGGCACCAAACACACGAAGGAAAGATAGATTAGGTTTTCGTTGTGGACAAGTTCATATGGAGTTTTTCCATGAATGGTGTAAATCGTGAACGATTTTGTGTGTAGCATGCGGTGGCAATTGCTTGACCCAGAGAAACATTGGAACCTTTGAGTAGATCGGCATTGTTCTAGCGACTTCAACAAGAGTACGATTTGTCTTTCAACTACACCGCTCATTGAGGGGTTCGTGGAACACTTCTTTGATGGCGATTCCAACGCTTTCATAGAATTCACTAAGTTGTTTGTTGACAAACTCGGTTCCATTATGCATTACGATAATTACAGCGGTTTGTTTAGTCTAACTGCGGTTGTTTGATGAGTTTGATGATGATATCGAGTTTCATCCTTTGTCCTTAAGAACTTGACCCGGTGAATCTAGAATAATCATCAACCACAACTAACACATATTTCTTCCCAAAGATAATCGCACCTCATTGGTCCACATAAATCCATATGAATCATATGAAGAACTTACATGTGAGTTAGTAGGTTTGGGTTTATGGGCATACTTCTTGCTTTTTCCCAATTGACATCTTGAACAAAGATGATCCTTTTCATACTTTAGTCTAGGTAAACCTACAACTAAGTCCTTTCGGAAAGATCGTTGATGGTGCCAAGTTCAAGTGATTGAGACGGCGATGCCATAACCATGACTTTGTTTTTGAAGCCTTTGATAACAAGCAGATTGGTGAAGCTCTCATCATGTCATCGATAGAGATGGTGTAAAGGTTTGAGCCACGAGTTCCTTTCAACAGTTCCTTACCGTTAAGATTTCTAACAAAGCATGTATGTTTTACAAGGCTACTTCTAGATCGGAATCACGCAATTGACCAACGAGAGCAGTTATGACCTAAACCTTCCACATAATACACTCTCGAGATGACACTATCACCAACTACATAATCTCCATAACCCATTATAGCACCGAAATGATCATTACCAAATCTAAGTCCGATGAATTTGCTCACGAAGTTCATGAGCGTGACCGGTCTCCGGTCATATGCTTGGAGCGAACTGAGTCCGGTACCACGAGCGATTTGAGCGATCTGCGGTTGAACCTGAACAAGAATGGATAAGCGGATAATTGGGATCCCATGCAAGAATGGGTTCCATTTGGTTAGTAACACAGTTGGACCACCCACATCGAAATAGAAGCATTCATATCGACGGTGAGGTAATGGAATCATTGTGAATAGATGCAATACTAGTGTCTCAGTATTAGCCCTATTTACGATGTGACCACTTCAATGGGAATAGTTCTACCAAGTAGGCATCCATTTTCTAGTGGGCATTATCGATTAGTCTTATGACCAATGGTATCAATAAAAGCCTATTCTCAATTGAATGTTCTTCTGTGGGTTTCCATTGTTTTCTAACTCTCTTTCGCTTTTGCCTTTTAGCCTTTTTAGCATGAATTTTAGCATTAACAAAATTAAGCTGGACAATTAACATCATTAGGCGAACATTAACATCACATCCATGATTAGAAAGCGAATTCAAGCAATCATCAAGACAAGGTTTGCAAATAGTATCGAATTGAATTAATTACAAGATGCGCCTATGGCTAATACTAGAATCAACACGATTCGTTTTATTCGAATCAAACTTAAGGTTCCTAGATTGTTCTTCTACTCTCTTCCAAAGGCACATTCTTAGCTTGAGAGGTCCTATCATTCCTTGTATTGTCTTGAGACTTTGACCTGCTCCCTTTAATGTCATGATTACTCTGTAGGGAATGGGAACATTAGTTTGTTTTACTACTCTTTGCACCACCTGTTTAGATGTCTTTGGGATCGAACTACATGCAGTGCACTAAGGTTCACTTTCTTAACACTAGAGTCTGAGATTAGTACTCCTAGAAGGCACATTTGAGTTCACTTTCCTAGCATTGGCGGATCTAGAATCAGAACTACTCAATGGTACACTACTCCTCACATTCAAACCATTGGGAATCGAGTGCATATCATGTTTGGCCTTAGGCATTGAGCATGGAATCAAAGGGTTAACTCTCTCACCTAATGTCTTTGGGCATATTGTGATCAAACATTCTAAGATTTCTTGAGATCGTTTGGCATATAAGCATGCATGTCCAATTGCATTATCATGAGGTTTCTCTAGCTTATCCTCTTCAACAATCTCACGCAGCATTCTAAGCAATCCTTAAGGGATGAGAAATATGTTTGAATGGCAAGTTTGTTGTTCCTTAGGTGAGGGGGGACATATGTTATAGATAAAGCATATTTATTACCAGAGTGAACCTTTGATACAACATTTTCCTCATTGATCATTGGCATTTTCCCTTTTACCTGACTCTTCAGATTCTCAATTTCCTTTTGCAATGAAGTTATTTGTTCGTTGTTTTTGTTACGAGTGACTTTAATTGATTCAAACAACTCATTGAAATGACGTTTAACCTTTTCATTTTCTTCTAGAAAACTTTCGTTTTCCTTTTGTAAAGCATTTACGAGGTTTTGAAGATGAAACGTTTGAGAATTCTGAGAATCTAAAGGAGGAGGCATTTGGGAGCCTGTCATAATGTTCGTTTGACCCTTTAATTGAGATTTGGGCTTTCAACTTCTCGATCGTGTTGCATTGAGCTTGAATCATTCATCACGTTTGTTAATTTGAAAAGCGCATCAAACTCGGAGCATCGAAGATGTCTTGATATTTGAAGTTTTGACATTTTCTTTGAGATGTTGATATTTTAGTTGTAAATTAAAATACTCAACTTCTAGTTTAGAAAAATGTTTAACCAAAGTGTCGTGATCATCCGGTTCAATTTTCTCGTTTAGTTTAGAATTAGTTTTTCAAGCTCAATGACACGATCATGGGAGACTTTCAGGCCAGATAATTCATGAAATTTGGAAGCATTAATAGAGCAATTTGTAGCAGTGAAAAACACATCTTGAGCAACACATTCAAGAATAAGATTCTCATTTAATGTATGCGAGTTCTTTCTCTCAATCTCATTATATTTTAGTTTGCGCTCATAGTCACTAACTTCAACTACCATTGCATCAAATTCCTTTTCCATACCCTTAATGTCGGTTTCTACCCCTTTTAAGACTCTCAAAATGATCTTTTAGAAGTTTAAAGAAGGGCATGACCTCAATTAAATAACATTCTTTCATTTGTTCAAAACCTCTTTCTCCTTCAGTTATACCAGTGGGTGTAATCCTTTTCTTGCAAGTTTTCTCAAAATCAACAAATAGTTGAAATATAACGTATTGGCTAATTAATGTCTTGCTTTTGGTGGCAATTGTTCTAGGAACAAGATGCATTGGTGTATTAGGAGGATACACAGTCGCTCTAGGCATTTTCAAAAGGGAGGTTTGTTTCAATAATGTTTTCCGCTTTACGCTTATCTAAATCCTTTTTCAGAAGACTTGTTGGAGTCAACAAAGTCTCGAGGCTTAAACTTGTTCAAGGAAATCCAGTTTTCCTTCTTGTAATCATGAGGAGAGATGATTATGTTTTCTCTTTGCATTTGGGATCATTTTGTTTCTTATTCATCTTTTCCTAGTGATTTCATTTAATATCTTATCTTCCTCGGTGCACTCAACGCAACTAGGTTTACGCCTAGGCTTAAGGACTTCATTACCATCATAAAGCACCTTATGAGCATTTCTAGCCCTTTTAATTACCTCTGGATTTGGTTCCTCAACAAGGGGAATGCTATGCTTATCGCTTAAGACACGATGTTTCGTGACCATGTGAGCGATCGAATGGTGTTTCCTTGTAAGTACAACTTGTTTTCAAGTTTGTTTTCAAAGTTTTCGATTAGAAAAATCTCTCAAGAGTTTTGATTCCTTTGCATTAAATTCTTGCTTAAGCATTTTCACATTTTCTTGAAGTTCTTGTTTTGCTTATTTGTTTTAGAAAGTTTTTCTTGCAAGGAATTTAATTCTTGTTTCAATACTTCTTCTCTAAACTTACTTTTTCTAATTCTTGTACTCACTTGGACATCCATTTCCCGCTCACGAGTGGTCAACTCAAATTTTGCACGTTGTTCATAAATAGCAACACGTTCCTTATAGGCATTTAGTTCGGAAATTATGGAATCATCGGGAGCACATGTAGTGTATTCATCAAAGACATAGTCATTGTTGACCGAGAAGATGCATCACTTGGTACAACTTCACTTTCACTTTGTTTCACGTATTGATCGTATGGGACAATATTGATATTACCCATATTTTCAATATTTGATTCAATAGTTTCGATTGGTTGTACTTTGTCATACATCTGTTGCACATCAAGCATCATCGTATAGCTTTAATACCTCGAGATGAGTTTGTCCTTGGATGGGCCACTTGTGGTGAAGAAGAGATTTTGGGAGAAACCATTGGAGAGATGCTAGCCATAAAGATTGTGTGTGCAGTGGTCCATCATCTACATCAGTCGTATGCATCACGATCGGCGACTTGAAAGGCGTTCGATGATTGTGACCTATCTCTGAATAGGTTGCTCATCCACATCGCATCATGGGTCTTGGCATTGCCCTTAGCAAGCAACAGCAATTCCTCTTCATCCAACGCAGCACCATTGTCACGAGCTTGTGCGGAACATCTTATCTCAAGTAATCGGCGATACGTGGGCGCTTTGGAGATGTGCGGTTCCTTGCAATGTGTCCTTCACCACCATGGTTATAGCATTTGATTGGCTTAGGTAGACCTTGGTTACCATTACTTCCTCGATTACAGTTGCCAACATAACCTCTCCAGCTCCACCTCTTCTCCGATCATCTTGTCTTTCTGAACCGGTTGCCCCATAAGTTTCCCATCTCTTATCAAAGCATGGTTGTGAAGATTGGGCGGTTCGGATCTCATTCGGGTGTGGAGTTTGTTGGTGTGAGGTGAAAGTGTCCTGTTCTCTTTAACCATGAGCGTTAGTTGAGTGATGAAATGTTCCATGACAACATTTGCATCAGTTGCTTGAACCTTGGATCGAAATGGGTGCGTGATTATGATTATCATTATTCATGGGTGCAACTTGAGAAGCATTGTTGGAAGTCCCATCATCATGAAGAAAGCGGTTGAATCATTTGTAGACCTTGTTTCTCCCGACCTTTGAATCGATCAAGAATCCTCTTTTCAAACATGGCATGTCTCTCATTTTGAAGGAGGAAGGCATAGAGTTGCTCATAGTTTGTATCCTTCAATCCTTTAGTGAGTTTCACAGTGACAAACTTGTGCCATTCGGATTCATGTTGTTCACAAATTTTGAATTCAAGCCAATGTTAGGCATAGTCATTCGATGTTCCTCATGTCATTAACTAACTTATGAAATCTCACATAGTACTCATAGACATTCTCATCGGTTTCATCTTGAAGTGCTCAAATTCGTCATAGAGTTGTGATTCTCTCATCTTCCATGGTTAATTACGAACACGAGAGAAGCATCTTTACATTATCCCAACCGCCTTTGCATCGGTGTTATGATTGATCGGTTTGTAGATGTCTTTAGGAAGACCTTGAAGAACAATGTTTGACGCCCGATATCTGCATCGAATCTCGTTTTCTCCTTATCATCAAGCTCATCATACATCTTAGGTCCATCCATTCCGTAGCAGAGTACCATCTTCATTAGTATCAAGTATGTCTCTAGTCGTCTCAACACGATATGGTCCTTCATCAATGGATTTGAGAATGTTGACACCATTTTCCTTTCCAAGGCAATACAATCGATTCGTTGAGCCCAAGAATCGTAGTCGATTCTGTCAAGCATGGGTGGACGATGTCTGAGCCATTGCTTGTACATCCTCGGCAGCCAGATGGAGATGCGGTAGGGACGTTGGTAGACATGTTAACAGTTATACGGGTTTTATAACTCAATGATTAAACCGGAAATAGATTCTTTCACGGTTTTACTAAATCAAGAAAACCGTAAACAATCACTCAAGTCGCTAGATGATAAAGCTCTAAGTCGCTAGAAACAAATCCACTAAGTCACTACCAATTAATTCGCTGACGACCAAGTCGCTAGTATCCCAAGTCGCTAACGGAAAAACAAGTCGCTAAGTAGTAACTCGCTACGGACCAAGTCGCTAACCAAATTTTGGTAGCAATTAGCTACACAAGTCGCTAGAAACACAAGTCGCTAAAGAGCAACTAAGCTCTTGACCAAGTCGCTACCACAGTCGCTACCGTAGTGGAGATTCCACTACTTGTACTTTAACTCGCTAGTTCTAACTCGCTACCACCAACACCGTAAGTCGCTACAAAATGTGAAGCAAGTCGCTACCAAGAAACTATTCCGTGAACTAAGTCGCTAGCTTGAAAACCATATAAACATCACTTTTCAATCCAAAACAACCCAACCAAGATGATTCAAGCTTACCAAATGAAAACCTAAACACTTTTGATGATTCTAAACATAAAAGTACCAACAAAATTCAAACTTTAACACAAGAAATCACCCAAATGATGCAAAACCACTAAACTTTTCAAACTCAAAACCACCTAAAACCACTATAAATCCAAAGATGTGCAAGATATGATCTAACCATGGCTCTTGATACCAATTGTAAGATATGACTTTTCACATACACATCAAACCATAACACAAAGTAGCATATAGATGGAATTCTAGAGAGAGAAAGTTAGAGGTTTAGGGAACTTAGTGAGAGAAAGTGAAAGATATTATTATGAGCTCCAACTCTCTACCTTGGAAGGTAGAGAGTATTTATAGTCTTACATAACTCGCCACACTTTGGGGCATGGATCGGGCATCTGGGTGGGTAAAGACCCGTCCGTCCTCCACGGTGTTACTTAACTAAATTACTACTTAACTTAAAAGAACTACGACTACGAGCTTTCTAACGATTACATATACTTGAGGTGACCGACTCTTTAATACCGGGAATTTCTAATTCCTAACAGATTTTGGTACTCAAAAAAAAAAGGGGGGGGGAGGGGGGTGTTGGCATGTGAAATGAGAACAAGCAAGAAAAAAGAGTTGGACTTGGGTGATGTAAACAATTGGGATATGTATATAGTAAATAAGGTAAGAGGTGATAGTTAGTTGTGATGTTTTTTAATATAGTAAAATAAGGGGGGTTTACTTATAAAAGTAGGGAAGGAAATGAGTTAATTTTAAATGTGTATAAGTGTTTAAATGTGTTAGAAAATGTGGTGAATTGTGTTTGGTATTGTGTGCATGCATGCATGTAGAATGATACAAGAAAGACTACAATGTGAGACAATGAGTTTAAATGTTTATGATCACTATAAATGATTATGAGAATGCTAATGTACTTTCTTAGCGTAGACTGAACCTTAGTATAGTATGATAGTTTACAACGTAAAACGTCCAAAGATAATTCTCGTTATGCGCGGGATAACCTAACAGTTAGGAATAAAGTTTAATATGTACTTGTTTTCAATAAAACGTTCTAGTTTATGGATAAATGTTAACCTGAAATTGTCGGTTGTCATATAGGTGTACTCGAGCGGCTCACCTAGATTGTTGTTAGCTTACTTGAGGGCATCCAATTCAGGTAACTTAGGTGGGGTAATCCTTTTGGATTATCTGGCACTTTGAGCTCGAAACCCTACCAAGGAGATTCCTTTCACAAATCAAATCCTGATTACATAGGTCTATACTTGGATTTAAGTCATTTAACCAATGTATTGATATATGTCGTTAACGGGATTTGATTCGCCCTACCAGGTGAATGGAAACAAGGCATTCATTACTAAAACAATCGTAGTGGAACAATTCTTTTAGAAAAGGTCTACGATGATCGAATGGCCTGACATTTTATCATCTACATTTTTTTGACATGTAATGATGAATGTTGCCGCTTGTGATGCACTACCACGTACACCAATATGTTCAAACTCCACATACTCATACTCAAGTGATCAATCCTCAACGAGTTCAATACAAACATTATCAAGACAAAAAGATACATCAACTTCAAATTCAAGAACAAGTCAAAGTCAAGATAAGATGTGAGAAAAGTCATAAGAGTAAAGTTCAAAATATAAATACCTACAAGTGGTATGAGTATGTCGGAGAGGACTCAACAACAAATCACATGAAGATGTTGATCAAAGGCAAGACGAAAGGTTACAAGCATGAACGGAACAAAAAAATCTATTAAGTCTATTACAAACAAGGTTCAATTTCAAGATCTAAGTTCAAAGACCGAAGGTGCATCAATTATAAATGACCACCCCTTAGACGGAGATTGTTAGCACTAAGAAGTAATGGTAGGATCGTCAACCACAAGAATATGCTCATTGGGTTTGGAAGCACTTGCTCCTTCCCGGGTATATGATAGGTGTTACACACGCGTTTTCTAACGCTATCTAGATTGTGACATAATGTTCTTTATGGATTTTTGCTCGGGTCTCACGTATGTCGCCAATTCATGATACGTTGATTCATGGGTCCAAATGATGAGCCTTGATTGGTGAGCACGTGGACCTATTTATTTGTATCACTCAAGAAGCAAGAGGTATCGTTAAAATGTATACGGGACTTTCTCCCTGTAATACACTCCAATGATCAAGTCAAATGAAAATACTACACAAAGTAATAGAATAAAAATTGTGCTAGAGAAAGATGTAGTAATCACTGATTTTTTGTGTGTCTTAGTCGTATAAGGTCACTTCTATTTATAATCTTTAAGTCATGCATAAGCGTAAATGTATGTACTACCTTATCATGATGTTATTGCATATCTTTCTTGATATGTCTTATCTGGATATCATGCTTGTAAGTACATGTACAAGCCTTCTTTTCAAAGATCTTTGCAACGTGTATATTTTATATAATAATTACTAAATAAAAAAGAGAAATATGAGTATTTGTTATGTATAGACGTGGGTATAGTCATTATATTCCACTCATTTGGATATAATTCCTTCGTATATCCTAGTGCATACACATATTAAAAAACTATTGAACTATGGATAGCATGCATAGTAAGAGCCAGCATATAATATAGTTGTATCTTCAAACTTTGCCAACTAAATATAATTATATGACACATATCATGGGTTACCTTATTATTCTGAAAATGTATTAATTAGACAATCTCTCTAAAAACGCAATCCCAAACACCCTCTTAACATCATACAACATATACATAATACATTTATTAAAGGGAAAATGATAAATTTAGGCATCAAAGTTGCTTGCTTTCCTTTTCAAGCATCGACTTTTTTTTTTTTTTCTATTGTGTTTGAACTTGCCTAATTTTCCTTTTACGGGCATGAAGTTTGATTTTGTGTCGCGAAAAGAAAATTAAACGAAATTCAGTCTTCTGATAGAAAAAAAAAAAAAGTTTGATGCCAGAAAAGGAAAAAGTTCGATGCCCGAAAAAAAAGTTCGACCGTTAATTTTTTATTGCACCGTTAGTCCTTTTAAATCTGTTTTTAACGACCGTTATTATATTATTGCACCGTTAGTCCTTTTCGCGTTCTACACGTTTCGTCCGTTCTTACACGGTTTCGTCCGTTTTACGTTTCATCCGTTTTTTCACGTTTTAAATGCATTTACGCGTTTAAATCGGTTTTGCGTTTTAAGTCGCTTTGCCTGATTTCGTCCGTTTTTGCACGTTTTGCCCGTCAGCTTTTTGCTTTTTTCGTCTTTTTTTGCCGCAGTTACGTCCGTTTTACACTTTTTCTTCCGTTTCTGCGTTTTCGTCCGTTGCCCGCAGGTTCGTCCTTTTTGCGTTTTCCGCTTTTGCACGCAAAAGCGACGCTTTTGCGTTTTAGATACGTTTTTGCGTGCAAAAGCGGAAGAAAATGCTAAAACCACTGGCTGCAAAACATACTAAAACGCAAAAGCGATCTAAAACGCAATCTGGCGACTAAAACGCAAAAAGGACTCAACGTGCAAAACGGACGAAACGCAAAAACGAAGAAAATGTAAACGGACGATAAAATGTAAAAACAATTTAAACGCAAAAGCGGCGAATTTAAACGCGCAAAAACGGATCTACTGAGGACGGTGCAATAAAAATTAACGGTCGAACTTTTTTTCTAGGCATCGAACTTTTTCCTTTTACGGGCATCGAACTTTTTTTTCCTATTGTGCATCGAACTTGCCTATTTTTCCTTTTACGGGCATCAAGTTTGATTTTGTGTCACAAAGGAAAATTAGGCAAGTTCGATCTATATAGAGAAAAAGAAAGTTCGATGCCCGAAAAAAAACGTGGCAACTTTGATGCCTAAATTTATCATTTTCCCTTTATTAAATTCCAGGAGACACATGGATTCACATCATAAGGATCAAAATAGACTCCTATCGTATTTAGCATCCCTCGGTGATATTTTCCTCTAGTCGTACCCTTGGTAACGATCTGCCTTTGCATCAACGGTCTTATGTAAATTTATTCTACTAATCTGCACAAAAAACATGTTAGCACACGTGGCATTGCTATAAAAGTCAGGTTGTATCGAACTCTACATCTAATTAAGTTAAAGGGCGATTTAATACCTGATGTATAACATCGTTAATGGCGTAAGGACCATTCGGTGGTACCGAGCTCACGTTCTTAAGCTTGGGTGTATGATGGACTCCATAACCCCATCTCCATGTCACCACAAAGGATAATCGACCATCTATTAAAGAAGGATAGTTAACGTCCGAATGGCCAGAACAAAAGTGCTTGAGATGTCCCAAACTGTTGGAATTATATATCATGACAATCAAATATAAAACACAAAACATCAAAGAATACATGCGGAAGCGTATAGCAAAGATTAATGAATAATTAATTAACATAAACAATAATATGCGTACCTTTATTGATTCTAGCCGAACAAGAATCAAATCCACAAAACTAGCAATTGGATGAACCCTAATTAGGATTTATAGGATTATGTGAATTACCCCTTACCGATTTTGTAATTCAATCCAAGAATACTAACAATAATGTGTTAGTACCACTTTCTTGTACACACGTACTATAACGAATTAAAGCAATGCTAGTTTTAATTAAACAAAACAATTTGGTTTGGAAAAGTAATGTGTCGACACCCTTGTGGTGGTGATCGACCGAATTAAGCAAACACACAAAAACAATTTTTAGGTTTAAGCTTATGAGTACAAGAGATACAAATCCAAGACCCCTAGCCTTGTATATATACTCAACTAAACTTGGTGAACAAGTTGAGTTTGAGTTGGGTTGGGAATACCCCTTGGGCCGATCGGTTGTGTGTCCCCCAAAGTGTGACAACTCGCAATTTCATGTCATTTCTCAAATTTACTATTCATCTCGGGAATTTACTATTCATCGGTTACTATTCAAAATTTTACTATTCATCATTTTTGAAGTCGAAGTAATATTCTGAGAACGTATTTCAAAATTTACTATTCACGAAACACTATTCATTTCCGGAGAAAATCACTATTCATGCTTTACTATTTCATCGTTTATCGTAAACTAGGTTTACGAGTGTCAAATTCGCGTAACCTTAATGGTTTAGCTGCGAATTCATGAACAATCATCAAGGACATTTCATATAGACTAGGTTTAGTCTACATATCATTAGCATCATTATCATCATATTAGTTCATGCATGGTTTTGCATTTTACGTTAAACGCATAACTTCTTATTAAATAAACGCTATCGCGTAATTTATTATTTTGAACAATTGATCCGATACTTCCAAAAATTATTCCGATATATTTTTATCCTCATATTCGGATTATAAAAATAATATTATGAGTTTACCCAGTGTTTTAAATTTATTTGGTATATAAATTGTTATATTTATATAATTACTACGGTTTTAAGTAAAACTACACGATAATTATTATTCCACTCAATTTTGCAAAAATGTATTTTATAATTTTATGACTTCAATATATTTTATTTTGATCCGTTAAAATTTATTTTAGCTAACGCTACTCCAAATACTTAATTATATACAAGATATCAACTATACTTAATCAATTACACATGTACTAATACACTTACACATTTAACTATCTAAATTGCAATACTTTTATTATTATTTTTTTGTTGAGTATGTCGACCCATGTATGATGACACATACAAATTGAGTACAAAATATCTTCTAGATATTAATTATATACCAATTGTTTACACATAGTTACATATATCATTAAGTGAAATCAAAACAATCTCTCTTCCTCTCTTCTCCAAATAACCGGCCGCCATAGAAAGACCAAGGAGGATCACCAAAATTTTTCAAGTCAAGTTAATTCACAATCTAGTCACACTCCTAGTTAAGGTTTTGAAATAAAAACCTAGGGTGTTAGGATTAACCTTGTTCATTTAACCTCATCAAGTTACTAGTAAGCATCTCATATTCATGTTCATCTTTCATATTTATTTTATGTTCATTTCATCATATTTAAGAAAACATGCAAGTCATATTGATGTTTATACCACTTTTATTGTTTTTAAGAGTTATAAGTATATATTTATCATCCTATAATTACTCCTTGAAACATATCACTTTTGGTGATGTCTAGGAACCCATGACACCCTAAGAAGGTGTATGGTAGGATTAGAATAGCCGGAGTTGGTTTGAATTGGTTAGAATAGGTTTGGCGAGAAAAACTCATTTCGACAAGTTTACTTAAGGGTCTGTCCATATTTTTGAATTCTGGAATTTTCGACGAGAGGTAAAAATTTTGGACTAGATATTTAGAAAATATACTTTAAAAGAAACGTGGTCGCTTGAGCGGGTTAAAGCGGAGTTATAACGAAGAAGATATGAATTTTTCAAGTTTGACGACGAAAACTATTTGTTTCGAAAATTCAGCATGTATTCTCAACTTTTACGAGTAAAAATAGGTCTTAAGCGTTATTAAATGTGTCGACTTATAAAAATATATTAGTATATGTTAATATGAAACCGTGGATATAAAGAACGTGAAAACGGACTTATAACGACTAAGTTATTCACATTTAAACAAGTTGCGTAACTATTTTATATAAGTATAACTAATATATTTTCTAATAGACAAACATATCGGCCATGAATGACCATGTTGAGGTCGTTTTTAACATTGATGTAGTACTTTTTATAACATGATGTCTTCTAGTAAAAGTAAGTTCGCCTAGCATACTTTTCAAAATGTCTAACCGTTCGTCAAGCGGAGTTGTAATGAATAAAATACGGTCACTTAAACTTTTCCGAAAACCACCCTTAAACAATATTTTTGGGTACAAGTATCCTACTTCACCTATGTTTTTCTCCATGATCAAGACCTCTATGATAAAAACTTAAATGCTAAAACTTTGAGATAATGATACAAGCTTCCCAAAACCGTTGAGTTTGTTTCCTAACACTCGATTTGCACCATTTTACGACTAGCTTTTCAAGGCCGTTTAGTCACTTTCATGAAATTGTCAAATGACATTATTTTTTGACTAAAAGCTATAAATTCTTGATAAATCACTAAACGACTATCGTAGGAGGTTGTTTCAACGTATATACTTATAAAGTAATTTATGAATTGTCAAGGCGTTAAAAGATTATTTTTCGACGATAAACGTTATTTTCAAAAATTCACAAGTGGTATAGATATCATACAATTGCATGCATAACATTTCATCATAACTTATTATAGAACATATCATTCATAATAGGTCACGGTTAGAGGTTGCGCCTCATTTCAAAGATTGCCATTATATCATCATTATTATTGCAACGGTGAGTTTTCATAGCTCCGATTTATTCAAGTTTTACTTTATTTCAAACCTACGGGAGAATACATTGCACATCATTTTTATTACGATACCAAGTATATCAAATTCATTACATTGCTTAAGTTACCTCATTGCCGCTTAAATGTCCCCATTTCATAATCATGAACCGTTAATTTCATAGAAGCGAGGGTGAGTGGATAGATCTATCGAGGGTGACACCTCCATCCAGGTTGGTGGATTCCAACCGGACGGATGCATTTCATTTCATTATCATTATTTGAGTTTTTTGGCAAAACACTCTATTGGGGCGAACATTAGTCAAACTTCGGTGTCATGTGCTTAAGCAATTGTATCATTTTTGTGACATCATTGTCATACATAATTTATACTTGTGGTAGTCGTATTAAACATTTACATAAACTCTATGAACTCACTCAACCTTTGTGTTGACACTTTTAGCAATGTATTTTCAGGTAACTAAGGCATTCACTTCATGGCATGCATGAGGACTTATCATAGAGTCGCGGTGACGACGCGTCACACATGGATTTATACATTTTTAAAACATCGTTTGACTTGTACCAAACTTATTTTCCGCACATGTTGATTTTCATTTGGGACCTATCTTTGTAACTCGAATGTTTTAATATATCGAGCGATGTTCTTTTAAACAACACTTTAGGTCGTTCAATATATCAGAATCGTGATGCTATGACGATCAATCCCAGAATTCCATTCGGCGCAAAAGCAGTAATTTGGGGTGTGATGATTGGCATCGAGCTTGATTATAGAGAACTAGGTTGCATCATTGACCTAGACTATAACTACATCATCATAGCATCTCATCATTTCATCATAAGAGCATATTCACTATACATGCGGTTTCATACGCACATTTGGCTAGTTATTTACTTTCATTTCAAATCGATTGTCACATTAATGCCTTCAGATACCCATCCCATCACTTTGACATGGAGAATGCCCTATCATTCCCTATCACAATTTTAACACCAGTTGATTCAAAACCGATAACATCAGATGATGAGACTGAACCCTTTTAGGAGGACAAAGTTGCACCTACACCATCACGATCACTATTGATTCACCGTAGGATCAGGACAGTTTTTATCATTCGGTTGGGACAGATTATACCATTTGGTAGAACTTATAGGCTTAGTCCTTATGAACCTATTTTCTTAACTCACCACAAGGATTTCCATTGTCATCATTTTCATCATCATTGTCATCTAGAGTACCATACGTGCCATCACATTTCATAGACACTACTCATACATCTGACTTGCAGCTTGGGAAGCGTGCATGATTTAACACACCATTACCATCTATCACTAAGACTATAGACACTACACCATCTCATAGGTTTGAGGACTGTGAGAGTTCTAGGGCTATTACTGCTAGACCGCCTACTGCTCCTACACTTGAAACACGATTAGACCATCAACAGGAACAGATAATAGGTACCTTTCAATCTAATGTAATCTTTATCATTTATTATCTCCACGATAATCACAACCTTTGTTTATTTCATTCCCTATTCCAATTGCCCAATTTTCAATCATTTCGTGACAATACCTCACTATCTTACTAGGGGTTAGGCCAACTTTATTCTTGACTAATAAGGATAATATTACCATTCTATGAGGTTCTCCCATGTATCCTGCAAACCATTCAACAAATTATATTTCAAGTTACTTTGCTACTACTTCATAACATTATTTCACTTAATTTTATTTCAAGCTATTTTACACCATCTTAGAAATATTGTTTTATAAAGTTTTAAAACAAGTTGTTTTGTTACCACCCTATCAATTGACTTTCAGTCATTTTATCAACTATTTACTACCATCATGCGAAATGATTTTCATGTTATTTTGAAAAAAAAATTGTTATGCCATTATCTTACAAAACAAAACGTTGAATACCATCTAAAACTTCAGAGAAACATAATACCATTTCAACAAAAACCAATCATCGCATCATTTGTCCTTGATTATACATAGCCTGATCACCTATGTATAATTCAGGAAGAATTATGTCATGAAAGTAACAAGCATCATTTCAAATCTGTTAAAACAATCTTCACTCAAAAGCAAAGCTTTGTAATCAGATAAATTGTTCATAAACATTTCTTTTTGTTAACACTCTATAGATACCTACGCTATTCGTTACTCACTCAACTGATAAGTTGAATTTTTTTTTACTAGTGACCTTCCTAGGAAAGGCTTTCTATACCATCTACGAAGAGGATTCCTCGATACAAGAAAACAATGAAAGGATTTCAGAACTACCAACAGGGACTAGAAGTATATAGTAAGATGATTCGAAACTCAACATAAAGCTTAAGACATCACGAGACAATCCGAACCACTATTTTGGATTAGAATCCAAACTCTGTCATTTCAAAAGTACTAGCTAGACCGAAGTTACAGTTAATCTGAAGCGAATACCCACGAAGCAACACTATAGAGATAAACCAAGTCTTCTAACCAAGACTACGGAACATTTCATTAAATATGGCCTCAACAATATGTGAACTTCCCTACAATGAGTTTCCCTTAAAGGAAAATTTGGTTAAGTTAAGGTTATCGATATAAACTTCCTCTAAGGCATTGCGTTCTCTAGAAATTCCAAGTAACCTCACTTCTATATCAAGAGATGCAACAGGTTTGAACATATCGGACAATCAATGACACTCCATCTACAAGTGAAATTAGAACAAACATTCTTTGACATAGTATAAGCTGATATCTATGTCTATGCTAGCATGATAAAAATCTAAGTGATGAATTATTTTAGAAGCACTCAATATTGAAACAAGTCTTGAAAATCAACCACCACACCACATCACTTAAATATTTAAGGTTTTGTGACTTTACAACATATAGCATAGAAATATTTTGATAAGAGACCTTAGTCAAGGAAGACTCAAGTCATGACATTCGCTAGGACGAGGAACGCGAGGAATCACAACTGTTCTTTTCAATAAGGTCCTTTTCGACAGACTTAATATTTTGATATTTGGCACGAGACACGTGGTATCAATTCCAGCTTGTATCTATTATAAGTTATTCGATTCACCTTAGACTCAGACGGTCATTTCAAGATTTCCATGGAACTTACTAGGACATGATTACCGCTCATTATCCTCACTCAATGGTTAGAGCGAGAGAACAATTCCCACATTAGGTGATATGCTCAAGGCATGTGTGATTTTCTAGAAATGATTAGGCAAATCATTCTTCATCGAACCAGTTGCTTTACAACAGCAGTTAGCACATGAACATATTGATTACACCAATTGAGGCACTCTATGGTTGAGGCGTCAATCACTTATTCACTGGCCAAAAATCAGGAAAGTTCAACTCATTAGTCCATGACTTATTCATGAAACAATACAGAAATCGTACAAATCAAAAATCAGTTACAAGTAACAACATATAGCTAGATGAGCTACGTCGATATACGATGCAAAATATTAGAGGTATGTTCCATAAGTCGCAAACCATTAGAATTTCAAGTTGGCAACAGATTATGTTCAAAGTCCCGTCTTGGCAAGGCGTGGTACGATTCAGAAAACATTGGACGACCCAATGCGACTCAAATACCCTCAACTTTTCACAAGTAACATCGTAGAACCTATCATGGAATGAATTCGAGGATGAATTCCTTTTGATGGGCGAATGTGACAACTCGCAATTTCGGGTCATTTCAAATTTACTATTCATCTCGGAATTTACTATTCATCGGTTACTATTCAAAATTTTACTATTCATCATTTTTGAAGTCGTAATATTACGAGAACGTGTTTCAAAATTTACTATTCACGAAACCTTGTTCATTTCGGAGAAAATCACTATTCATGCTTCACTATTTCATCGTTTATCGTAAACTAGGTTTACAGTGTCAAATCGCGTAACCTTAATGGTTTAGCTGCGAATTCATGAACAATCATCAAGGACATTTCATATAGACTAGGTTTAGTCTACATATCATTAGCATCATTATCATCATATTAGTTCATGCATGGTTTTGCATTTTACGTTAAGCATAACTTCTTATTAAATAAACGCTATCGCCTAATTTATTATTTTGAACAATTGATCCGATACTTCCAAAATTATCCGATATATTTTTATCCTCATATTAAGATTATAAAATAATATTATGAGTTTACCAGTGTTTTAAATTTATTTGGTATATAAATTGTTATATTTATATAATTATGACGGTTTTCGTAAAAACTACACGATAATTATTATTCCACTCAATTTTTGCAAGAAATGTATTTTTATAATTTTTATGACTTCAATATATTTTATTTTGATCCGTTAAAATTTATTTTTAGCTAACGCTACTCCAAATACTTAATTATATACAAGTTATCAACTATACTTAATCAATTACACATGTACTAATACACTTACACATTTAACTATCTAAATTGCAATACTTTTATTATTATTTTTTTGTTGAGTATGTCGACCCATGTATGATGACACATACAAATTGAGTACAAAATATCTTCTAGATATTAATTATATACCAATTGTTTACACATAGTTACATATATCATTAAGTGAAATCAAAACAATCTCTCTTCCTCTCTTCTCCAAATAACCGGCCACCATAGAAAGACCAAGGAGGATCACCAGAAATTTTTAAGTCAAGTTAATTCACAATCTAGTCACACTCTTAGTTAAGGTTTTGAAATAAAAACCTAGGGTGTTAGGATTAACCTTGTTCATTTAACCTCATCAAGTTACTAGTAAGCATCTCATGTTCATGTTCATCTTTCATATTTATTTTATGTTCATTTCATCATATTTAAGAAAAACATGCAAGTCATATTGATGTTTATACCACTTTTATTGTTTTAAGAGTTATAAGTATATATTTATCATCCTATAATTACTCCTTGAAACATATCACTTTTGGTGATGTCTAGGAACCCATGACACCCTAAGAAGGTGTATGGTAGGATTAGAATAGCTTGAGTTGGTTTGAATTGGTTAGAACGGGTTTGACGCGAGAAAAACTCATTTCGACAAGTTTACTTAAGGTCTGTCCATATTTTTGAATTCGGAATTTTCGTGATGGGTAAAAATTTTGGACTAGATATTTAGAAAATATACTTTAAAAGCAACGTGGTCGCTTGAGCGGGTTAAAGCGGAGTTATAACGAAGAAGATATGAATTTTTCAAGTTTGACGACGAAAACTATTTGTTTGAAAATTCAGCATGTATTCTCAACTTTTACGAGTAAAAATGGGTCTTAAGCGTTATTAAATGTGTCGACTTATCAAAAATATATTAGTATATTTTAATACGAAACCGTGGATATAAAGAACGTAGAAAACGGACTTATAACGACTAAGTTATTCACATTTTAAACAAGTTGTCGTAACTATTTTATATAAGTATAACTAATATATTTTCTAATAGACAAAAATATCGGCCGCGAATGACCATGTTGAGGGTCGTTTTTAACATTGATGTAGTACTTTTTATAACATGATGTCTTCTAGTAAAAGTAAGTTCGCCTAGCATACTTTTCAAAATGTCCAACCGTTCGTCAAGCGGAGTTGTAATGAATAAAATACGGTCACTTAAACTTTGCCGAAAACCACCCTTAAACAATATTTTTGGGTACAAGTATCCTACTTCACCTATGTTTTTCTCCATGATCAAGACCTCTATGATAAAAACTTAAATGCCAAAACTTTGAGATAATGATACAAGCTTCCCAAAACCGTTGAGTTTGTTTCCTAACACTCGATGTGCACCATTTTACGACTAGCTTTTCAAGGCCGTTTAGTCACTTTCATGAAATTGTCAAATGACATTATTTTACGACGAAAAGCTATAAATTCTTGATAAATCACTAAACGACTATCGTAGGAGGTTGTTTCAACGTATATACTTATAAAGTAATTTATGAATTGTCAAGACGTTAAAAGATTATTTTTCGACGATAAACGTTATTTTCAAAAATTCACAAGTGGTATAGATATCATACGAATTGCATGCATAACATTTCATCATAACTTATTATAGAACATATCATTCATAATAGGTCACGGTTAGAGGTTGCGCCTCATTTCAGTATTGCCATTATATCATCATTATCATTGCAACAAGTGAGTTTTCATAGCCCCGATTTATTCAAGTTTTTACTTTATTTCAAACCTACGGGGGAGAATACATTGCACATCATTTTTTATTACGATACCAAGTATATCAAATTTATTACATTGCTTAAGTTACCTCATTGCCAGTTAAATGTCCCCATTTCATAATCATGAACCGTTAATTTCATAGAAGCGAGGGTGGGTGGATAGATCTATTGAGGTGACACCTCCATCCGGTTGGTGGGTTCCAACCGGACGGATGCATTCATTTCATTATCATTATTTGAGTTGTTTGGCAAAACACTCTATTGGGGCGAACATCGGTCAAGCTTGTGTCATGTGCTTAAGCAATTGTATCATTTTGTGACATCATTGTCATACATAATTTATACTTGTGGTAGTCGTATTAAACATTTAATAAACTCTATGAACTCACTCAACCTTTGTGTTGACACTTTAGCAATGTATTTTCGGTAACTAAGGCATTCACTTCATGGCATGCATGAGGACTTATCATAGAGTCGCGGTGACGAGCGTCACACATGGATTTTATACATTTTAAAACATCATTTGACTTGTACCAAACTTATTTTCCGCATGTTGATTTTCATTTGGGACCTATCTTTGTAACTCTGAATGTTTTAATATATCGAGCGATGTTCTTTTAAACGACACTTTAGGTCGTTCAATATATCTAGAATTGTGATGCTATGACAATCAATCCCGAGAATTCCATTCATTGCCAAAAGCAGTAATTTGGGGTGTGACACAAAGGATCCCGGAACCTTCCCAATATTAATTTGCAATCTAGTCCTTTCCAATTACATTTAACGACCGTTAGTCTATTACACTTAATTACTTAACGTCCTTTATATTATTTCGTTTAATTAATAAATAAATATAACATTTACATTTAATTATTAAATTTAATTCTCATACGCAAAGTGTGCAATCCCGTGGTCTCGAGTTCGATCCTAACTCACGTCTACTAATTTATATCCATAAAACCAACAGCTCCTACTTGGATATATCTTAATAGAGTGATCACATCGGTTAGCGTCTAGTAACACTTCGATGCCTCTAGTACAACTCGAGTAAGGCTCTTGAAAAACCTTTTAATGATTTCTCATTATTATTATCTTTTTGTTTCTAATACCACGTTAGATAAAGATATGAAATTAAGTCATTCTTTATTCAACTATTCTATTTCTCGTTTTAAGTGACTGACCAAGATTACCAAATCTTGAACATATCCGTGGAGATTTTGGGTGCGGCACCACAAACATCTTGTCAACCCTACGAGGGTCCAATGAGATTAAACTCAAAATAAATTTGAAGGAACAAATTCTATCTTGACTACGAGACTAACCCACAAACTTTGTAAGGCCGAAACAACCCTTATGACTACCGATTCACGTATAACGTTAAGTTGCTCCACATAAATGCACTACATTCATGACACTTATCGATATCTCAAGTGCGAGGATAACTATTCATAATTTACTTATAACAATATCAACAAAGTAAATTATGTAGTTGGGATAAGTCCTATATTCAATTCATTGAATATCATCTGAAATTGGTATGCATTCTCATCAATATACTTTCAAGTATATTCTACCACATCTCTCAGATTTGTCTTAGTTTAATGATACTCCCATATCATTAATCGACAACGGACAATTTAGAATAACTTAGTTACTCATGGATTAAACATGCAAATATACAACAACAATATTATAAATGAAAATAAACATAATCCAAACTTTATTTCATCAAAATAATAAATGTTTACAATATCCTTTATCCAAATACTAATCACGGCTTTGCATGAAACTATTAGCTAAACGAAGTCCAATTCCATTGGCAAGTCCAACAAGCTTTTCTCTAGCCAAAGCCTTAGTGAATGGATCAACTAAGTTGTCATCTGTGTGAACTTTCAATAGATTTATTTCACCTTCACGGACTTGTTCCCGAACATAGTGATACTTCCATAGATAATGTCTGGTGCCCTTCATGACTCCAGGTTCATTGGCAAATATGATTGCAGCAGAATTGTCACAATACATATCAATAGGCGATTCAATTGACCAAGCCCTGAAATGATTTTCCTAATCCAAACGACCTCCATTGCAGCCTTTCGAGCGGCTATGTATTCGGCTTCATCGCAGCATATCGCATCAGATCGCTTCTTGCTCTTCCAGTCAATGCTCCTCCATTGATGACAAAGATATAACCCGTCACGAGACTTCGTATCATCTTTATCACACCTGCCGGACGCATCACAATAACTCAGTAACACCAAGCTCGTGTGCGGATTCCCACCATACACTAAAAACATATCTTCGTATTTCTAAGATACTTTAGAATATATTTAACAATGATCCGATGAAGTTCACCCGGATTACATTGATACCGATGGTCATGTTTTGAGCGAGCGCCACATCCGGCCTTGTGCATCTCACAACATACATAATAGATCCCACTGCGAAGCATAAGGAACTTTCGCATGCGTGCCACTTGCGTAGTGTTGAAGCACATATTGCTACATAAGCCATGCTTTACTTCCATCGGCAAATATCCTTTCTTGGAATTTTGCATATTGAATCTCTTCAATATTTTATCAATGTAAGCGCTTTGACTTAAACCAATTAACCGCTTTGACCTATCTCGGTAGATCTTAATTCCCGAATGTATGCACTTCTCTTAAATCCTTCATGGAAAAACATTGTCCAAGATATGCCTTAACATTTTGCAAACTTGGAATGTCTTTTCCCATAATTAATATGTCATCGACATAAAGGATAAGGAAAATTACATCACTCCCACTAACTTTGTGATATACACATGGCTCATCAAGATTTTGAATAAATCCATACCTTTTGATTTCCTCATCAAATCTCTTATTCCATTGCCTCGATGCTTGCTTCAATCCATAAATGGACCTTTGAAGTTTGCATACACGGTTTGAAACCGTGGATTCACGAACCCCTCAGGTTGCTTCATATAGATGTCTTCATCTAGCAACCATTCAAGAAGGCGGTTTTGACATCCATCGCCATATCTCATAGTCATAATCTGCTGCTATAGCTATGAGAATTCTAATAGCTCTAATGTCACTACAAGAGAAAAGGTCTCCTCGTAATCTATGCCATAAGTTTGAGTAAAACCTTGCGCAACTAGGCGAGCTTTATAGATGTGTATATTTCCATCCATATCGGTCTTTATTTTATAGAGCCACTTACTTCCAACCACCTTAGCGTTTGGATGTAAGTCGACCTCTTCCGAGACTTCATTATCTCTCATGGATTGCATTTCCCATTCATTGCGACTTGCCATTTGTCCGGGACTTGACATGGCGACTTTATAACTAGTAGGCTCTCCAAGATCTCCTAACATAGTTTCCTCAACCTCTACGTTAAGACATAGACGTTCGGTGCACGCGTAGACCTTACGGATCTGACGGAATCACTTCAACTTCGGTGGAGGACCCGGACTATCGGGTTCTACAGGAATGCGTTAGTGTTTTCGAAGGTAATGTATCTTCATGATCATCTTCCAGATCATAAACTCTCCTACTGAATTCTTGAGATACGGGATCATTTTCAAGAAAATCTCCATACCTAGCAACAATTACTTTATTTTCAGTTGGATAGTAGAAGTAGTAACACATAGTTTCCTTAGGGTATCCTACAAAGATACACTTTACAGATCTTTGTTGGAGTTTATCTGCTGAGTCACGTCTAACATATGCCTCGCAACCCCAGACCTTTGAATAAGACAAGTTTGGAGCTTTACCATGCCATATTTCATATGGTGTCTTATCAACCTTCTTTGTGGGAACCATATTTAGAATGCGAACAACTGATTCTAAAGCATAATCCCAAAAGGATAAAGGTAGAGTAGTAAGATTAAACATTGATCGTATCATGTCCAATAATGTATGATTTCTTCTCTCAGATACACCATTTTGTTGTGGAGTATATGGAGATGTGAGATTCTGGACAATTCTATTCTCATTAAGTAATCTTTAAACTCTTGGCTTAGATACTCGCCTCCTCTATCGGATCGAAGAGCTTTAATCTTCTTTCCCAATTGCGACTCTACTACGCTTTGAAAACCTTAAATGTTTCAAACACCTCATGTTTATGCTTAAGTAAATAAACATAACCATAACGTTGAAATCATCGATAAAGGTTAAAGTAGCTAGCACCTCTCTTTGACACATGTCTAAGTGGTCCACACACATCGGTATGAATAAGACCAAGTAGATCAGGCGCCTCTCCATATTGCTATGAAAAGGTTTCTTTGTCATCTTCTAGATATGCATGACTCACGTTTATCAAATGATTCATCATTGATATTTTGCAAAAGCCCCCGTGTTGTACCTTTTGCATGCGAGCCTTGCCTATATGAGCAAGTCTACAATGCCGGAGATAAGAAGAATTCAAGTCCAACTTCATTTTCTTATTGATGCTAAACATCGAATTATTATATTTGTTAGATTCATTTCAATCACATCAATTTCAAACACACCATTCACGATGAATCGCATTAAAATAAAATACACCATTTAAAGAAACATAAATTCCATTACGTGAAATAGTATGAGTAAAACCATCATCCAACAATACTGAAAAGGAAACAAAACCTCTAATTATAGAAGGTGCATAATAACAATTGTTCAATAACAGTACTAAGCCCGAAGGCAATACTAAACTAAACACTCCTATGGCTTCAACAGTTGCAGGTGCCCCATTGCCCACATGCAAATGTTGCTCCCCATAGGCCAACTTCCTCTCCACTCTAAACCCCTGCAGTGTATTACAAATGTGAATACCACATCCAGTATCATATACCCAGGAATTTTAATGATTTAGAGTAAATAATTCAATTACAAATAAGTTACACGAAGAACCGTGGCAGGGACCCAACATACTTCATCTTATTTGCCCACAATTTATCAAGATAGAGCACATTTTCTCTTCCAATGCCCAACGACCTTGCGGTGGTGGCATGCTTGATCCTTTAGGATTTTCCTTCCTAGGAGTAGGGTACTTCTTGGGTTACGGTTGATAGGCCATAACACTGTTTACCATATCAACTTTCCCTTTGCCTTTTCCTTCTTGTTGTTCGTGACGCGGTTTTGGCTTATTTATCCTTCCACCACGAATAGCAAGTACACGGGGGTAGGAGCCTTCGAGGTAACCCTTTTCATAATCAATTAGCAATGCGTGTAGGTCAAGAATGTCTTCCCAGCGCGGTGCATATTGAAGTTCGAACAAAACCATTGAAATCCTTGTTAAGGGATCATTGATCAAGTTCACAACAATGTCATTTTCATATCCAATACATGAGCACTTACGGGTTTACCTCTCACTTACGGGTTTACCCTCTTCACCTTTGTGTAATGCATCGATCAAATCATAAATTTCGGCGTAGCGAGGTTTCTCGAACATAGTTCAAGTTCATTGAGCATGTTAAATGGGAAGTAGTTTTGAGCGCTTTTGGAGAGCGAGTTCCATTGTTCCCAACATTAGGCAAGCCACATCATTATGGCGCTTATACTAAATCTTCCAAGCAGACCTTTTCGCGTCGGATGCGGTCTTTGGTTCAAGAGGCAAGGCGTGCATAGATAATCAACCGATCGAAACTCTCTGACAATTCTCAAAGAGCGGTGCCAATCATTGAAATTCTTAAAGCGATCAACTTTTCTCGATCAAAAAGCTTTTGAGCGCAGAACTTAGTGCGATGTTAGTATTATCTTTGTTTTGAGCCATTTCTACGGAAAAAAGTTCAAGTATTAATATTTTCGATAATACAACTTTTCAAGAAAATAAAATATACCCAAGGTAATATAAACATATAACCATATAATTTTATGAAAACTAGGATCCAAATTATCATAGGTTCATTACATCGATTGATCTCGCTATATGTAAAGCATATAATAAGGTGTCTGTCGAACAATAATTGGCAAACAATTTCCAATTCCTAGATCATTATGGGATTTATATTTCCAACGCTATTGCAAATATAAATATGTTTTATCCCATCTTATGCCTTGAGTCCAGGTCTCACTTCCTACTCAATTTAAGTGTCTAACTTAAAGAACTGCAAATATGTTCATGTAAGGTCTGACTTTACATAAAGATTTACCTTTCCATCACAATCTCGCCAAGTTCTGACATGACGTAAATTTCAACTTCAAGTGTTCCTTTAACTAGATGGCACAAACTTAATTTATAAAGGGTACTAGTTTTGATTTATGGTGTCAAATCAAATATGTACGAAGATGTCATGCATTCATCTTGTAGCATAAATTTTAATAAAAAACTTTGTATTAACCAATTCATAAAGATCAAATTATCAAAGTTTTGATTAAGGTATTGGTTTAAGCCAATCAAGGAATTTACCTTTAATTATCATCCATTATACCGTACTTTTGCATAAGTCTAAAGACTTAGTGTTTCGGTAATTACTACGAAGTGGCGCATGGAATTAAAGCTAATTCGCCTTAAGATGATTTTGTACGCATAGCCTACTTGGTAACTCCAATTTGACTGCAAGGAAGCGGAGAATTCGGTCGTGAAGCAATAACCTTCATCTTTAGGGTCACAATTTAATGCGCTCACCTCCTTGTACCCCCCACAGTCCGTCAAATTGGGTGAGCCGTTCTCACTTTTGTACCAAAATCATCAATCAATTAAACTATTGAAAACTTAACTCTTCAAAACAAATCAAATTTCACCATTGTTTAGTCCGTATTATTTTTCTATTCAAAATTACCCTTTGCTTAAAACTTGTCACACATAATAAACAAACAAGTAAACAAATAAAAATAAATAACTAAAACAATGCACATAACTAACAATTAATACGTGTAAACAAGTAGCCACATGCAACTTATTTGATATAACCTATTAATAATCAATGTCTAGGTAAATTAACGTATATATTAACTAGGGCTTTCACTTTCCCAATTAAAAGTGAGCCACATACATCGACGAATCGATTGCGTAAGCCATAATTAAAATATACCAAATTGCACATAATTGATTCATTAATATATTATTGGAGTCTTCCCCAATTCAAAATTTATCAAAAACAAACATGTGATAAAATATCTTAACAATTAAACAATAATTCAAGCAACTATCCATGACAAACATGCATGTATCATCATGGATATATAACATAACAATTATTCAATTAGTCACAAGATCGCATACAATTCCATGCACATAACATATTATTCATGAATTTATCACGTAATACATATATTAATTCTAGGTTTCGATAAGGTTAACATAACAATTAAAACCCTAATTTTTTTAAAAGAATCGACTAAAAAAAATTAGGGGTACGACCCATAAAAAATAAAAAATCGATCCATAAAAAAATTAAACCAAAACCATAGAACAATAATATCAAACAACATACTATATTCGTTTTTTACTTGTTTAGTAATTAATTACTCATTAAAACCAATGACTCGTAATGCCATTGTTGGAATATATATCATGACAATCAAATATAAAACACAAAACATCAAAGAATACATGCGAAGGCGTATAGGAAAGATTAATGAATAACTAATTAACATAAACAAGAATATGCGTACCTTTATTGATTCTAGCGAACAAGAATCAAATCCCACAAAACTAGCAATTGGATGAACCCTATTAAGGGTTTTAGGATTATGTGAATTACCCCCTTACCGATTTTGTAATTCAATCAAAGAATACTAACAATAATGTGTTAGTACCACTTTCTTGTACACACGTACTATAATGAATTAAAGAAATGCTAGTTTTAATTAAACAAATTAATTTGGTTTGGAAAAGTAATGTGTCGACACCCTTGTGGAGGTGATCGACCGAATTAAGCAAACACATACAAACAATTTTTAGGTTTAAGCTTATGAGTACAAGAGATACAAATCCAAGACCCCTAGCCTTGTATATATACTCAACTAAACTTGGTGAACAAGTTGAGTTTGAGTTGGGTTGGGAATACCCCTTGGGCCGATCGGTTGTGTGTCCCCTAAGGGATTCCGGAACCTTCCCAATATTAATTTGCAATCTAGTCCTTTCCAATTATATTTAACGACCGTTAGTCCATTACACTTAATTACTTAACGTCCGTTATATTATTTCGTTTAATTAATAAATAAATATAACATTTACATTTAATTATTAACTTTAATTCTCATACGCAAAGTGTGCAATCCCGTGATCTCGAGTTCGATCCTAACTCACGTCAACTAATTTATATTCATAAAACCAACACAAACCAATAAGGCAAATCCTAACAAGGGCAGGGAACAAGATATGTGCACTTTCACCGGCTCCAACTGTAATCACTTCCTCCAAGTTTTGACAGTACCTAATTGACAACTCTTTCATATTGACGAGCCCTTGTGCTACACTTAGCGAGAATATCCTTACTAAATTGTTGCAAAAGATAATATCAACTATTATTAGGTTACCGAGGCTTATATATTGATCTGGACAACTCCACATAACTTTCAACTTATGCATGTCCTGAGTTCCAGTTTTGAAAAAAACTTTTCGTTTATGTTTCCTTCGTCAATTCCTTTAGATGATGAACGATTATGATCCCAATTCCTTGTATCCATCAAGCATGAATGATTGCAATCAGACACTGTAATCCTCCTCACATTCTCAAAACCTTCAAAATACATGTCAGGCAGGATATTACAGCTCCGTCCCGAGCTTCCGTCATCAGCCTCTATCGAGTCTTGTATTGCTTCTAAAATTAAATAATCACTTATATCAATCAATTTCCTAATATGCGTCAAGAATGGGCTTGTAGTGTGCCATTTACAAATAATCAGAATGCGTTTTGAAAGTAGATAGGGATATTTGCTTATATGAACATCTTCAACACCTCCAATTTGAATCCCAAATCCTTTCAATGCTCCAAATTTGACATCGCGAGGAACAATATCAAAATCCGGCACAAATAAATCTAGAAACATGAGTGTTGGCAGCGTGTTTATTTCACCCAAACAATTATAACCCCCCTTCTTCACCAAGTGGTATCCTATGTACAACTCTTCCAACCAACGGAGGTTTGAAATGACCCCGTTGCAACATGAAAAGACCAGGACAACACTTAATGTCAAGCATCCGTATGTTGGCCAATTGACCAATCTCTTTAGGAATTTCTTCAATTCCAGTACTATGAAGAATTAGAATCTCAAGTTTTATCAACTCCCTAGTATTGAAATTTCACGGAGAAATCTATTTCCACCAAGATTGAGCACACAGTTCTGTAAGTAGCTTCAGTGATTTAGGGAGTGATGATATGTTATTATGTCATATCTAAAATTCTAACTTCCATCATGTCTTGAATTAATTCGTCAGAAATCATTGACAGATTATGGTTTTCTTGTATAAGAAAAGTATCAAGGCATGGAACATGAAGCTTATAATCAGGAATCTTGAATATATTATTTTGCATAAGCGAGATCCTCGTGTAGATCTTCAACTCGTCAGGTCTTGGCCACCAGTATGTCAAACCAATCCCAGCTCTCACCAAAAAATTAGTGTTATCTTCAGAGGCAATTATCAGTGCTACATCACGAACAACATCGTGCATTTTGGTTATGAATTCATTATTCCCATCTAATAACAAGAAAGTTGATCTGAGGGTATCCACAGCGATTCGAACTATATTTCTCGCATCCTTAATGTTGCTGATGGCATATAACTTTCCAAGACCAACCACATAATGTGTCAGTCGTTCAACTGGAATAAGCGCGTCTTCTGGGAGCAAACTAGATAGCAAGAAGCACTATTTAGCTTCTTCACTTTGAAGGCGTCATAGCTAGCTTCAGATGAATATATGCTTTCCTTATGTCTGGAGCGATACCTAGAGAATGATTCTTTAGGCGATCAAGTGAGGCCTCCCAGAAATCAATACTTTTGACCTTCAAAGTATTTCCTACAACTTGATTGATCAATGGCAATCCGCCACATTCTTTACACATTCTTTGCCACTTCTTTTAATTTTGGATCAGTCTCCACTCTTTCACCAACCACACGTTTGAAAAGGATCCATGCTTCTTTTTCCACCAAAGAGTCTCTACGAATACTACATTGAGCATGCATCATGCATCTTTGCTTCTTGATGTCAACAAAATCTTGCAATTCATGTGGTCAGCCTCATACGGAATCCACAGTGTTTCTAGCTTCACTTCCTCCCACATGTCATCTAAAATGATTAGGATCTTCTCTCCTTTCATTATACGCTTTGCTGCTACTTCAACCTTCGTTTGGTTAGTTTCAAAATCTTCATTTTGTGAAACAGTTATCGGGAAAACATCAGCAAATAGATTCTTCACTGCTAATGCAGCTTCACGGCTAGTGTAGTTTTCCTACACCTCCCAGCCGTAAATACTATTGGGTTAATCCCAATCGACCCATCACAATACCAAAATGACCCGGTCAACAAAAGTCAAACAAGAAAGTCGGACCTCTAAAGTCAACTTAGCGATTCTGAAAGCGGTTATATAGCCGGTTATAACATAACCGCCATATCCACGAACCATCACAGCGGTTCACTTTGTACGTTTCAATTAGTATATATACCATGAACATATTATGTATGAATGATGGTGATAAATAAGAAAAGTCTTTTGATTCAATTGTTATTTGTTATTTTGGTATATCTTGATTAAAGATCCGAAAAATGGGCCAACAATTGGTATCGAGCCGAAATCATCATATACCAAAGGCTTTTTCTCAAATCTTCTTGAATCAACACCATCGAGAAAGACCGAAATTTTTTGCAAAAGCAATCAGACCAAAATTAAATCACAAGATCAATTTTGTTGTGATATTTCATCAAAGGAAAACACAACTTTCGTCACCAAGGTATCAATCACAAGAGTGATTTTTACATCATCAAAGGGTTCCTTCTCATTCACTTTTGCAAACTAGTCGGTCAAATTCAAGAACAAAGAAGAAGAAAAAACGGTATACCAAGGTCATCAAAGGCGGAGATAACGATTCATAAATTAGAACAAAAACACCGTTAATATAAGGAATCAAGCCCGGAAGATCAATTGAGTCACCAATTGACTCAATTACATACTCCAATCATCAAATCTCTCACGGATAGAAAACCCCCAAATCATTGAAACCACAGGTTTCAATTGAAGGGTTATTAGTGCTCATGAAGAACACACACACGGAGAAGTAGAAAGGGCGGTCAAATACGACCATTAACGAGCGGTTAACCATCGATGTGGAGAAGGAGAAGGCAGAGTCAATTCCCGGAAAAAGGGAGAGGGACGAAGGGCCAATACTCGGTCTCGAGAGAAGCGTTATTTTTTTTTATCTCAAATTGAGAATATAAGAAAAATAAAACATAAAAAGGCGCGTTATATTAAGGGAACACAAAGATTATGATTTTTTTATTAGGGCATCGGGTTAGACCATCAACCCCTCCAGGTTCCAAAAGATTACAAATAACACCTTTCATTTTTACTTTATATATTACTTTGATATATATTGTTTTTATTTTGATAAGTTATCTTAAAATTAGAATCTTATCATATTTTTGGATAGTATATCTAACCTAGTGATTACACTTCTTAATATACTGATTAGGAATAATTTTTAAGAAATAATTAACCTTAGGTTATTCGTTTTAAAATATATAATCTCCGAGGATAGTTTTGGATTTAAAAGCCAGTCCTATAAAGTTTTATAGCCTATAAAGAAAAATAAAACATTTTTCAACACACCTCGTGTTACATTTTTTGAGATATTTTTATTGTCAATAAATTTAAAATATGACGAAAAGAAGTGGAAATAAGGAACCTAGTACTAATATTACAAAATGTACACCCCAATTTCAATGCCCGATCCTAATAAATTGAAAATTTTTAAATAGTAAAATTTGAATTTCTATTTTACTAAAAGGTAAAAAATTAAAGGATTTAAATTTTTAAAGGTTTTAAAAGGAAATTCAAACCCAAAACAAAAAAATTGGACAAAACAATAAACCCAAAAATTGAAAAAAAATTTAAAAAAGCAACAAAATTTTGGGGAAGGCAAATAATGGGTTTTTAAAAAACCTTTTAAAACTTTAAATTTATTTTAAAATTTGGCCTTTCAAAATATTAATTAAAAACCCCTTAAAAAGGGGTTTTTAAAATTTTAAGGTTATAAATTATTTCTAAAAGGTTTTCCAAATTCCCAATTTTATTCAAGAATTTGGAATTTGAAATATTCAATCATTTCCTCACTCAAGGAAGAACAAAATTCCCTTTAATTATTTGGGGCCCAAATTTACGGGAAAAGGAAAAACTTATGAATTTTTAAACACATTAAACAAAATTTGAAACAAAACCCCAAATTTTAGGGTATCAAATTAAAAAATTTGATTTAAAAATTTAAAATTTAAAAATCCTTTCCGGGTTCAAAACCAAAAGGCTTAAACTAAATTTTATAGTGAAAATTAAATTGGGTTGTTCCTTTTAAAGGAAATTGAATTTTTGGGCATTTCAAATTTCTCCCTTTTCCTTTTTCAAAATTTACCTATTTCCCTTTTTAAGAAATTGAAAAGGGTTTCAAAATTTTTTAAAATTTTTCAAAAATTTCCTTTCAATTTACACATTTTTAAAAATAGGTTACCAAAATTCCCTTTTTTTGCTAAAACAATTTTCCAAAAAATTTTAAAGGGTTTTATTTTATACTTAATTTCATTTTCAATAAGTTAAAAAAACTTAAAAATTTTTAAATTTAAATATTTAAAAATTTTAAAAAATTAAGGGTAATTTCCTAATAAATTAAAATTTTTATTTTACAAATTTTTAAATTTTGGAAAATTTTTTTTTTAAAAATTAAAAATTTAAATATTTTACCCTAAATTTCATACATATAATATGTATGAAAACGGATAAAAATGTATGAAAGTGGATAAAAACGTATGAAAATGGATAAAAATGTTTCTTTGTCGATTTTAAATCACGATTTTGACCCCCTTTCATACATAAATCGTGATTTAAAATCGATAAAGAAACATTTTTTATCTATTTTCATACGTTTTTATCCATTTTCATACATTTTTATTCGTTTTCATACATATTATATGTATGAAATGGATAAAAACGGATAAAAACATAAGGAAAATGGATGAAAACGCTGAATAATCGATTTAAAAAATAATAAAAGTGTATGAAAATGTATAAAAAGTGAAAAATGATTTAAACGAAAAAAATAGGCGAAACATAAAAATGTATTAAAACGAAAAAATAGAACAAAATGTAAAACGGACAACGTAATCGCAAACGAAAAACGGGCGTAAACGTAAAACTACGTAAACGAAAACGAACGAAACGTAAAAAATGTATTTAAAACGTGAAAAACGGACGAAAACATTAAAAATGACTAACGGTGCAAATCATAACCTGAGAGGATTAACGGTGTAAATATTTTATATCTCGTTAGGAGATAACGGAGAAATAATTTGCACGTTAGTCCTTATTTTAACCGAGGGATGTATAGGTTAACTTTACTAACGGAGTGATGTATCTGTTGAAACTTTTGCGAGAGGGATGTATGGTGCGAAAACCACAGGGATGTATTTTGGAGTTTACTTTTTTTTTAAATATATATTTTGATATTTTTTTTCCCCGCATGCTTTATATTTTCGTATTGTTAATTATATATTATTTGAATGAATGAAAAAATAGTTAATTTGAAAAAATGACAAAGAAAATAAAATTGGTGGGTCTCAAAATGGGTTTTTTGGCATGAGTGATAAATGGGTGGATACTTTGGCGTGTAAATGTGAAAAAGAGGAACGTTGAGGTGGCGGTGATATAATACCTTGGCTTGAGCCATGGTACTCAATGCTCTTAGTTAGACTAGAGAAGTTATAAATAGTTTTTAATAGTAACTATATCATATCTGGGAAGTTATAAATAGTTCTTAATAGTAACTATATTGTATCTTGGGTATTCCGCTGGTTTTTATGGGGTGAAGGATCACCTTCACACCATATAGTGTTTTTCTGCTCCACCTCTAATTGTTTTTTTTTTTCTTCTTTCTTTTGGAGTGTGTATGAGATATTTTGTAGAGTATGTTTGTATAAAGTAAGTATTTTTAATAGTGGTGACTATAGAAAGTAAAAAAAGGTAAAAGGTGATGAGTTTAGTGGTGTATTGTATGATGATGTGACGCTGATAGTGTATGATGGTGTGTAAGAATTACGCCAAACTACAAGGACCATTTATGCAATTTACTCTTCTATCTAAATATGCACGACGTTTTTGACTTTTCACTATGTAACTCGTGATGGGGGATCATTCGAAAAGTGACAAAAGTTTAAAAAGTCTAAAAATTATTTACACCTGTCGGATCATAAATCAAGATCCGATCAAATTAATGAGGGAAATCTACACATAGGGGCATGTTGGTCATTCCAAAAATAATATTCTTTATTTCCCATCTCTTTCCCCTCTTTATTCCATCTCAGATCCGACGATCTTCGTCATCGCGAACAAATTCTTCCGATCATCACCGCAACTGCACCCAACACCATTATCACTGTCAGTGCTCCGATAGCCTGTCCCACATACCCATGACGGTGGATTGTTGCTTGTTAAACAACGGCGTTGACATTTGTTGACCGCGGTTACAATCTATAAATAGATCAATTTGTAAAAAGATTTTACAGACAATGAAGTTTTTTTGTTATAGTCTGTAAAAAGATTTGTGGGTTTGGTTTGTTAGATGGAAATTGATAATAGGTTTCTGATTAGATTTTGAAAAGGGTGAGGTTCAATAAAGTTGAAATTGAAGAGTGTTTCATACAGCGAATGTGTTTGTGTGTGTGAATGAAGAAATGAAAATTCAAAATTGGGGTGTGGGTATTTGAAGCATTGTTTAGTTAGTACTTTCTAATAAAATAGGGTTTTAGGTGGGGTTTAGTAAAAGTGCTTTATAGAAAATGTGAAATTTTATGGATGTCATGGCAAAGGATGTTTAAATGTTATTTATCAGTTTTAATTTGATCACCTGTATATGACAAAAGGAGATTGTCTCAAGTTGTAAAAATAACTTGAGTCAACATAAGAGAAGTGTGAGTCATTAGATTTGATCCAAAGCTCAAATCAAAAGAAGTTCTTTTGATTTGAGCCCTTGGATCAAATCCAATGACTCACAAATCTCCAACTTGACTCAAGTTGTTTTTTCAACTTGAGACAATCTCTTCCCATATATGACAAGCCCCAAATGCATGATGCAAATATGGGTTGTCACAAATAATTTTGGTTCATCATCAATAAATTATGTTATTCATCGTATGCTTTGTTCATCAATAAAAAATGTTTGTTTATCAATAAAAAGTGTTGTTCATCATTAAAAATAGTTATTCATTTGGTCATTAATAAAAAAATTGTTCATCAATAAAAAGAGTTGTGGTTGTTTATGAATAAAACGTATCGTTCATCAATAAAAAGTTTTGTTCATTAATAAAAAGAGCTGCTTATTTGTTTATCAATAAAAAGTATTGTTCATCAATAGAAATAGTTGTTTATCAGTTCTATTTAATTTTGTTCATCAGTTACATCACAATATTCAACAAGTATGGTTGGATCAGTTGGAAAACCCCTTGCCTCTCAACCGAGAGGTCGGGGTTCGATCCTCACTCCCACAAAAGGTCGGAGGTCCTTTATACCTTTGGTAGAACCGAAGCGACCTCTACCTTAGGTAGTGGGTAAGTTGTCTACATCTTAACCTCCCCAAACACCGGAAACGGTATTGGGTACCAATAACCCGTGAAAGACGGCATTGTGAGTTACTTTACTTTTACTTTAGTTACATCACAATATTCATTAATAAAAAACATTGTTCATCGTATATTTCGGTCATTTATAGAAGTGTTGTCTATCAATAAAAGTGTTGTTCATTAATAAAAAGAGTTGTTGATTTGTCCGTCAATAAAAAAGAGTTCATTTTGTTCATCAATAAAAAGTGTTGTTTATTTGTTCGTCATTAAAAATAGTTGTTTATTTGTTCATCAATAAAAAAGTGTTGTTCATCAATATAAAAGTTTTGTTCATCAATAAAAAGAGTTGATGAACAAAAAAAAAATCGTAATGTTAATCAGTTCATCAGTTTTCTAACAAAAAATTATATTGTTCATCAGTTTATCAGTTTTCCAAAAAAAATCATAGTGTTCATCAGTTGCCTAAAAAAATCATAATGTTCATTAGTTAAGGTCACAATGTTCATCAGTTCATCTGTTAGTTATTGTTTATCAATTAGTCTGTTCATAATTTAGTATTTGTTCATCAGTTAAGAAAAACCTGAAAATAACAAAAGATGTATTATAGTACACCAATTAGTCATTTAAATGTACTTTTATAAGAAAAATCTCTTTTAGGCATTTTATCAAACATTTTGTGTGCACTAAATATGTCTAAGATGTCATCTTTAACGTGCGATATCTCACTTATATCATATTGGATTTGAGTAATTCAAATTTCTGGGTAAATAATGGCAAAAAAGCTACAACTTTCGTGTTTTAAGTTTTGCATAATTCGGTCTTTAAACTAGACAAAATTAGAGCCGAGAATACCGAAAATTTTAAGAAAACCAACACCCACTTAAAAAGTTAAAAAAAGGTTGCAATTCATATATCCAAATGCATACCAAATTAAAAAGAATTAAATTTTAAAAATGATGGTAAAATCGGTTTTTTGTAAAAGTTTGTCGTTTGAAAGTTATTTACGTTTGAAGTTTAGGGTAAAATTTTAAAAAATGAGCCAAATGACCACAATGCCCTTTAACCGAAAATTTAATAAAAAAAGAGGGAGAAAAGGTTGTAGGACACGTGTAACAATTTGTATGGCTTTTTAGACTTTGTAAACCTCACTTCTTTTTTTTAACCGATCGCAACTGTAACTCTTAACTAAACGTGTATGATGTTTATGACTTATCAAATCCTATTTAGTCCGCTATTGGCCATAAACAATTTTTTTCCTTTTTGAGTGGTGATCTTTAGACCTAAAAACATAGACATGTTAATAGAGTTTGAGTTTTCGGCATACAATCCATTTTCCAATTCAAAATAGCATACAAGTTTGTGTTGTTTCGTTTTTTAAGTCAAGTTTACAATTACTATTAGTGACAATATGAATTAATGCAATCTTGACTATGGTACATGAGCGTTGCTATAAATACAACCTTGGAGCATCAAAACATTTAAACACAAAAATGGAGATAAAAACCAATGCCTCAAAGCTCATAAAACCCTCAACGCCAACTCCATCGACCCTTCGTAACTATAACGTCTCCTTCTTTGATGAGCAACAAGCAGACATCAACATACCTCTCATTCTCTACTGGTCTGCATTGCAAAGTGATAATAGTAGTGTCAACATCTTTGATCATTTAGAAATTTCACTATCAAAAGCCTTAACTATCTTTTACCCATTAGCCGGGAGATTTGTGCGTGATAGTGATAATTCGTTCATTGATTGTAGTGATCAAGGTGCTCTATATGTCCAAGCCGAAGCAACTTTCCAACTCACGGAATTTCTAGGCCTTGCATGGGAGTTAAAACTTAGTATGCTAAACAAGTTTCTCGCGCGTGAGTTCCATGAAGCTGGTGAAATTCATCATCCATTGTTATCAGCTAAAGTCACAAGTTTCAAGTGCGGTGGTTTTGCTCTTGGTATGAGTTTTTCACATAAATTCGCAGATATGTCAACTATGTGCACATTCATTGATACTTGGGCCACTATAAGCCAAGAAATCGACAACACATTAAAATTAAGTGAACATTCTCCTAAATTTATTGTGGCTCATCACTATCCAAATCACTATCCAAAAAGAGGTTTAAATATGGGCGTAGGTCTAAAGTCAAGAGTGGGGGTAAATATTTCAGTTAGAACTTTTTTATTTAAAGGGAAAGCAATCTCAGAGATGAGAAAAACACTCAAAGTTAAACATAATAATAGGAGTCATAATAGGCCCTCAAAGGTACAAGTTGTTGGGTCACTCTTATGGAAAGCCTTTGTGAGATTAGATAAAGCAAATAATGTGTCCACTGTCACCCAAGCAGTTAACTTAAGAAATATAGTAGTCCCTAAGTTTCCTAATAACTTATGTGGTAATTTTTACACTCTAGCAACTGCCCGAATTGATCCTCGCGAAAGGCAAAACATTGACCTCCAAGAATTCTATGACCTCTTGCATGAGTCGATAAAAAAAATAAATAGCAATAATGCTAAACCAGTAACACCTGGTGGGAAAGAATACGAGGTTTTACTAAAGCCCTTTCTGGAGTATTATGAAAGTAGCCGCGATAATGATATAAACTCCTACTCGTTCACTTCATGGTGCAAGTTTTCATGGCAGAACGCTGATTTTGGTTGGGGTAAGCCAGTCTGGAAAAGCGTGGGAAAGATGGAAGCTCAAAATTTTGTGATCATGATGGATGATCAAGAAGGTGACGGTGTTGAAGCGTGGGTTCATTTGGATGAGAAACGTATGTGTCAACTCGAACAAGATCCCGATATTCAGGCATATGTTTTTTCGCATCAATAAAATGCTCATAGATGTTTTTCGCTATGTGATTCCAAGTAATTGTATGTCAAAGTGTAATAAAGATACGTGTTCATTGTTATTGTTCGTATCCAAATAATTGGAACTTATGGAGTGCAACATTTTAATAATAGCTGGTTATAGCTTTGTTATCCTCCAACGACCTTGGGAAATTATACAACATCAGGCTTGTGCTTGGACTATCAAGAAGCTACGAAGAATCATGTACGTGAATCCTATTGCATTACATGATTTTAAATGATCAAAAGTTTGCCATAAGTGAATTCAACGAATTGTATATTAGTCCGCAACCAAATATACAACGTTCTTAGATCGAAAGATGCGTTGTATAACGGAGGAAAGCCAAAGAATTACGTGATAAACAAATCCATGAAACTCTTCAAGGAAATCTTATGGAGCATCTTCGGGAACGACATCAACAACAAAATTAGTTTATTGATAGTTTGATTTTTTTGGTATTGTTTATTTTTTTAATTTTTTTCGCATGCTTTTTATTTTCAAATTGTAATTATATATTATCTAAATGAATGAATAATTAGTTGGTTTGAAAAAATGAAAAAAATAAAACAAAATTGGTGGGTCTCAAAATGAGAGTTTTAGCTTGAGTGATGAACGGGGGGATATTTTAGTGTGTAAATGTGAAAAATAAGAATGTTGAGATGGCGGTGATATAATATTTTAGCTTGAGTCATGGTACCTAATTCTCTTAGTTAGACTAGAGAAGTTATAAATAGTTATTAAAAGTAACTATATTGTATCTTGGGTATTACGTTGGTTTTTATGGGCATGAAGGATAACCTTCACACCTCATAGGTGGTCTACTCCACCTCTAATTTTTTTTTAATTATTATTATTATTATTATTATTATTATTATTATTATTATTATTATTATTATTATTATTATTAATTTATTATTATTATTATTATTATTATTATTATTATTATTATTATTATTATCACTTCATTAGAAAACCAAAAAGATTTACAAGAAATTGGTGGGAAGCCGAGATACAAGTTGGGCTCGCACTCCTTTCTAAATACAAAAGGTAAGTATATGAAAAATAAAGGCACCACTCTTGACATTATTTGAGTGGCTAACAGCAATGGTCTTGATGCTTGAAAGTGTATCCAATGCCTCCGCGTCGAGCTCCCCAAACGTTGAAAAGCAAATGGTATGAACTTGTAGTCGTTGTCTTCACATTTGGACACATATTTCTTTTTCTTCTTCTCCACAGCATTATGTAAAGCTACCCCCGAGCCCGTGAAGACGATCAATACCAAAGAAAAGGAGAGATTTGATCACATCCAAACATGCATCATTACCCTAGATCGAATTGAATAATAACAAGTCCGCATGACGTAACTCTTTCCGTGTGACAACTCGCAATTTGGGTCATTCTCAAATCACTATTCAAGTTTCACTATTTCATCATTTATCGTAAACTAGGTTTACGAGTATCAAATCAGCGTAACCTTAATGGTTTAGCTGCGAATTCATGAACAATCATCAAGGACATTTCATATAGACTAGATTTAGTCTACACATCATTAGCATCATTATCATCATATTAGTTCATGCATGGTTTTGCATTTTTCATTAAACGTATAAGTTTTATTAAATAAGCGCTATCGCGTAATTAATTATTTTGAACAATTGATCCGATACTTCCAAAATTATCCCGATATATTTTTATACTTATATTAAGATTATAAAAATAATATTATGAGTTTACCCAGTGTTTTAAATTTATTTTGTATATAAATTGTTATATTTATATAATTCGACGGTTTTCTTAAATACTACGATAATTATTATTTCACTCAAATTTTGCAAGAAATGTATTTTTATAATTTTATGACCTCAATATATTTTATTTTGACCCGTTAAAATTTATTTTTAGCTAACGCTACCCTAAATGCTTAAATATGCTTACAAGTTACTAACTATCTTAATTAACACATCTACTTTAATTATACAATTTAAAATAATAAAAAAATATATATATATAATGACATTAATTAAAACACCCCTTGTCGACAAGGGGGTGAGTCATTAAATTTTACTAAATATCTTGTTGTATATTGTATTATACTAATATTATACACATACAACTTCATTATTTGCAAAGTAAAAGATCAAAACATATCTCTTTCTCTCTTCTCTACAAACCGCAACCATAAGGGACCAAGAAGGAGGATCATCAAAATTTTCTAATCAAGTTATTTACACTCTAGTATCACTCTTGATTAAGGTTGTGAAATAAAAACCTTGGGTGATTAGGATAAAACCTTTGATCATAAACCTCATCAAGTTAACTAGTAAGCATCTCATGTTCATTTTCATCTTTCATATTCATTTCATATTCATTACATCATATTTGAGTAAAACATGCAAGACTTATGGATGTTTATACCACTTTTACATTGTTTTTAAGAGTTATATATATATATGTCATCCTATAATTACTCCTTGTAATATATCACTCTTGGTGATGTCTAGGAAACCATGACACCCTAAGAAGGTGTATGGTAGGATTAGAATAACCGGAGTTGTTTTGAATGGGTTAGAATAGGTTTGGCGCGAGAAAACTCATTTCGACAAGTTTTCTAAAGGGTCTGTCCTTATTTTGAAATCTGGAAATCTCGACAGTAGATAAAATTTTTGGCCTAGATATTTAGAAAATACACTTTAAAAGCAACGTGGCCGCTTGAGCGGGTTAAAGCGGAGTTATAACGAAGAAGTTATGAATTTTTCAAGTTAGGCGACGAAAACTATAAAATCACGAAATTTCACATGTTACGTTTACTTTGTACGAGTCAAAAATGAGGCTTAGGCGTTATAAATTATTTCGACTTATCAAAAATATATTAGTATACTTTGATACGAAGCTAAGGACATATAAAGCGTGAAAAGCGGTTTGTAACGATTAAATTATACGTTTACACAAAGTTGCCGTAACTTTATTATATAAGAAAAACTATTATATTTCTAATAGACAAGTATTACGGCAAACAAGTGACCATGTTGAAGGTCGTTTTAACATTGATGTAGAACTTTTATAAAGTGATGTCTTCTAGTAAAAGTAAGTTCGCCAAGCATATTTTCCAAAATGTCCGACCGTTTGTCTAGCGGAGTTGTAATGAATTAAATACGGTCACTTAAACTTTGCGAAAACCACCCTTAAACGATATTTTGGACAAAAGTACCATACTTAACCTATATTTTCTTTGTGATCGAGACCTCTAGGATGGAAACTTAAACACTAAAACTTTGAGATAATGATACAAGCTTCCCAAAACCGTTGAGTTTGTTTCCTAACACTCGGCGTGCACCATTTTACGACTAGCTTTTAGAGGCCGTTTAGTCACTTTCATGGAAATTTCAACGACATTATTTTACGACGAAAAGTTATAATTTCATAATAAATCACTAAATGATTATCGTCGGATATCATTTCAACGTAAATACATGTAAAGTAATTTAAAAATGGTCAAGGCGTTATCGATTATTTTTCGACGATAAGTATTATTTTCAAAAATTCACAAGTGGTATAGATATCATCTGAATTGCATGCATAACATTACATCATGACTTATTATATATCATATCATTCATAATAGGTTCAAGTTAGAGATTGCGCATCATTTCGATGTACTCACTTTTGTCATCGCATCATTGTACCAAGTGAGTTCATAGCCCCACTTTCTATTACTTAATTGTTTTACAAACTCTTGGGGAGATACATGCTCAACTATTTTAATCGAACACAAATGCTTTGAGCGTATGCTATATCCAAATGTTTTATTGTCACTAAGTAATCAATTGCCATGTTTGAAGTCCCTACATCATGCACCATTAGTCACTTGCAGTGGCGCGAATATTGTGAATAGGCCTATTGGAATTAACACTCCGTTCTTATTGACCCGGTTAGGAAATCGAGCGCACTATATTGAATCATTAAGGTAAATTGGCAAGTTTACCATATTAGGGCTGCGATGAAACGATTTTACCAATTTCTATTGGTACGAGGTTTACGCTTTGGTTGTCATGAACTTAGTGAAATAAATGTTGTTTTGTTTTCAACGATGAGTGTGAAACAACGTAACTCACACTACTGAATATTGTGTTCAAGCGAATTAATTAAACCTATGAATTTCACTCAACCTTTGTGTTGTTGTTTTAAGCATGTTTTATCTCGGTATCTAAGGCATACACTTCATGGCATGCATGTGGACTTATTATAGAGTCGTGGTGACGACGCGTCTCTCATGGGATTTATACACTTTAAAACATCGTTTGAATTGTAACAAACTTATTTCCGCACAAGTTGATTTTCATTTGGGACCTATACTTTGTAAACTCGATTATTTTATTAAATCAAGCGATGTATTTTCCAAAGCGACACTTTAGGTCGTTCAATATAACTGTGATTGTGATGCTATGATGATCGACCCCGAGAATTCCATTCATTGCAAAGCAGTAATTTGGGGTGTGTGATTGGCATCGAGCTTGATTATAGAGAACTAGGTTGCATCATTGACCCTAGACTATAACTACATCATCATAGCATCTCATCATTTCATCATAAGTGCATATTCACTTTACATGCGGTTTATCGTACATTTTCGAGTTATTTACTTTCATTTCAAATCGATTGTCACATGGATGCCTTTAAATACCCATTCCATTATTCTTTCCTCATACTCAATGTGGAGAATGCCTTGTCATTCCTATCACAATTTTAATATCAATTGATTCATCACCGATAACGTCGAATGCCGAGGTAAAACCTTTAAGTAGGGCAAAGTCACTCTCACTCCTTTGTTTCACCACTAACATGTCGAGTTACACGTTATTCATACATTAAGTCACTAAACCATCATACATTTGAAGCACTTACGACATCTCATAACCCATCTTCTTGGAAACCATCGATTCATTTTGAAAAATAACCTCAAACTTATTATCTCATATCACATCTCTTTAGGGCGCTTATTTTTAACATAGGACTTTGCTACATCTCACCTTTCCTCTTATTTTGAAGAAGTTATGGCGCCGAAGAAAGCTCCACAAGTTTTGACTCAAGAGGCTATGCAAAAGTTTGTGAGGATAGTATAGCCAATGCATTAAGGATGAAAGAACAGCGATGGCGGGCTCTTCTTTGAGGCTGCTGACTCTTCTTGAAAGCCACTAGACTTGCCAATCTTGCCGAGGCTGCGACCCTTCTTGAAGCCGCTAGACTCGCCACTTGCCGAGGTTGCAGCTAATCTTAAAGTTGCCGGCTTGCTAATGCCGCCGTGCTGCTGCTATTCTTGAAGCTACTAGAATTGCGAGGGAAGTGAAGCCGCTAGACTTCTTCTTCTGCTGCAGTATTGCGGGAGGTCCGGGGTTAGAAGTTGTTCGTATAAGGATTTTAAAAGTGGAGATCCCACTAAGTTCAAGGGCATTGAAGGGGCTCACTGCCATAGTTCGATGGTTCGAGAAAATGGAGTCTGTGTTTTTGTTATGTAATTGCGGGAGGATAGCAAGGTTAAGTTTGCTACTAGTACACTACTTGATGGGGCAATGTCTTGGTGGAACTCGTATGCTCAACCAATGGGAATGGAAAATGCTTTCAAGCTCACTTGGGAGCAATTCAAAGGTTTGTTAACGAAGAAGTATTGTCCGCGTACGGAAGTGAAAAAGTTGGAGACCGAATTTTCTGAACTAGTAACTATTGGGTATGACATTGATACTTACATTCGAAGGTTTCAAGAATTGGCGCGTTATGCCCATCTATGGTTTCGGATAACGAAGCTCTTGGAGGCTTTCATTGGGGACTTCCGAGATTATTCAAGGAGATGTGATTTCTTTTGATCCATAACGATTGAAGAATCTATTCGAGTGTCTCAAAAGCTCATGGCACAAGTATTGAAGGAGAAAACATTACCAACACCAACCGTAACAACAATACCAACAACCGCATCAACTACAACAATAACCAAAACAACAACAACAACGACGATAACCAAATCAACAACAACAAAAGAAAATGGGAATATGACCAAGGAGGTTATAATAACAACAACCAAAACCGTAACACTAACCATCATCAACAATGAATAGAAGGCAAGAAGCGCAATGGTTTATGTTCTTTGCACCAATAGAAAGCGAGAGGTTATCTTGGAACACACCCACTATGTAATCGATGTAAGTTTCATCACTCGGGTCCTTGCCCGCCAAGTGCCACAAGTGCCAAAAATCGGGACACCTAGCCAAGGATTGTAGAGGTAAAGCCGTAGTCACATGCTTCGGATGTGGGGAGCAAGGACACTATCGGAACCAATGTCCCCAAAACCAAGGTCAACAAGTTGAAGGTGCTCTTGGGAAAGCATACATGTTAGAAGGAGGTGAAGCTCAACAGATTTCAACAACGCGAAAGGCGAAGAAGTTCGGAAACTAACGGTCTTATTTTCCTTATGTATTATGTCGTACTAAGTTTATGTCTTCCATCGTATCCGAATCTTTATAACTTAAGATGTATTCTTGTTTGATAAACCACTCGTTGTAAAATATTCTCATCTATCGTACTTTATTTTCTTTCGATTTGTTATCACTTACGAGAATTTTAATTCCTTTTACTTTAACTACCATTTTAACGACGGTTTAAATCTTTGTAAACATTGAGAGTTATAACAACTAAACCGAACGTCACATTATCGTTCCTTAATTATACATAGCCTAGCTAACTATGTCTAATTCGGAGGATCATGTTATGTTGGGAGCGATTATTTATAAATCTTAGTGCAAGCAAAATTTTCACACATTCCAAAAGACAAAGTGATGCTCATCGAAGATATTCATCCAATATTTTCTTTACTATGATGTTTTATGCGCTCTCAATCATCGATAACCATAACGACACCTCTTCATGTCTTCTCTCCTCGATATTCATCATAAACTCAAAAATTCGATAGACTAACACGAATTGAATTCGAGGACTATTGAATTCCTTTTGGATGGCGAATGTGACAACTCGCAATTTTCATTTGTCAAATCACTATTCAAGTTTCACTATTTCATCATTTATCGTAAACTAGGTTTACGAGTATCAAATTCGCGTAACCTTAATGGTTTAGCTGCGAATTCATGAACAATCATCAAGGACATTTCATATAGACTAGGTTTAGTCTACATATCATTAGCATCATTATCATCATATTAGTTCATGCATGGTTTTGCATTTTCATTAAACGTATAATTTTTATTAAATAAACGCTATCGCGTAATTAATTATTTTGAACAATTGATCCGATACTTCCAAAAATTATCCCGATATATTTTTATACTTATATTAAGATTATAAAAATAATATTATGAGTTTACCCAGTGTTTTAAATTTATTTTGTATATAAATTGTTATATTTATATAATTACGACGGTTTTCTTAAATACTACACGATAATTATTATTTCACTCAAATTTTGCAAGAAATGTATTTTTATAATTTTTATGACCTCAATATATTTTATTTTGACCCGTTAAAATTTATTTTTAGCTAACGCTACCCTAAATGCTTAAATATGTATACAAGTTACTAACTATACTAATTAACTTACATCTACTTTATACTTACTCAATTTAAAATATATAATAAATATATATAAACATTAATTAAAACACCCCTTGTCGACAAGGGGTGACTCATAAATTTTACTAAATATCTTACAAGTATATTGTATTATACTCAATATACATTATACACATACATCTTATTTGCAAAGTAAAAGATCAAAACATATCTCTTTCTCTCTTCTCTACAAACCGGCAACCATAAGGGACCAAGAAGGAGGATCATCAAAAATTTCTAATCAAGTTATTTACACTCTAGTATCACTCTTGATTAAGGTTGTGAAATAAAAACCTTGGGTGATTAGGATAAAACCATTGATCATAAACCTCATCAAGTTAACTAGTAAGCATCTCATGTCCATTTTTCATCTTTCATATTTATTTCATATTCATTACATCATATTTGAGTTAAACATGCAAGACTTATGGATGTTTATACCACTTTTACATTGTTTTTAAGAGTTACATATATATATGCCATCCTATAATTACTCCTTGTAATATATCACTCTTGGTGATGTCTAGGAAACCATGACACCCTAAGAAGGTGTATGGTAGGATTAGAATAGCTTCCGAGTTGTTCTGAATTGGTTAGAATAGGTTTGGCGCGAGAAAAACTCATTTCGACAAGTTTTCTAAAGGGTCTGTCCTTATTTTTGAAATCTGGAAATCTCGACAGTAGATAAAAATTTTGGCCTAGATATTTAGAAAATACACTTTAAAAGCAGCGTGGCCGCTTGAGCGGGTTAAAGCGGAGTTATAACGAAGAAGTTATGAATTTTTCAAGTTAGGCAACGAAAACTATAAAATTCTGAAAATTCAGCATGTTACGTCTACTTTGTACGAGTAAAAAAATGAGGCTTAGGCGTTATCAATTATTTCGACTTATTAAAAATATATTAGTATACTTTGATACGAAGCTAAGGACATATGAAACGTAGAAAACGGATTTGTAACGATTAAATTATACACGTTTACACAAAGTTGCCGTAATTTTATTATATAAGAAAAACTATTATATTTCTAATAGACAAGTGTTAAGGCAAACAAGTAACCATGTTGAAGGTCGTTTTTAACATTGATGTAGAACTTTTTATAAAGTGATGTTTTCTAGTAAAAGTAAGTTCGCCAAGCATGTTTTCCAAAATGTCCGACCGTTTGTCTAGCGGAGTTGTAATGAATTAAATACGATCACTTAAACTTTGCCGAAAACCACCCTTAAACGATATTTTGGACAAAAGTACCATACTTAACCTATATTTTTCTTTGTGATCGAGACCTCTAGGATGGAAACTTAAACACTAAAACTTTGAGATAATGATACGAGCTTCCCAAAACGTTGAGTTTGTTTCCTAACACTCGACGTGCACCATTTTACGACTAGATTTTAGAGGCCGTTTTAGTCACTTACATGGAAATTTCAACGACATTACTTTACGACGAAAAGTTATAATTTCATAATAATTCACTAAATGATTATCGTAGGATATCATTTCAACGTAAATACATGTAAAGTAATTTAAAAATGGTCAAGACGTTATACGATTATTTTTTTTCGACGATAAGTATTATTTTCAAAAATTCACAAGTGGTATAGATATCATACGAATTGCATGCATAACATTACATCATGACTTATTATATATCATATCATTCATAATAGGTCGCAGTTAGAGATTGCGCATCATTTCAGTGTACTCACTTTTGTCATCGCATCATTGTACCAAGTGAGTTCATAGCCCCACTTTCTATTACTTATTTGTTTTACAAACTCTTGGGGGAGATACATGCTCAACTATTTTAATCGAACACAAATGCTTTGAACTGTATGCTATATCCAAATGTTTTATTGTCACTAAGTAATCAATTGCCATGTTTGAAGTCCCTACATCATGCACCATTAGTCACTTGCGGTGGAGCGAATATTGTGAATAGGCCTATTGAATTAACACTCCGTTCTTATTGACCCGGTTAGGGAAATCGAGCACTATATTTGAATCATTAAGGTAAATTGGCAAGTTTACCATATTAGGCTGCGATGAAACGATTTTACCAATTTCTATTGGTACGAGGTTTACGCTTTGGTTGTCATGAACTTAGTGAAATAAATCTTTGTTTTGTTTTCAACGATGAGTGTGAAACAACGTAACTCACACTACGAATATTGTGTTCAAACGAATTAATTAAACCTATGAATTTCACTCAACCTTTGTGTTGTTGTTTTAAGCATGTTTTATCTCGGTATCTAAGGCATACACTTCATGGCATGCATGTGGACTTATTATAGAGTCGTGGTGACGACGTCTCTCATGGGATTTATACACTTTAAAACATCGTTTGAATTGTAACAAACTTATTTCCGCACAAGTTGATTTTCATTTGGGACCTATACTTTGTAAACTCGATTATTTTATTAAATCAAGCGATGTATTTTCCAAAGCGACACTTTAGGTCGTTCAATATAACTGTGATTGTGATGCTATGACGATCAACCCCGAATTCCATTCATTGCAAAAGCAGTAATTTGGGGTGTGACATTTAACATATAAATTATCTAAAACAAAGCCCAATTAAATGCAACAAATCATGTCATTAATGAATTAGAGTCATCTAGGCAAGCACAAAAGTGCTTAGCCTTCAATAATAGACGAAAAACACAAGAAAGTCGAATTTGAAAGATTAACTAGGGGTGAGCATCGGGTCAAACCCGACCCGAACCGAAAAAAATTGACCCGAATCAAAAACTGAAAAAGGAAATAAATCAAACCGAGAAATTGGTATCAAAACCAAAACTGAACCGAATAACTCAGTTCGGGTCGTTTTTCGGGTTTCAAACCGAAAAAAACCAAATCAAACCGAAACCGAACCAAAACCAACAAAAACGAAAATAAATATATAAAACCGAAACCAAACCGAATAAGGTCGGTTCGGTCTGATTTAGGTCAGTTTGTCTGTTCAGGTCGGTTTTCTGGTGGATTTGCTCAACCATAGATTAAACATAGTTAAAGTACAATAACATTCAAACCGAAGTAAACAAATGTTTATGATGTATAAGTCTTGATCTCTTGATGTTTTGCAGCTTGGCAATGGTTTAGAATGTATAAAAAACCGTCCAAATTCGACCGGTAGTGGTTGAATATGTTTTAGGTCGATTTTTAGGCCAGTTTTTATAAGAAAAGGCCAAACTCGTCGAGTATACCGCGTATACTCATAAATTCTAATACACCGTATAAACATGCAGGTGTATACGCCTTATACATATAAAGGTGTATAGGCCATATACATCTGATGCAGACTTAGCTCAAAACACTAAAGTTGTAGATGTCTTTTTTCTCTTTCCATGGCAACTTAAATCGCCTAAAAAGAAAGTCGTATGAAAAAGTTATGACCAAAATACTACATCATTTTTTAGAGGCATTACGCAAACTTGTTTTCAACTTTCGGCTCCATTTCTTCAATGTATACGACGTATATAAATAGATTTGTATACGCCATATACTCTTCCAAACTTGAATAAAACCACCAGGTAATAGCATGTATACGTAATATACATGGGAACTGGTATACAATGTATACAACTGATGCAAAATCTTCCCATTTTGGCTTCTTCTGCGAATTTTTCTATGACAACTATTTCATAACTCCAGACTAATACTAAAATGTAAATTAACAAGAAATTAGTACCAAATATCATCAAAATACTATAAAAACGAGCAATAATCCTGGGATATTGATAAAATATGTTCTTATTTGATGTTATCAGTGACGGATGTCGGTCACAAAACTGAAACTTGTCTTTTTCTTCCGTTCTTCGTCCAAATGAGTTTGAGTTTCACATGTTTCTAGCAAATATCATTCCCAAACATCTAAAGCTCAAAAACAATGGATTTAAGGCCATACAATGTGCATCAAATTAAGGGTTAAACGACCACTAAAAATCATACGATTTTGCACCTCATCAATAGTAAAATTGATTCAACATGTGGGTATTGCCTCACAATTTAAGTATCTAAACAAGAATAAAGTTGTTGTATTCAACATGTGGGTATTTTATTTGTTTGGCTTCTAAACAAGAATAAAGTTGTTTTATTCTTTATCATCAAATATATATTTTAGATTACCTTGCATAGCAAATATTCCTTGAAAGCTTTTGTAGTAAATAATTTTCATTCTTTTTTTACTTAACTTGGTTCTAATAATAGTAATTATCCTTTCAATATGTATTATGCTGCAAAAAAATATATAGGCTGGCAGAACTAATACATGTTTATTGGGGCCAAACTGGCTAATTCATATTTTTAGTAGATTGCATACTATTGATGTACCTTTTAGTACGTGTTGACAGTAACTTGCAAAGGTATTGCTATAGTTATGACTTATGAGTTCGTCATTGATGCCTCGGGAATCATGATATCCTTTAGGGGGCGTTTGGTTGGGGTATTTTGAAATTCCGGAATTTTAAATTCTAGAAAATTTAAATTCTTGAGAATTTAAAATTCCGGAATTTAAAATACCTTCGCATGTTTGGTTGACAGAAATTTATAAATATTTTTTATTTTTTAATATAAATTTCATAAATATTCTACTTAAAAGTTTATAAAAAGTTATAAAAAGTTTATAAAAATTTATAAAAAGTTTATAAAAATTTATAAAAAGTTTTATAAATAATTTATGAAAAACTTTATAAAAAAGTTTATAAGAAATTTATAAAAAAAATTATAAAAAAAGTTTTAAAAATTTATAAAAAAGTTTATAAAAATTTATAAGAAATTTATAAAAAAAGTTTATAAAAAAGTTTATAAAAATTTATAAAAAGTTTATAAAAAAATTAATAAATATTTTATTTAAAAGTTTATAAAAAAACAATAAGAAAAAAAGTTTATAAATTTTTTTTTTCAAGCAAATTAAAATTTCTCACTTTTTAGAGGCATTTTGATTCTCTCCATTTTGGCAATTCGGGGAATTTTAAATTACTTCAAATGCTCACATTTGAGTTACCAAACAGGGCATTTGAAGGGAATTAAAATGCAAATGCCTCCGATATACTCCAAATTGCCCCAACCAAACGCCCCTTAGGGATTTCACCTTTGTACAATGCTAATGTCTTGGTGTTACAACACTGCCAACACCAAAGTCCTCATAGTTAAGCTTAATCATCCATCTAGTAACTCGGGATATTAAGATAATAGTAACAACGAAAGACACAGTTGTAATTAGTTAGAATAGAGAAGTTCTACGTAGCTCTTAAAAGTAACTATATTGTATCTTGGATATTATACAGTAAAATTGATTCAACATGTTAATACAAATAAGCCGTAAAAACGTTTATTTATATTTTACGATCTTCTAATGTTTTGTCGATAACAAACGTAAAATCATTTTAAAACTAAACAAATAAAATACGTAAATGGTTTGAGCAAATAGTTTTCTAACACACTTACGTTTTCACATAAAACACTAAAACAAGTATAAGTGATTTTATGATACATATGTACAAACAACTAGTGTTTACATATTGGGCAAATATATACATAACTAGTATGTATTATAATGGGTAAAAACTACAACCCATGAAGCATATCCATAACCCATGATATTGACCCATATCCATTTGACTAGATGCATTGCATCTATTAGATACATTGTATCTAAGGAAATACCCATGGACCAACCCATGACCCATAAACAAAAAACCCTTGGGCAAAGAGGAGCGTCCCACGGATCCCTAGCTTTACACTAGACGGATCCCTTAAGGGAGGGATCCGTGGAACAATAGTTGTTTTTCCTCTATAAATAGTGAGTCATTTCTTCCTTTTGGGTTGCCACTCCCACACATACTTTCCCCAAGTATTGTAACTCTCTAACCACTGATCCTAAGGGATATTTCTATTTAGTTTGTCTTTTGTTTTTGTGTGATTCTCTAGGTTCCTCTTAAAGGCGAGATCACTTCTTGAAGTCGAGCAAGCTCAAGTCCATGAGTTGCCATGCTCGTCATCATCAAGACTCATCGAGGTTCTCTTGTTGATACTTCTTTCTTCCTCCATAGAAGTGTTGTGTCAAAGGCATTAGTGAAGGATGTCGAAAGAGTCAAGACGAAAGCACTAGTGAAAGGTGCTTAACGTCTGTGTCAAAAGCATTAGTGAAGAATGCTAAAGGAGTCAAGACGAAGGCATTAGTGAAAGGTGTCAAGCGTTCGTGTCAAGGGCATTAGTGAAAGATGCCTAGGAGTCAAATCAAGTGTTATTAGTGAAGAATGCCAATGTCGTATAATCGATGAGGTGCTAGTGATAGTTTGTTTCCAAGGATGTTGATATCCTTGATGGTGTTGTAATAAGGAGTGGATCTCCTTTGGGATTAGGTGTTGTGTAGTGTTGGGTAGTAGTTCCTCCATTGTAATGGAACTCGGTACTTAGCCTAGTAGCGGATAAAGGGTAGGCGACGTTGTGGTAGGTGTGGTTCACCTTGGTGAAAGAACCCGGTGGTTAGCCTAGCACCGAAAAAAGAGTAGGCGACGTTGTGAAGGCTTCTCCGCCATAAAGAGTTGGTGTCGGGTAGTAATTACGAACTCTCGAGTAGGTGACTCGGGGAGTGGATTAGGGCAAGGAAGGTGTCCTTGTAGCCGAACCACTATAAATACTCGTGTCGTGGTTATGTGCTTCTTACTCTTTATCTTTCATTACACTTTTATATATCTATCTATCAACGTCCAACATACACATCTAAATAGATTGACATAAGTCGATCTAAATATTTTAAAACGAAGTTTTTAATTGGTAAAACTATTCAACCCCCCTTCTATTTTTTCACACAACATGTTGGCATTCCATTTGATTTAACTCTACTCATAGCGTTTACTATTGGAGAAAACTCCCAAAATGCTTTTGGCTTCTCATTTTTGTAAAAAAATGTCTAAGGGGGTGGCAGTGGGTTCAGGGTGGCCTTCGGTTTGGGTCATATCGATGGGTAACACCAATGTCACCAAATCGGTGTGGTGTGGGCAAGGTTGTAAAAATCGCTAGGCGCTAGTGAGGCGGCCGGGTAGGGCCTAGCGATTAATCGGTTAGGCGGGGATTAATCGAGGATTAATCGGATAAGAATTTTTATGCACAAACTTGTAATTTTAGATATTGTATTATATTATATGTATGAGATAAGCATAGTGCATCAAAATTCAAATATTCCAAGTGTTCAAATATAAACATAATACATAATTATTGAAAATTCAAAGTCAAACATAGATATTACTCGGTTTGTTGACCATTTTTAAGCGAGCTTTGACTAATTTTGTTCGATTAATCGGTTTGTTGACTGATTTTTAAGCGGTTTTGTCTGATTTTTAAGCAATTTTGTTAACCGATTTTTAAGCGATCTTGTCTGATTAGACCAATTTTGTTCTATTTTGTCCGATTAATCGGTTTGTTGACCGATTTCTAAGCGATCTTTGACCAAACCGATTAAATTGGCCGATTATGATAAATCAAGGCGTTTACTGAGCGATCAGCGATTATGCGGGGATTAATCGGCCGTCTGGGCCGATTTTTACAACAGAAGGTGTGGGTGTGCTTCAAATCGGTAATGTTCACGAATTGGTGTGGAAGAGGACCACTAAACTGTTGGAAATGTATATATTTACAAACATGTGAATGTCCGGATTCGAACTCGTGACCACGGGATTGCACACATTAGCGAATGAGAATTAAAGTTAATAATTAATGTTTATGTTTACGATTAATTATTACACATTAAGTCCGGTTAACGATCGTTAAGTATTTAACGGAAAAATGACTAACGACCGTTAAATGGAAAAGAAGGACTAGAAATGGAAAACTTGGAAAAGTTATGGGTTTGGCTTTGGGCTTTCATACATGGCGGCCATATGGGGCTTTCAAGGCCTAATCCCTAACTTGTTCCCTAAGTTTACCTACTAGTATATAAAGAGGTTAGGTTCTAGGGTTTCATACACTTGTGCATTGAATTAACCCTAGATCTCTCTCTCTCTCTCTAGTCCAATATTCGGCCGAACACCCCAAGTAAGGGAGTTTGGTTTCGTTTTTCTTAAGCGAGGACTTGTGTTAGATCTAGCAATCGCTTGATTCGTTTGGTTAATTCGTGTGTACAAGAGCGTGGTTGTAAGACATTATTCTTACACCAATAAGTACTTCTTTGGTTTGCTTTGCTCGAGGGTTGTTTTGCTTTGCTCGAGGATTTGACATTCGCAAGAAGTGCGTTACGCATACTTTCGTTAATTAATTTATTTGTTATGATCTTAAGTCTTCATTGTGTACTCTTGATGTCTTTATGTTTTATTGTATTTTATATATCATAAACTCAACGGTGGCATCACGAGCCTTGTATAACAAGTAATTAATTCTTGAAACACATAATTAAAATAAACATGAATGTGTTATTATTTGTATGCTTAGATCTAGGGTTTGCAAAACCTAAACCCTAATTTTGAGAGGTTTTTTTTGGTGCCCTAATTAGGGTTTTGTAAACTATTGTTTTAATTGGATTAGAAACCCTAAGATGCATGCAACTTTATGTGTATATCGTAACTTTGATTTAATTGCATTAATTGTTAAGTGTAATTTTATGTCCATGATAATTATGCATGTTTTATCATGGATCGCTTTTATTGTATGTCTTTCATGTTTAAGTGATATACACTAAATTATGATAGATCTTAAATTGGGAAGACCTCAATAATTATTAATTTAATCAATTATGTGCTATGTGGTATATATTTAGTTTTGACTTACATAATCGATGAATCGATGCATGTGGTTCACCTTGTACATAGATGAAAGCGGGTGGAAGTCTTAATTAAATATATGCATATTGACAGATCTAGAATTGGTTATTAATAAGATTTATCAAAACCGTTTGCATGTGGCTATTTGATATGCATGACTTTTATTTGTTATGCATTCATTGTTTATTTGTTTATTTTACAAATACTTGCTTGTTTGTGTTTTGTAACAAGGGTATTTTACAAGAAAAATAAATGACCTAAACAATGGTGAAACATGTATTTTAAGAATAGTAATCATAATCGTTTAATTGATTGATGACTTTGGTACAAATAGTGAGCAGCTCACCCATGAGAATGAACTAATAAAGGGGTTTAAAGAAGTGCGCATGAGTCGCTTTGAATGGATGTCTAAGGTTGTGCTTTAGCGTGCACAGTCCTCGCCCTCTGTAAGTTCGAATGGAGCTACTTAGTAAGTCATTAAATGTGCAAGCTCATCTTAAGGCGAATTAGTGTTGATTCCATGCGCCACTTAGGTGGTAATTATCCGAAACACTAAGTGTTTACACTTATGCAAAAGTGCGGTATAATGGATGATAATTAACACTAAATTCCTTGATTGGTGAAACCAATACCTCAATTAAAGTTTGATGATGAAAAACTTAAACATTAAAACAAGATATAAATGTTTTAATAAAACCTATGTTACGAAGATGAATGCATGACATCTTTGTACATATTTGATTTAACATCAAAACTATTACCCTTTAATTTAAGTTATATGCCATCCAACGAAAGCGGAAACACCTAAGATTACCTTTTATTTGCGTGAGATCGTGACTTAGATCGTAATCAAAGGGTAAAATGTCCACGTGTCGTGAGCGGGCATGGACGATTTTGCGGTTTCTTAAGTTGGACAACTTAATTGAGTTTTGTAGTGAGCGGCAACTCAAGGCATAAGATGGGATAAAACATGTTTACATGGCAATTGAAATTGGCTATATGTAAATCCCATAAATCTAGGAATTGCAATTGAAATTGGCAATTGAGCAAAAGCTCTACCATTTTGTATAAGGTTCATTACTAGCGGATCAAGCGATGTGATGAGATTATGACAATTTGGATCCTAGTTTTTCGATGAAAATTAAATGGTTATATGCTTATGAACCATGGGTAATTAATTTTCTTGAAAAAGGTTAATTATCGAAAATACTAAAATTGAATTTTGTAATTCTTTTGAATGTATAATTGCAACATTTAACCGTAAACAAAGTTTAGTCTTTGATCAGTAAACTGCTCCATTCTGCTTTCAAACAAATGTTTGATCGAGAATAATTACTGAAAAGACAAACGAAGTCTCTTTTCCATGGGAGAAGCATTAGACTCAATCCTATTCCTTTTCATGAATGAGAAAGGTATAATAGGAACGTTTTGAATTGTCTAAATTCTAATGTAACTCATAGCAATGAATTGCACGTCATATTTTCCATAAAGATTTCATTACCTTCATTAGGTGAATGAATCCTTTTGTAACAAACATGAATGTTGGTTAGCTGGAAAACATGTATATGAGTTACTAAATTAGAAGCTAGACTAATTACCGCGAAAATTGGTAAAAGGAAAACTAGCTTAATTTATCTAGTTGGTTTACTTTAACCTTTAAAGGTGCTACATACCAGTATGGGGATGGTAGACCTGTTAAGGAAGAAATTGCATACCCAATTTTTCAAGTTAATAACATTGATGGATAACCCATCATTCAAAGAGTAGAATACACCTTTTAGTACCTTAGTAATGATTACGTATGGTTCTTTAAAGGTGTAGGAAAGTAAAAAGCAAGCAAGTTGTTTTCTTTGGTTATGCAACACTTACAATGTTGTCGATTCGGTGGGAGCATTTGTGTTGCATTCTTGAATAAGAAGTTGTTTTAATGATTTCTAATTCGGTGGGAGCTACAAGCCTTATTTCTGTGTAGTAACCCAGATTATCTTCAAAGATAATTACTTTCCAATTGTAGGCACTTATGTTTTTAAGGATTGTCATGTGCGTTTCCTTACTAATCAATATAGTCCTACATCTACTAGTTATATCTATGACACAAATCATATTAATCAAATAAGCGAGCGTGTATCGTGTTGTTTATATGCTACATGATGTTGTTCCATGCACAAGTGGGAGAAATCTTTATTGTGTGCAAGGTACAACACATATTAATATGATTTAAATGAATTCTCTTGATTGAAAAGTAAGAGAATAACGTTCTAATAGGAAGTATACATTTAAATATGTATGATTGCCCTATTAAGAACATGTGTCAAGATGATAACAAAGACTACTTTATTTTAAATATTTATGTCATTCAATATTTAAGAAACACTTGTAGTTACAATTTATGTTACGTGAGAGCGTGAACTAGATTGTAGCCAAGGTAAAATATCCACGTGTCGTGAGCGAGCATGGATGATTCTGCGGTTTCTTACATTGAACATTTCATGGAATGACATAATTAAATGAAGTAATCTAATACTACTTTGAATTTAAGTATTCGTTGAATGACTTAAATATATGTAGTAAATATTAACTTGAAATATTAATTGAAACACGAGGTGGTGTTCATAATTACTTTAATTATAAATGTTTATGATTTTGTAAAGTCACAAACATGAAGTCTTTTATAAGACTTACAATATAAAGTAAGGCGTTAACTTGCTATGTTTTAAGACATTTGCATGAAGTCAATGAGTTGATCAATGACTTATAACGTATAGTGGGATTATAAGCGATATGTCTTTTGACTTGGTCAAAATACTTGTGTTATAATGCATGCAATTGACTTGGTAATTCTATTGTACCATTAAGTTTTACTTTGTTGGTAAATAGGTAAGCCAAAGAGTAGATGGTTATCTTAAATATTGTTAGATTATCTTACAATATTAATTCTAATGAAATACCATAGTTTTATGGTATGTTCGAGTTAGAAGAATCAAAATCTATTGGCATGTTTGATTCAAGATAACTATAGTTTCTTCCAAATGTTATCAAGGTTAGTAGATTGAGTATAGATTGAATATACTCAATAAGACTCCAACCTAGAAGATTGATAAGACACCATTTGTTTATGGAATGTGATGAATCACATTAAGTCTTATAAATGAAGTTCGAATTTGTTAAACTACTTATAGAGTGAGTTGTAACAAACTAATGTTAGGAAGCTGTCAATGTTTTTGTAATATCCCAAAAGAGAACAATGTATTGTTGCTCTACTTGATAAACTATTTAAAGGTAATCTTTAAATTGTTAAAGGCAAGTGGGAGTTTTGTTTAGATCTTGAAAGATTGAATTACAAAATACATAATCTTCTAAAATGCACTAGCAAATATCATGATGAGGCTAAACATGTAAATGATAGACCTTAATATGATGGAATTGTCATTCATAGATCCGTAAGGATATCTCGGATATTTAATATCTTTGAGGAATATGAGTTCTGAGGATCATGGTAAGCTGTTAATCATAATGATGAATTTACCAAATGTTGAATTGTGGTAAATCAATCATACTATGAATGTTGAGATCTTGTCCATAAAGATAATCAACTTTAGATACTTGGTTTATCTTAATAATGAATATGAGTTTCTTCAAAGGATGGAAACCCTAGTGGTTTAAATCTTTATGTAGAAATCATATGGACAATATTGTACACATATTTAATGCATGTCTAGTGATAATAATATTAATCATATTTAAGCAATTAACTATGATTGAATATTCTTTACTAGATACATTAAATAGAAGTATAAAGATTATAATTGTCATACTTAGTTTCATTGATATGAAATTTTGACAATGAATGTCATAACTCTTTGTTGTGGAATTACTTTTGCGAGGACGATGAGTAATACAAAGAAGTTTTATGAATTCAAATAATCCTTGGATATGTACAAGCGCAAGAATCCATGAATGGATATATGCATGCATCTAGGAGATGTTTCTTATGTTTAATATTAAATCCATGTTTGATTTAATAATTAAAATAAGATAGCTCATAAGTATTCCTAAAAGCTAGTGGGAGTATTATTTTAAATCTTATATGTTGTATGGCCAACTACATTCCACCTAAATTAAGTTTTAGTTGGGAATGAACTTCGTTTGTAAGATTTAGAAATAAGATATATAACCTTGAAAAATATGTTTATTATTATAAACATATGCGGTAAATAAATGAGTCGAATAGAACATGATGAATACATATCTTTGACAAGATAGATGAGATCTTAAAGTTTAACTTGAAGATTCATCATGAACATCATGTTGTGTATAAGATTGTTGTGTCATGCTTGATTACAAGATGATTTGACAACATTGAAAGTTGTTAGTGTAATAAATATTTTAAAAGGAATATGTTTGGATTTAGAATCACATTCCACGATCGGAGATGCTCCTAGATTCTATGGATGGAAATATGGCAATTATTTCATAATTGTCATTGCCAACAAACTTGAGTTTGGTAGGCACCAACATTACACTATAAGCTGTTCAAAGTTTACGGATGTTTAAAGAGCATATTGTTGTACACAATGATCTTTGGTATAATTGAGATGACACTCAATTCTAGTCATGGTATCCTTGATGATGACCATGTTGACTAGTTATGCTCAACTAAGAGCATAGTTGCATTATACATTAAAGAAAAAGAATACTTTAAAACTTTAAAGTTTTGAAAGATGATTGTCATAAAAGGGTGGTTCGGGTTATCACGCACCTTATGGAATGATATGACAATATCAAGATATGTGTAAACATATACAAGAAATTCACTTATTGAATTTTTGAAATAAGTATTCTCAAAATTCCTATAGATCAAAGTTAATTGAAATTATGCCTTGTCAACAAGTATGATTCTCATGACTTGTGGCAAAATTCATTAACTAGTATTATCATGCATTGATCTATTTAGTATTTGGATAAAGGATGTTAAACAATTATTATTTATAATGAATTAAAGTACGGTATCGTTTAATTTCATTTATAATATTGTGTCCTATGTTTGCATGTTTAAATCCATGAATAACTTAAGTTATTCTAAATAGTCCGTTGTCAATCAATAACATGGGAATGATATTGAATTAAGACAAATCGAGTATTAGTTAGAATATACTTGAAAGTATATTGATGCGTAGCATGACTAATTCGAGATGATATTCAATGAATTGAGTATAGGACTTATCCCCCACATGATGATACTTTATGGATCTTTGTCATTAAGTATATCATGGATATTTATCCTCGACTTGAGATACAAGAGATATGTCATGGATGTAGTGCATTTTGTGAAGCAATCTAACGCTATCGTGGCGGTAGTTATAAGGGTTGTTTTCGAAGTGTTGCGAAATTTATGAATCTGCTTGTAGTCAAAATGGGATTTGTTTCCTTCAAATTTATTTTGAAGTATAATACTCTTGGGCCCTCGTAGGGTTGTTAAGATGTTTGCATGGCCATGCCCAAGGTCTTCGGAATATGTTCGGAAGAATTGGTAATCTTAATCAATCACATAAAGCGAGAAAGCAGAATAGTTAATTAAGAAATGAGTGAGATCCATATTCTTATTAACATGGTATTAGAAACAAAGGATGAATATGATGATGAATCATCAAACTTGGTTTTCTCGAGAAAACCATACACGAGTTGTCTGGGGGCATTGGCGTGTTGCTAGGCGCTAACCAATGTCATTTCACGTTTGTAAACATATCCAGTGGGGCTGTTGGAAATGTATATATTTACAAACATGTGAATGTCCGGATTCGAACTCGTGACCACGGATTGCACACATTAGCGAATGAGAATTAAAGTTAATAATTAATGTTTATGTTTACGATTAATTATTACACATTAAGTCCGGTTAACGATCGTTAAGTATTTAACGGAAAAATGACTAACGACCGTTAAATGAAAAGAAGGACTAGAAATGGAAAACTTGGAAAAGTTATGGGTTGGGCTTTGGGCTTTCATTGGTGGCGGCCATATGGGGCTTTCAAGGCCTAATCCCTAACTTGTTCCCTAAGTTTACCTACTAGTATATAAAGAGGGTTAGGTTCTAGGGTTTCATACACTTGTGCATTGAATTAACCCTAGATCTCTCTCTCTCTCTCTAGTCCTAATATCGGCCGAACACCCCAAGTAAGGGAGTTTGGTTTCGTTTTTCTTAAGCGAGGACTTGTGTTAGATCTAGCAATCGCTTGATTCGTTTGGTTAATTCGTGTGTACAAGAAGCGTGGTTGTAAGACATTATTCTTACACCAATAAGTACTTCTTTGGTTTGCTTTGCTCGAGGGTTGTTTTGCTTTGCTCGAGGATTTGACATTCGCAAGAGAGTGCGTTACGCATACTTTCGTTAATTAATTTATTTGTTATGATCTTAAGTCTTCCATTGTGTACTCTTGATGTCTTTATGTTTTATTGTATTTTATATATCATAAACTCAACAGGACACGGAAAGCTCTGGCGAACTAGCGTAAATCGTCAACGGGCAATAGGTCTTCAAACGTTAGAGAATGATTGGTTCGTTGAAACACCAAAGTACAATGAAGAGTACTTTAAAAAATTCGAATGGAGAAGAGCATGTTTTGCAAATAGTGGGCGACATTGAGCGAGATACCCATATTTTCAAGAGGGAAGATGCGGCGTTGAAAAAAAAGTTTCACGGCGAAACAAAAATCACTTGACCGTTAGGCAACTCGACCGGTAATCCCGGATGAGTATGATGAATATTTATGCATGGTCGCAAGAACGTCGCGTGAAAATCTTGATTATTTTGTGAGGCCATCATTCGGTTATGCGGTCGAGAGTACCTCGTGAGGCCTCACAAGACACGACCTTGCTCGCATTTTCCATGCCCATGAAGCGAAGCATCACCTCCACGGATGCTTGGTAGCATCGATCGTATACACGTCGGATGGAAAAATTGTCCTAGACATCCGAGAGGGCAATATACTAGAGGTGACTATGGTGTTCCCACTATTATGCTTGAAGTCACGCGTCACAAGATATGTGGATTTGGCATGCTTTTTGGTCCACGAGGTCAAACAACGATATCAACGTATTGAATCGATCGACTTGTATCTTACGGATCGAAATGGAGCGGCGATGAGCAGTTCATTCAACGTGAATGGGCGCTTTTACAACGCGGCTACTATTTGGCGGATGGAATCTATCCTAAGTGGTCTACATTTGTTAAAGCATACCCGTATCCATCCGAACCAAAGGAAAAGAGATTTCTGAAGTTACAAGAGGCGAGAAAGGATGTCGGCGAGCTTTTGGTGCTCTCAAAGGAAAATGGAAAATTCTCGATCGACCTCTCCGAGCTATGACCAAAGCGAAGATTGCCAAAGCAGGTTCATGCGTCTGTTATTTTGCACAATATGGTTATAAAAGCGCGGGAGGGCAATCTCACCGGTTCATATAATGGATGAGCCGGTCCAGCCAGTGTACGACGACAGTGTGGTAGCGGAGTTACTAGACGAAGTTCTCCATGACCGTCTTCGATATGATCTCACGGAGCACGTAGCACGTCAAAACTTGCCGTATCTCGATGATTAGTGTGTTTTTTATTTTAATCTACTTATTTTTAAGTGTTATGTTATGTTTTTTTTTAAGTATTATGTTATGTTTTTTTTTAAGTATTATGTAATGTTTTATTTTATTTAATGAAATGGTATGTTTTTATTTTAAATATTGTATGTGATTTTATGTATGAAAAAAAAAAAAAAAAAAAAAAACGGTAGAAATTGGTGACCACTCCCTCCACTTAGGGTATGGTTATGGTAAAATTGGATACTTTTGATGTGTAAGATTTTTATTGGATGGAGGTGAGGTGGCACCTAGGGTATTAGGTGACCACTCCCCCCTCCTTAGTGGTAGAACGGTCTTACAATTTCAGGTCTCGATATTCTTGACTCAAATGGGAAAATCGATTTTCTTGTCTTCTTTAGAGTATGGAAACATGATCACTTGGACAATTTTCTATTAATTTTATTTATTTTAAAGTGTGTTATGTGTCACACAAAGAGAAAAATGTGTTGACATGTAACACGTGTTATCATTTCCTGATAACATGTCAACTTAACCATGTGGTGTGTTATTTATCATGTTTTTTTTGGGGTAAAGGGTTACTCCGATAAAGTATATTGATCACAGAAAAGTTAAATAGAATGCGGTTGAAACACCACATTAACCTCAATCAAAACGCTTGATAAACCACTAAATCGTTTGTGACATGCAACATAACGATAACAGCTCTAGCTACAGACAACTAATCAACACACCAACGGCTAAAAATACACAAACCATGACGATAATCCAATACGGAGAAATCTAAGCATCAACACAGATGCCTCCAAGCCAATCCAGCAGCAACATACATGGAGTATAATACACCAAATGAGATTGTCTCCTTAAAAAACCTTCCCAAAAAACCCAATGGGAAAAATATTGAAGAAGGAAAAAAGAGTATAGCTCTCAAGTGAAACTCCCATCTAGGACCACGGATAAACATGCATTCTTTCATCTAATTGATAGACAATGAGTCGTAGATGATCACCGATCTAGCAACTTCCATTTATAAACAATACTTCTAACACACATAGAGTTCTTCTTGAAATGCAATGTGAGAACCTTCAACCGAACATAATGTGAGAACCTTCAACCGAACATAGACGACAATATCATCATAAATCTGGTCATATGTCTTCAGCTTCTTCTTAAAAAGTCTTGAATTATTCTCTTGCCAAATGAAATAACACGTAGCCGCAAGCAGGAGACGGGAAATGATACTACTTGTTGAAGAGCCTTTAGATGTAGGAATAAGGAACCGATAGCATCATGTAGACGAGAAGGAATATTGTCCATTCCTCCTAAAGCACAAACTTTAGACCATACCTATATCAAGAAAACGGGAACTCAAAAAATAAATGGTTATGAGAGTCAGGCTAATTATCATAGAAAGGGTACCGAAGGAGGTTTAAGTCGGTCTCCGGACCAACATCCCATTGCCTCAACCAATCTTGTGTCTTCAACTTCAAGTTAACCACAAGCCAAAAGTGAAATGTGTGCTTAGGAATACATTGGGGAAACCACACCACACGAAACCATGAAACAATATCCCCTCTCAATCTAATCGAATCCCACACACGAGTAACCGTAAAGGCTTTAAATCACCATTATTAACACACCAATAAAGCTCATCCTCCACACTCTCAATCAAATTCAGAATATGGACCTGAAGCAGCTCATGATGTCTAGAAAACCAATCACTAGGCCATTTCCACACCCCATTATGAATTAAGTCAGAAACAGTCCTTAGTAGAGAACCCTAAACGGTTGATTTCTCTAAAAGAAAGTAAGAGCATAATGGGATTATGGACACAAAATTTATCGAATGAAACGGAAGTTAACTTACCATTACAAACATTAACCAAAAATAAGGCCGAATAGTGCTTCTAATTTGAAGCAACTTCCTCCAACCCCAGCTCATATCCCCCGTATATAGGACATCCAAAAACTTCGCCTACTAAGTTTATAGGAATGAACTCATTTTACCCACAACGACTCCTTATGCGTTAAAATACTCCAAATATGCTTGGCCAAAAGAGCCTTGTTAAAATCATTAATTCTATGAATCCCAAGTCCAACTTCCATTTTCGGCTTACAAATATCTTCCCATGCAACTTTAGCCTTACCCTTTTTCATTTCAGTTTAACACCAAAGGAAGCCTCTGATCAGTTGCTCAAGGTCATGAACAATTCGAGCATGAAGGATAAAAATGGAAGCCCAGTAGATATGCATAGAAGATAAAAACGACATAATAAGTCATGAATCGACCCGCAAATGAAAGAAATTTATTCTTTTATTCAACAATACGACTTTGGATCCTTCCCACAAGCTCTTTGTAATTACGATAAATCAAACGGAAGGATATAAGAGGTACACCTAAATACTTAACGGGGATGTTACTCTCAGCAAATGGCAAAGAGCTCAATATAGATAACCTATTATGGACGTGACAAAAGAATGTCGTGCTCTTCGGGATGCTCGGAACAAGACCCGAGAAATTCTTGAATTCCTCAAGCGCTTCCATAACCACATTTGTTGAATAAACATCACTGTGAGTAAAGAGAAATAAATCATCAACAAAGCAAAGATTAACGATTGTTTTGCCTTTCACAAAGATTACGGTATTGGAAGCCTTCCATCTCTTGAACCCTACGCCGCAATATTAACGTTAAAGCTTCCATAACTAAAGTAAACAAGTAAGGGGACATAGGATCACCTTGCCTTAAACCTCGGAACCATCCATGAATGTCACCATTGATACAAATGGAATAAGATACACTCGTAACACATGTCATAATCCATGAGACCATCTTAGAGTGAAAACCAGGACCAACAAAGATATCCTCTAGAAACCTCCAATCAACCGTATCATACGCTTTTAGAATATCAACCTTAAAAGCGCAACGAGGAGGCCCATGCTATCTATGATAATTACGCATTAATTCTTACGTAAAACGAATGTTATCATAAATATTCCAACCCGGAACAAAGGCAGACTGATTAATACTCACAACATCCCCAAGACCCTCTTTAATGCGACTAGTAATGATCTTACTTAGACATTTATAGAGGACGTTACAACAAGAGATAAGCTTGTAGTCATTAACCTTAGAAGGTGTAGTAATTTTAGGAACAAGAGTAATAATAGTATGGTTAAGCTCCTTTAAAAGCTTACCATAGTGAAGAAATCCCTAATCGCCTTGCACACATCAATTCCCACAATATCCTACACTTTCTTCAAAAACGCAGTCGTGTAACCATCAGGACCCGAGGCTTTATTATCCCCAATAGAGAACATGGCAGCCCTAATCTCAGTATCCGTAACATCCCAAACCATCTAACCAGCCCTAACCGGATCAAGAGTAGTCGAGAATAGATATTGGTTGGCAAGGTGAGTGGTACTCTCTTTCACCCCAAGGAAATTCTCATAATGATGCACAAAAACACCCAGGACGTCATTAGTTTTTAGTAGACATATAGTTTTCAAGTTAAGTGAAACATATCACTGCAGACGCTTTGGTCCAACCGGTATGGAGGTTTTACCCTCCTGAGCAAAGTCTCAAGTTCAGTCTTGTCTTGGGCGATAGGGGTTTCCTCCCGTGCACGTAAAGGAAGGGTGTCATTGCCTTGAATGGGCCTAACCGGTTGTGTGACTGGCTGTTCTGGCATACGAAATGCCAGGCGCCATAGCCCATGATGCCGCTCAAAAAAAAATGAAACATATCGTGTTTATTCAAGTTCAGTAACATAAATAATCATAAATGATAATTAAATAATAGAAATTAACAAAAACGCAAAATATATACAGTAACTAAAATAAAAACCAATCTATCAGTTCTGACCCAAACAAAATGTTACCGTTACTTCGTTCCAAACGGTTTTTCCCGCCAAAAAAACTACTTCAAACCACCTATTTCTTCTCCACCAATAACCACCATGGCCCGAAAACCAGCCACCCGTCACCGCCTCCGATCCAGGTTCTACTAACCGAATCCGCTGGTCGAGGTGTTTTCGCTACTCGAAAAATAGAACCTGGTGAACTTATTCATACTGCTAAACCCATTGTTTCGCACCCGTCTTTAGCCTCAGTTGATAAAGTTTGTTACTTTTGTCTTAAGAGTGTTGTTAGTGGTTCGGGTTTTGAGCGTCGGGAGGCGTTGTTTTGTAGCGAAGAGTGTAGGGGACAAGCTAAGGTATTATGCCCACCAACTGTTTGATGTTTTGTGTATCACGAAAATAAACGGCTTGATTAAAGATACGGTTTTTTGTAAAATCGAGACCTTAATACGTGGTTAGGTCAAAAGGGTAGTTGTATGACACAAGTCCAGGGCACAAAATACCGATTTTATGAACGAAAATTTAGTTTTGGGTAACAAGATTCTAGCTAGTAACGTGACGCTGTAACTTTTAGGATTTTGGCTATGAGTTTAGTTAATGGTATAATGTTGGTAGAGATTATGTTATCAAGATTACCGTCAATCTAAAAAGAATTGCCAGTCTTATGCAGTTATGCTAATTGCGTTCTTTACCTGAAATGAACTGTTGGGGATGTTTGGGATTGTATATTTTTAGCTTATGCGTATGGCGTATAAGCACTCCAAAATAAGCCAATAGTTATTTTTCTTACAATAAACAGAATAAGCCAATGAGCACTATGTTAGCTGTATTCTATAATCTGGCCTTAATCTTTTATGCATTATATAATTGTACATATATAAGTTTATTTACTTCGGTAATTATGGAGTAGTTACTTACCATAATGTGTTTGGGTTTAAGTGTTTGTGGGAGGCTTAACACGGACACCCTTAAGCGTATGTGCGTATTGTACAAACTCCTACTTATTTTCTGATTTTATTAGGGCTTTTATGAAGTTGAAAAGAAAGCTGACTGGTCAGCATTCGTTGCTCATTGTCGGTAAGGATGTTTCTAATATACTTGCTCATTTAGTTTTTCCATAGCTTCAGCATATTATGTATGGTTTTCGTTTTTTCCTCTTTTCGTTGATATACTTATGGAACTTGTTGATGTAAGAGAGCTAGGTGCAGTTGGCGCCACATCAGCTTTTTACCCTATAACACAAAATCAAAAAACACCCCGACAGCCTCCGCAATAACATTCCTATAAAACACCACCAAAAAACCCCACTCACTCACCAAAAAAAAATACTCAAAACGGTCCGCCATTGGGATGGCGATGCACCTATAACGCACCAACCCCGGTGCAATGTAACCTGGATGGCGGCACCATAGGGTGCAAATTGGCGCCTAACATGCCATTGGTGTATTGCACCTTGCCCTCTAATAGTTTTATATACATACTTTTGCTAGACGATGTTGTTCTTTTGATATTTAACATTAGTTTAGATCATTATTCTCTATGGAACTTTATACTTATATTTATGTCTATCTGATTGTGCCATTTTACGTATATATTATAGGATCCGGGGCTTAAAGTATCCACTTCTTGCCAAAAGATTGGCCTGCATGGTAATATCCGGAGTGACTTCTGCAGAGAGTTTGGACATACTTCAGCCTGAGCGCTTGTCTGCTGAAATGATCTCACAGGTAAGCCTTGCTACCCTCTCGGAAATGCTCCTAGAGAGTATCTTCAAGTAAGAAGGACTAAACTAAAAGTGGCAAAATATGTGGTTGCACGCTCGTTCCATTTGACGCATTGCCTCTCTTAAGCTAATTCCTATTATTTACCTGTAAGAGGTAGCCTGAATCGACCTATTATAAGTAAATGGGTCGAAGTTTCCCCCTCTGGTTTATCTATAGCTCCTATGTTACTACATCGGTTTGTTATTCTCGACCATTTTTAAGTGACCATATATTCCTATTTTGCGCGTTACTGCTCTATCCCAATCTAGACGATGATTTATTAACTTCAACATGCATCCTTAACACTTTCCAGATGGAAGAGGAATTTGGTTTGTTGAGAGGTGCCCTGGAGGATTCAGGCATGACAGACGACCAACTGACATGTAATATTATATGTTTGCGAATACTTTGTTAGTTTTTTAAATTCAAAGATTTTAAATATACTTCAGAGTTATGGAAGAGCAAGTAACAACATATGCATTGCAGTTCTGTTTGTACATTTACTGACCTTTGAACAATTTCTATCTAGTTCTGAACATTGAATGGTATGCTGGGGTACTTGCACGGATTCGTATCAACGCCTTCCGTATTGAATTGGCTGGAGGTTCTTATGAAGATCTACTTGCATCAGCAATCGCATCAGTAGAATCAGAAGCTGCTGTTGGCAATGCCGTCTATATGCTTCCATCCTTCTATAATCATGACTGTGGTAACAATTCATATTCTGCTATGGACCTACATTATCCTAATGGATTATTCTTATTTATCAAATTTGAGATGATAATGACCACAAAAGCTGGATAGAGATTTGATACTTTGTTTTTCTCTGCAATAGATCCTAATACACACATTATTTGGTTGCAAAATGTGGAAGCAAGATTGAAAGCTTTACGAGAAATTGAAGCAGGTCTATTTCTTTAGAAGAATTGGTTTCACTTTGAAGTTATTGTTGGTATTCTGGTTACAATGTGCTTTATAACAAAGTTCGTTAATGCAAGACACTTTTTATTTTGATATTCGCAGGCGAAGAGCTGAGGATATGTTACATTGATGCGAGCATGGATCGTGATGCTCGACGAAATCTCTTGTCCAGTGGGTTTGGTTTTGAGTGTCGTTGCCCCCGTTGTATGTCAAATGATTGACAAGGTCTTGTTTTATGACATTAAGAGACTCATTTAGAAGGGAAAAAAAATTATGGTTTGGCTTTTAGATGGAATATTTAGCATTAAACTTCTTTGTGAAATCATTATCTATATTGAATTCCAAAACCAAAATAAGTTGTACTTCATAAACCAAAATATTGTAGCTCTGCGTTAAGTTTTGAATCTGAGTAGTGAAAACATCATGGCTTCACTCCCATCTCCATGTTTTGTGAAGTAAATTTTGTTAATATTATTGGTCATAAAGTACATCTATTTGTATTTTTTTTTTAATTAAGTAGGTTCGACTTGATCTTTTCTTACATCAAGCAAACTGAACTTAGAGGGTGTTTGTGCTAGCTTATCTTGTCGACTCATTTCAGTGGTTGGATTAGCTTATAAGTTTAGGCATATGAGCTTATCTAAGGAGTTTTCGATTAGCTCTTTATGTATATGGCGTACTTTGTAAGGTTTGAGCTTGTGCTGATTAAGAAGCTCTTTTATAAACTAACATCATTAAATGCTTAGTATATCAGCATATTATGTTAGTTTATAAAACCTAGATAAAACTATAGTTTTCTTATTATTAGTGGTTACTGGTTGAAGGGTTGAAGCAGGGTATTGCAGATAAATAAGGTTTTGGGCAATCTGTGTGTTCCAGTCTCTGCTCATTTTGCAGCCACTGCTAGTAATCCCATACATTTTTCTGACCTGGGCCCCACTACACATGACATAACACCAGATCCAAATATATTGTTGTGCATGATGACAAAAAAAGACAGAAGGATTTAAATCCAAATATGTCATTTCTCATCTCATCTTATACAATAGATTAATTAACATGTACAGTTAAGATAAACCAGTAAACCACTATGTACTATGTAGTCAAGGACGGAAATTGAACGTTGTTGGCGGAAGGCCAACTTAAAAGGTATTTATTTTATACATTATTTTGAAATTTTTGTATTAAAAATGACTAAAGTCATATACAAAAGAATAAAATGCAAAGGGTCAAAACGCACAACCCCTCTCGGTCCTTTCTAAGTTTCGTCTTTGTATGTAGGTGTAGAGTTGGTGGTCTGATAATCTTTACGTTAGCGTTACATCAACATCTTTTCTCACCACTTTTACCTCTTTAGTGTTTAAGACCTTCCTTACTGTTTACATATAACTCACGTAAACACAAACATAACTCACCAGTCAACACATGCACTCACGCACCCATTTCTTCTTTTTCTTCATAATATACCGGCTTATGCGAAATTGCTGCCACCACTCATAGTCCATGAGAGCATGTAACAGTGACCACTCGTGTGGTCCTTTGCATTAGAAACAGTGAGTTAAATAATAAACAAAGTTTTGTGACTTATATTTTAAAATTGTGAGAGGTCTCAAGTTTAATTATTGATAGGTGTAGACAACTCTGAATTGATTACGTCAACTTTCGAAAAAGAAGAGCTTTACCTGATTTGAATTTGTGACACAATAAATTCAAACTCTATAAATTAACTGGTTAAAAATTCAGAAACTATGGTAACCAACAAAGAAAAGTTTGAACAATTTATTTAAAGATACGTTTGTTGATGACTTTCTTGTAACTTGTAGCAACATGGAGTTCATTCTCAGTTTGGAGAGATAAAATCTCACGTGTTAATGATGTTATGTCATTGGTGTTGAATTTACAAAGATTAAAAAAAACTTATAAATTTATTTACTTGTTCATTTAGATAACTATCATGACATACATACATAATAAAAAAATTGTAATCCAGAACTTTCCAAAGTTTGTATCAAAATTCATAACTACTTGATCAAATTAAAAATTTGTTGTATATTTTATTAAAATTAACAAGCTAGAAGATACTCGAGCCGCATAAACAGGTGGTTAATTCTGACACGTACTACAAGTAGTCACGGATGTGGTGTGGCAGTGATTGGGATTTTGATAAATTCAAGGCCACTAAAAGTGCAAAAAGTGTAAAAGGGATTATAGGTTTCCTAAACCTCATTAGGTCTTAGCCCTTCTACTAGGGCCGAGCATTATGCTTTGTAGGATCGGACCAGATCGAACCAACCCGGATATGGACCGAATATTTCAGTCAGGTCTTTGGTCCGGTGTTATGGGCCAAATCGGTTTTATCCGGTCCAATTTTAGTCGGTTCGGTCCGGTTTTCAGACCGTGCTCAACTCTACCTTCTACCCTTCTCGGCCGCCCTCTTTCAACACTTTTATTAATAGTGTAATATGTCTTTTTATTAGTTTTTGCTTTATATTTTTGTCTTTTAATATTTTTAACTTGTCAAATTTTATATTTTTTGTTTTGTATTTTCTGTTTTTTAGTTTTATTATTAAAACAAAATTATACAAATAAAAACAATTAATTAAAGGGAGAATTTCATATATACCTAAAGAAACTTCAAAAATTACATATTTTTTTAAAACACAAGTTTTTAATGCATGATGTACAATGCTATTAAAGAATGCTTTGAAGAAATACGTAATTATTGAAGTTTGGGTGAGAATGTATGTAAATGCCCCATTAATGAAGGAATTTTCATAGAAAAAACAAGGCGTATTTGAATCCTATCATGGGTTATGTATACTCATTTCCTTATAAATTTTCATAAATAAATCCATTCACAAAAGAGTCTTGTTGTGTTTGTTTTTCTGAAAAACCTCTTAATAACATTTAATCTGACTCAGTCAGACGTAATCAGATGTTTAGACAAAAAAGTGTGTTTGTTTTTTCCTGTCATTAAGAGGCAATAAGAGACAATCAAGATTAAGAGTGTTTGTTTTTTTATGATCATTAAGAGGCGCTAAGAGGTAAAAACATCTTATTGAACTAGATGTTGAGGGGTGTCTTAACACCTCTTAATGTCTAACACCTTCAAATAATTTTACAAAAAACAAACACTTATTCATATTAAGTTGGAATCAGATTCAGATTTTTCAATCACAAATTCAGATTCAGATATGCGAATCAGATTCAAACTCATAGCCTCTTAACAAACAAACAACACCTAGAAAAAACAATTAATGTGATAAACTAGTCTAAAAGAATCATGAAGCGAGTGGGTTCGAGTAAACATATATGACTATATGATTTTGCGATGTAGTGTTAAATTTTTAGAAAATTTTGTCATATTTTCTCACGCGTATTCGATAAATAAAATTTTTGGTTTCATTTAGTTACTTTTAAATGGAGTGATAGCTTTTAGTCTTGATCCAAGATTCTCGGGCATCAGCACATCATCACTTTCATCATTTTCAAAAATTACACAATTATATACAAATATATCTTACAAAATACCTCACACACACTAAAAAAGCTAGATATTTTTTTTCCTTGGCTAGAATGAAATGACACGTGACTTAGAGCATCTCCAATGTATGCACTAAAATTTTGCACTATTTTAGTGCAAAATAAGAATCTTATAAGAATATGCTTTCACTAAAAAAATTGTATTCCAATGTGTGCACTAAATGTTGCACTAAATATTTTTTAATTAGCTTATTTAACTTGTTTGGTTTATAAAGATTGGTGTACATCATTTTGCAAACTGTTTTTGGTACATGTATTACAAGCAAAACAAAAAGTGGTTTACGTTATTTTAAAAAGTGGTGCACATTATTTTTGCTCTGAATTTTTTCTTTCAGAATAAATATGATAATCCCTATAAGATAATGGCTATGTAATTAAGCGAGCTCTATGTTTACGAGGACTGTTGCATACCAACATTTTATTTGGAAATAAATATTTTATCAAAACTAGTTTTTTAATATATACATTATACATTTATTTTCTATCATATACACAACCATGTCTTTGTTTGTACACGATAAGTACTGAGTAGGACATTAATGGCAAAGAAGAATAATTTATAAGGTTATAAGTGAAAGTTTCTAGGGTTAAAAGTGAAAGTTTAGAGGTTTTAGTCAGATGAATAGTGTTGATTATATTTAGTGTTTTTGAACTTTCTTATTCGTTCTTATTCAAAATAGTGCGTAAGTTTAAGTGCATACATTGGAGAGGTTTTGTTGTCTTTTTGCACTATTTTAGTGCAAAAAGAGCATATAAATCAACATTGGAGATCTTTGGGAGGTGAAGGTAATGGTTAACCCTTCGTTGCGTGTAGTCTTATAAACTACAGGAAATGATAAATGGGCTGGCTAAATAGTTTAAAGGAGACGCAACGATAAATGAATTATGCAAGATCTTGTCTGATTCATTTATCGATCAATCTCACTAAACTCTTTATGAGTTCACGATCAAGCTCAAACTCTAATAAATCTCATGTCAAAGGCTAGTGATTTGTACACTCACATTTTTTATTTGCACACTCCAAACTGTGCAATAAACAGTTGTACATTTATTATATACTGCTTCATCAGATTGTACATATGAGTGTACAAATAAGAATTAAGAGTGTGCCAATCAATTCTCCATGTCAAATGGTTAGTTTTCGATTCTTCTAGATGATGCATGTAACACTTGATGTAATTACCAAAAAATTCTAGCATAAGAATGCTAAATGATCAAGAGGGAACAGAGACAGACACCCATGCACACTGAGATATCGATATTCGAGTTGATGGGTTCATTTACCAAGGATTCCCCTGCCACTGCCACTGCCACTGCCATGCCCACCCCCTCAATTATATTCATCTCCATTATTATTCACTTCTTTTTTTGTTAAATTTATTGACGTTAACTCACCGTTATTTCTTTCCTATTTAGGAAACTTTGCTATTTGGGTTCATATGCCATACATCAACTTGTCTATTGTTATTTGTTGATTGTACATGTTTTCTTGTTTGTGTTAAAGTTTGTCTCGGGGCCGTGTTGCCTATAGCGAAATCGAAAGGGCACCATCAATGGTGTCAGGGGTGGACCGAAAGCGTTCAACGAGTGCCAGTAAAGCATATTTGTTCAGCTTGGTATGTTTGATGAAAGTAACGGTAGCAAAGAACAATAGTGTGAAGCAATATCTGTTTATTTTAATAAAATGTTTGTTAACATAGCTGTATAATCATATTTGTAAGTGAAAACGCTTATTGCTTGTAAATTCTACTAGAAGTAGCTAGCATTTTGATTAGGAATGTTTAGAAGAAATAAGAACGGTAATTGATTATTCCAAACAAGCATTTTGTGCAAAACACTAACCGCTAGTTCCTAGTTACTTCAAAACGTTTCTAAATGCTTGCCAAATATAACCTCGCAATTAATTTTACCATTAAAAGATCGTCTTTGCGATTAATTTTGCCACTTGAGCATCTTAAAGTTGCAACAAATTAAATCATTTTGTTGTTGAATTTTACCTATTTTATGTTAGGAATTGAAATCATTTACTTTAACTGAACTTATGTATTATTGCTTATCTAATATTAGTTTTGTAAGCCATAATAGTCAACCAAAAAATGTATGCCAAAACATCACTAAATACCTAATTTTTCATATGGAGGAGTATTCTAACCTTGTTTGATATAATGTTATAACTTTTTGAGAAAGTTATATTGTTTATGTAATAGGTTTCCAATAAGCTCTACATTATTAGAATGTAACCTTAGAAATATTAAAAAGTTAACATGAGTATAGTAGTAAAACAATGCCACCTTCTTAACAAATATATGATATATTTTATCAGAAAAACCCTTTACTTAAAAAAGGCAAAAATCAAATATATGGTAACAAACGTTAGGAGTAATAATGTAAACAGATAAACGTACATATAATGTTTTCTTTAAAAGTTATTAGGTAAGACAAATTTTGATTCGGATATATGCAGCTTAACTATGATATCTCTCTATTATCATTCTTGGTCTTTCTCTTGACCATCCTCAAGAAGTGTATTTAGTACAAGGCCACCTTGATAAATATAAAAAGAAATTGTAAACACTAATTCATTTATTCTAAGTGTATAAATTAGGGTTTAATTTATTAAATAATGGCATCTTTCTCAAATGTCTGGATATAGTGCGTGTACTAAATTCGTTAATTAAATAGTCATGTCTTTTGATTTCGTCTTAATATAGTGCATGAAGAAGCTTTTTGACCTCTTAAAACGTGACAAAAACTTATTTTTGAGCAAAAGGTCCCTTTCGTGGTTTGTTTTTTTGCAAAAAGGTCCCTTCGATTTTAAAGAAAGTTTTTAAAAAATTTTAAAAGTTTTTTAAAAAAACGTAATTTTTAAAAAGCGAGCGAAAGATTTTTTTAAAACGTAAATTTTTAAAAGTTAAAAAAACGTAAATTTTAAAGAAAGTTTTTTTTTTTTAACGTAAAGTTTTTTAAAAAAAGCGTAAAATTTTAAAAAGTTTAAAAACGTAAATTTTAAAAAAAGCGTAACTTTTAAAGAAAGGTTTTTTAACGTAAAGTTTTTTTTAAAAAACGTAATTTTTTAAAAAGCGAGCGAAAGTTTTTTTTAAAAGCGTAAATTTTTAAAAAGCGAGCGAAAGTTTTTTTAAAAAACGAATTTTAAAAAAAGCGTAACTTTTAAAGAAAGTTTTTTTAACGTAAAGTTTTTTTTTAAAAAGTAAATTTTTAAAAAGCGAGCGAAAGTTTTTCTTTAAAAAAAACGTAAATTTTAAAAAGTTTAAAAAACGTAAATTTAAAAGAAAGTTTTTTTTTTTTTTTTTTTTTTTTTTAACGTAAAGTTTTTTTTTAAGTTTTTAAAAGTTTTTTTTTAAAACGTAAATTTTTAAAAAGCGAGCGGAAGTTTTTTTAAAAAAACTTAAATTTTAAAAGTTTTAAAAAACACTTAAATTTTAAAGAAAGTTTTTTTTTTTTTTAAATTTAGAAAACGAAAAAATTAGGCAAAACGGATAAAAAACGAATGAAAACGGATAAAAATGTAAAAAAAAGTGTCGAAAATGCATAAAAAACAGACAAAACGGACAAAACGTAAAAAGTGAAAGCGGATAAAAAGCGGACGAAAAACGTAAAAATGTGGGGAAACGGATAAAAACAAAGAAAAGCGACAAAAACGTAAAAAGGAAACTATTATTAATGGAGACTAGCTAATAAAACTATTATTTGAAAAAATAGGACTAACGGTGCAAAAATTATTAACGGAAGGACTAACGGTGCAAAAAAATGTACAAGGACTTATTTTGAAAAAAGCAAAAGGACCGATTTTGCAAAAAAAGCAGACAACAAGGGACCATTTTGCTAAAAATAACGTTTCAGTTTGGTAGCAGGTTTCTTAGGTGGCCGTCATGTCATGTATATTAAAGTAGCGAAATCAAAAGACGTGACTATTTAATTAACGAAATTTAAGACTGCGTCTATACTCCAGACATTGAGAAAATGCGTGGGCATTTAATAAACTAAACCCGTATAAATTATATAAAGTTTAGATGAAAACAAATTTAAATTTTGTATGTTGTTTTAACTTGTTTGGTGGATGTGGTGAGCCGACAGTGCCACATATAAGGCACTTATTTGATAGCTTATTATACTCGATCCCACCGCCTTATATGATTTTATTTTAAATAGTTGTTATAATGCTTTTTTATGAGTGTTTACCATATCCTTGAAATTAGTAACTTAAAGTATACTCGTATATGACAAGGAAAAATTATTTTCTTAGTTGGCATTACTGTATTGTTACTCAAAAGGCTTAAATAATTAGCGAAGAAATATTATTATTATTATATGAATTCAACTATGTGTACCATCTAACGTGTTTTGATATATGGTTGGAGATAGTGTAGAAACATCAAGAATAATTATCTTAATCGAGGAACAAAAGTTAAATAATGTGATAGTTCAGTGAATATCTATAAACGCTAACAAAGTAAATATATTCATTACTTTGGAGTAATATATATATATTTTTTTTTAATGCCAAAAGATTCGGTAAATATATTACTAAAAAAACGTTTAAGTACAATAAATATAGGTGAATTTTATATTTCATTACATTACATGTAGGAAAACTTACATAACAAGATCTTGATATTCTCTAAACAAGAAAATAAATCACTACTCAAAGGTAACATTACACTCATACGAAGACAAAATTACTTCCTACAAAGAACTTGAGCTTACTACTATACATGTCATAAAAAGCATCTAAATTCCCTGGAAGATCGTAGACCTGATTCGCATACTCATCATAATCATAGTCATCATAATCATCTTCACGATCGTGACCACCATCCAATAGGTTCATTGACTCATCAAAAGTGTTCACAACCTCCTCTTTATCACTGTCGGAATCAACAATTTCTCCCACCTTAGAGAAGTAGATGGAGAAAAAGTAGAACTAGACTTCCTAACCGCGGCATGCACCTTATCTTTCACAATACTCACAAGCGGTTCTTGTGATACATTACCAGTCTTCTGAGACCCATCTTCCTTAGCTTCCTTTATATTACCCGGATAATCAACCATTTTAATAGGATGACCATCATCATCCACAAAAATAGCTTTCTCATCAATAATTAGCTTTTCAAACTCTCCAATTTTCTCAACAACATAGAGGAACCTCCTTAGCTTCCATTGTACTGCTAGAATCTAACTCAACCCCATCCTTAGCCACGACATCAGTAGGGATGCCACATTCATTACTATCTATCATATTAAGGACTTCAAATGTATTTGATGTAGCAACACTCGTCCCACTCGTACTAGCCACATCAGCGACCTTCTTCTTTGTAGTATCCACCTTTTTCTGGTTCAGGATCGGAGGAGGCGATTTAGGTTGTGTTCTGATGATATTTCATATTGTTTAAGAACTTTTCAATTAAATGATTGTGAGTTTAAATCTTCTTTAAAACATATATATGAGATAAATTTGTGATGTATATATTGGAAGATATTTATTTGTCGTTCAAAAATAAAAACTTATAATATGAGATCTAATAACAATCAATGGATTTTGTTTAAGCATCCCTAATTAGTTAATGGTGTTTCCAAAATAAAACTTATTATTTACAGGAATACATAATTTTAATATTTATAACTAAGGTGAGTAAGTTTTAATAATATATATACAAATGAGTTAATATTTGTAAATGTCTTCTATTTGAAAAAACAAATCAACACTAAGTTGACTACATTATAATGAAAATAATGCTAGCTACACATAATTCAATTCATAACTTATGCTAGATGCTTTTATCTAAAAATGATCAAAAACTATGATTATACAATAAATCTTTTCCTCTTTTGTCATGGTGAGTTATTGTTTAATGTTACTAAAACGTGGGGAAATTTTAACTGTAGTGAATGTCCAAATAAAATTATAAATACCCCTATTCACATTTACTATCAACCCTCTCTTTCTCTACTTATTTTACCCTCACTTCTTCTTCTTCTTCTTCCTTTGTGCTAAGGCTCACCCAAGGCCTAGCATGGCGGTTGCAGAAACGTAGGGATGCAGCCAAGGATGACTTGCCGACGATTATGGTCTGTTCAGACCATGCATGTATTTTATATGCATTGTCTATCGGCAAGTTGTCTTTGGCTACATTCTTCTTTCTGCTTCTCATGCTAGGCTATATATTGTTTTTTGGGTGATTAATTACTTCATACCATTCAATGTATGTTGTCCATGTTCTTGAAGCAACTCAAAGCAAATTGTGTACTCACTAGCTTGCTGTTCTAAGGTTTTGTGATTTTTTTATGTTTTCAAATCTTAGAAATGCACATTTGTTTGATCAAATTTTACCAGTGGGTTAGTTTGTTTCTTGTTCATATTTGTACATGGTGAGTAAAAGTGGCAAGATGATTGATTGGCTTGGTCATAGTAGGTTTGGCTGAAATGAGTCATTTTCATACCTCTTAAAATGGGTTGTGTACTTGTGTTATCATTATAATAACAATATAATTTCACAAGATTCTGATTTATAGAACAAAATCTTTTCTTTCAAACCATAAATTATTGAATCTCTGCAAGTGCTACATTTTATGCATAGTACTTGTAAAGGTATCCAACTATGTTTCACCTATATATTATAACATTTAAACATGTAAAATATGCTTCACCTTCATATTAGAATGAAAAAACCTAAAAATGTGAGTAATTATGTGCTTAAATAGATGTGCCACTAAGTTATTGGTTTGTGAAGAAGAGAACAAACAGGATGCTGACACATAGATTTAAGCATATTATTAGGCATGTCAATGAATGCTTTAAGAAAAACCTTTACATTTTAGAGGTAAATTTATATACAGCACAACTTTAAGGCACATCAGTACATGGCAAAAACATAATACTTGTAAATAGTTTTCTTTACAGTTTTAAGGTACATTGCATAAACAGAACATAATACTTGTAACAATATTTTTTTTTCTTCTTTTTTTACATTTGCAAGGTACATTGTATATACAGGATGATTGCTATAATAGAATGATATTACATATCATCAGCAATTCAGCATATATAATGAATGCCTTTATCTCAACTAAGAGAGCAACATTATTGCAATACAACTTTTTTTTTTTTTTTTGGATTTTTTTTGTTTTAAATTTTTTTTTGGGGAATGTTGCAATAAAACTTAGAGTTGCTTTCTACCGGGTATATGCCCTTGGTGAAACCGCGTTCGGTGAGTTTGAAGGTTGATATTTTACCGTAGTCGTTTAGATGTTTATTTTCGTACACGTTTTGTTGTTTGTTTCTTGCTACTTTGGGTTGATAGTCGGTAAGTTACTTTGATATAGTGTCATGTTAATTCGGTGTAATTCTAGCTTCTTCCTAGTTTTTATATTATCTCAATAATATATAATGCGTTTAAAAAAATAATTTGGAGTTGCTAAAAGAAGATTTGAAGGACTTTCAAAGTTTCAATCCATTTGAGCATGGGCTATTTAGCTCATTTGGCCCATTCCAGTCCAGTCTTTTATTCAAAAGATTACACTGATATTAGCCCATTTATAAGTAAATAAATTATCATCTTTAAAAAAAGAAAAATAAATAAATAAAATAAAATAAAATCAATTTATTGTCATTAATTAAACTTTTCTAAGACTAATCTCACAATATTCCAAAATACTACACAAGTGTCTCATACGGCACTTGTGTAGCATTTGTGTTGGTCACTATTACGGGTAGCTTTATAAACTGACAAGTGATTGGTAGGAGCATCTCGTGAATACCGCTAGGCTAAGTGATTGGTAGGAGCATCTCATGAATACCGCTAGGCTATAAGCCCTTCTGCATCGAGTACTATCAACGAGTTCTTGAGAGTCAAACTTGTTAGTATCAACTATCGCGTACTATCAACAAGTTCTTGAGAGTTGAGACTCAAACTTGTTAGCTCTGAGTTAAACACATGAACTTGCAAATGCGAAAAGGATTCTATTAATTCGTAATTCCACTACAAACTTGTTCAAAAGTGAAACAAATTCACCTTCTTTCATATACATATTAGACACTAATATAGGCTTCTAAGTAACAAGAAAATCGGGTAGAACAGGTCGCACATACTTGCACGCTTCGGTTCATAAACCTCAGCCTCAACTTTTGTACTATTTACACCACAAAACATACACATAGTACAAAGGTACCCTGTACAGACGCTTTCATTATACACATCACCATATAGTTAAAATGCCGAACACACGTCATCTCCCAGAAGACACCAAGTTTTTATCTTTGCTATCTTCTTTCATATTTGATGTTGACTTCAGGGGAATAGGAAGAGGAAGAGGGAGACTTGGTTCGGATAATGAACTCGATACCGACACTGGTGCTTGAGGCAATGCTGGTGGTGCAATCTCCTTCGGCTGGTGCTCGGGTCTTGGAGTATACACAAAAGAAAGGTCTCGGTTGGCCCCAAGTGCCACCAATTCTTTCTCCTCCAAACCCTTTGGAGGGCCTAAACTGCATCGATCAGGTGAATGTTTGGCTAGTGCATCTTTGAATTTCTTAATCTGTATCATCATAACTCACCAAGATCAGAAAAATCTTTTTTTTTCAAGAGAAGCAGTTTTAACGTTGCTAAAATGAAAAAGATGAGATTATATAGAAACGCACCGTGGCATTGGTACAGCTAAAGCTACAAAGACGACCCTCAGCCCCTCTGTAGAAACGAAAGAATGGAAGAACGTGAACGTTGAGGCTATAACACATGGATTTGTGATCCTCATAGTTCACTTGAAGAAACTGGACGTCGGGGTTCATCTCTGCTAATTGACATATCTGCGACACAAGAAAGGCGAAAAGCCAAAGAAAAGTTAGGAAAATGGGGCCATAACAAATTAGGTCAAATTGCAATAAAATGTAAATGTACCATTTCTAATCATTTAATACAACATATTTCATACTTTGATTTAAAACAAAATACGATTCATAGATCTGTAAATTGTACCTTGGGGTGAAGAGCTTTGCAACCTCCACATCCCGGTGAAAAGAAATCTACAACAACTAATTTATCACCAGCACTCGACAGAGACTCAACGAGATCTTCTGCACCCTCGATTTCCTTCATGTTTGGTTGAAGACCCTTCTCCCACCATTTCAACGATTTCCCAATGCTAATACTCATCTGTTCATTCCAAAACTCAATCAGGTATTCCGTAATCACTAACAAATACCAAAAATATAAAATGGCGAAAACAGACCGTCTTCCTAAATATCCGAAACAGACTACTCGTTTTGGAAGAATCTAATAATCATCTAGCATAAGCTAACCGTATTACATTTAAATAAGATGATCTCCATCCAAAAACTCAAAACTAAATATTTACGACCTAAATAACGCAACCCCTAACATCCCAACAAAAAAAATGCATCAAGAAAAACCAAAAAGTCCCTTCATTTACTGGATATTTTAACCATGGTAAAACAATATTTACCATTTTGTAAATATTCCAATCTGGGCATATCATCAAGTTCATCTTTATATAAATTTTATACACAATAATCAATAACAAGATTCTCCTATTCATATAACTTTTACAAAAACACAAAAAGGGTAATTCCAAAAATAGAAATAAAGAATAAAAAAAGTTAATTTTTTTTTACCATAGCATCAGAAGCACCACCACCACCACCACCACCAAGATGAGACCTTTCTTGGCGCGTGAACCCCACGCGCCGCCCAAAACCTCCGACTTTACAGATCCAAATTTAGACAAGCTTTGCATCTTTAACACAACAGGCGGCAAATGATCCAAATTTTTGTTACAACCACCAAAACCATTCTTGTCACAAGAACCAGAAACCTTAAAACTGTTACATACAACCTTAGCCATGATGATGTTCCTTAATCTTTCTTTAAAGAAAATAGTATGAATGAAATGGGTTTTTTGAGATGAATAAAGGGTTTTCTGGATTTAAAGTCAAAATGCGAAAAAAGTGGCAAATGGATTAGTTTTTTTATATTGCTTTTTGGTCTAATTTTTGTGGTATACGTGTATGTGAGAAAAAGTGTGTATTTTTGAAATTTGTGGGGTCAATATTTGTGGATTATTAATTTATTATTATCCTAGTCATTGTTGTGTTGGATAACATGATCTAACGGTGGATAAATTTGGATAGAGGGTCATGACAGTGAGATCTGTCTTTTTGAGGATTTGGTTTGGGTCTTGTTGTTTGGGTGATGTGTGGTTTTGGTCCTTGAAGATTTGGTTTGGCTATGGTTTGAGTTAAAATTGTTTAGTTTGATGTGTTTTTATCAAGGTTATAAATAGCGCGAGGCGTAATATGACGTCATGATCAAGTTTCACGTTTTTGCGGTCAATATGAAGCTTTTGCATGTATAAGACGTGACATAAGGCAACACAAAATATGAAAATATTTTTATATTTATATCATATTTCTGAGTTTACAAAAAAGCGGTATAAGGCGGCGTGACGGCATGACCTGGCCTAGCGCTTTTGCGAGGTCTTTGCAGAGCTTTTTAGAACCATGGTTCTTATCATATGATACAATGAACCAATTTGATTAGTTAAAATTTATGTGTTTGATTAGGGGTGAAAGCGAGTTGACCTGAGTTGAGTCTGTTGGAGATCGAACTCGACTCGTTTATAACTATACAACTTGAGGTTAGGCTCGTTTTGACCCATGATTTTGAGCCTTCGTAGTTCATGTTATAGTTACAAAAACGGTATTATGTGTTGTATACATGAGCGTAACAGTCCTTAATGTCAGAGTATTGTTGTGTTTGTTTGCTTTCTCAGTTACTAGTCGGTAACCGATTCATAAAATTTGATTACTTGTTATTTCTACAAAGTTTGGTAACTTGATTTTGAAGTTATAAATCATGACATGTCTCTATTTGCTTTATTTCATCGAAAAGCATCTATTCATTGTATTACTAAAAGTTTCTTAGGCTTGCAATCAGATCAAGTGAGTTTGAAGATAACCTTCACAAAAGACTTAAGGGGGGTTTAGCTTGACGGTATTCAAGATACATTAGATATGCTTTTACTAATTCAATGTTTACGGATTATTTAAATGTTTAAGAAAAGACATACATAGTTTTATATACGCACACACTCCAACTCGTCCAAGATTCTCTTTTGATTAGTAAGTAAACAACATACATAAAGTAAATACATTCAACCCAAGTTAGCCAAGTTAAGAAAAGTTAAAAAGTCTCAAACTACAAAAAATAAGGGAGCTCAAATGTAAATACAGAAATAAAATTCAGGTACCACAATATAAATAGATAAGATCCTATATGGTAGAAGGAGAAGCACGTGACCATACCCTTTATCACCCACGTGGATCCACATATGTTAAAGATCTGCAAAATGTAAATTCACAATATTACCCTTGTGTAGAAAAATAGTGGATATTATTTGGATAAAATTCTTATGAACAAAAAAATAGGGAACACTAGTAGCTTTTGCCACCCATATTTTGTACCACACCTGTTTTTCATGGTGGCCATGTGTTCATGTCAATGTCACAACTTTTTGTAATGACAATGGAGAAAAATAATACTCCGTATCTTTAAAAATGGGGTGTTTAGAAATGACCCGACCTGACCCGAGACCCGACACTTTAGCTATTTCAGTATTTTAACATTGTTATAGAAGTGGTGATTGAGCATAATATGCCTTGTAATGCAAGCTATTTTTAGCTTGTAAATTTGGTTTGCCTTTAATTACAAATCAGTTGACCAGATTCTGTATAAAAAATTTACACTTCTATAAGATTTCACACAAAATTAGTACAAACTTCTTACACCAAAAACAAATATTTGTTGCAGATGATAATGGCATATGTTTGAAACACATGCATAAGAAGCAATGTCATGTTTAAGAACCATACCAAAGCATGCATGGTGAGCAACTGAGCAAACGCTTGACGCCTCATTTTTCCCTCCTGAAACCAGAAAACAAGTTGGAGTTATTGTAATTAGCTTAGTTCAGTGAGTGGTTAATGGTTTTTGGATTTTCAATGGTTCTTGGATTTTCCTTAAAACTGATCGCACGATTATGTATTTATTGGATCTTGTAACTGCAAATTTGCACTAACCAGTACAACACATGCTGTAGAAGGCATCTTACTATCCAAGGGTCCGAGGGTTCAATTTAATTATATGGTCGTTACGAGGACGGAGCGAGAACAAACACGTGGTAGGTGTGATTTTTTTTAACCGTAATATAATTGAGTTTAAGATGCTAACTAAATAAAACTTAAAACACATTTCAACGGACCGGGGTCATTTTAGATATATTTGAGAAAAATCGATGTTTTTTCTTAAAACTAACACTAAATCGAAAAAATCCATAAGGGTCACGCAGGCACGGACCCCTAATTTCCGTCCCTAGTCGTTAATGCTTGATGCTCTACATCGTTATCTAACTTGAAAATGATATTAGGCTTATAACTTAAACTATTTAGACAATAAATTGCACCATTCCAATACTTCCATTGTGAAATTAGAGAAAATTATGGTCCAGATATTGATCCCTGCAATGTTTCTGAAGAGTAAGGTGGTGTTTGTTTTTCGTTAAGAGGCTCTTAACAGCCTCTTAATCTGAACCGCTCGACGCGGTCGGACATGTTGATCGTTCGGACCGTTTGTTTTTTTCCCGTTCGACGCGTTCGGAGGCGAGAAGATCTTAATGGTTCAGACTTTAGAGGGTGTCTCGAATGCTCTTGTTGCTTCTCACGACACAAAAAAAAAAAAAAAAAAATAATACGAGCAAGCAAATGTCTTTGTTCAAACGTGAGTTTTTTTTTCCGTTCGAGACGCGGTCGATTCGACATTTACGCCTCAGATTGATTCGGATATGCGGTTGATTGATTCGAGGCCTCTTAAAACAAACACCACCTAAGTTTGTATTTCAATTGAATAACCAACATCATTGTCAAGCATTTATACAATCTGAATGACATTGTAGTGAGGTGATTCTGTGCGATTAAAAGCAATTCTCAAAACATCAATAGTACTGTAATAACTGGGCATTGGGGAAGCATCTTAACAAGATTAATGGATGGATTGTATGCATAATACTTATCATAACATATTCAATAGAATATATAGTTTAGTTGCTATATGGTTGAGTTTCTTACGGTAATTAGTATTCTACTATTCTGATTAGTATAAGTACATCAACTTTTATGTAATTCATAACATATAAACAATCAAACACAAATAATATTTCCTTCGCTCTATGTATTCTTGCTCTATTTTAGTTAGATTAGTTCTATGTTCAATTTTCACTACTTATATTATGGAACAAAAAAAGAGAGGTAAGTGGTTTGACATTAATGGTCAATGTGTATACTCTAAAATCAAGAACTCAAACAGCTCACATATGTTTAGATTTTAAACTACAAATTAAGGTCAATCAGATCAATCATGATCTTAAAACCGGCATGAATTCTGTACTTTCAAATTGAAGTTCTACTATATTTATAAAATTTTGAGGTAATGAGTTTGACATTAAAAGTCCAAGTTTGTATTCCTAACAGGCTGTTGGAGGTGCATTGACAGTTACTGAATTATGCCATTTGCAATACAAACACATGCTTAGAGGATCATCTGTAAAAGTAGATATGCATACAGGGGGCGTGTTGACATTTACTAGTACATCACTTGTTACTTTCCATGTCAATGGTAACGCTCATGTTTTTTGGCTGAGGATATACTGGTCCTTCAATGAATCCTGCCAATGTAAGTTTCACAATAACTTTTGTTATTCTCTTCTTCATTATACTTCTAACTAAAATATGCATTAAACCTGCACTTTGGAGGTCTGTGTACTCTACAAGTCTATAGCTTAAGCTTTAGTACTATAAATTGAAAATGCTGTTGTCGTTTGTAACATTAATCCATCGTACACGATATTTTTGAAGCAGAAAGCAGAATCACACAATACACAACGTAACAATTCTACTACTTTTAACAAAAAATTTCATAAATTCATTTACTTCCAAATCATCACATACCTCTATAAGATACGACAATCAAACCTGTAACAGAAAGCAGAATCACACACCAGCACTAGCAAACGATGCAGTGAAGTGAAATATAGCGGTAGAGTCAACTGATGTGAATTCACAAAGCTCACGGGAAGTCTTTGAGACGGGTTTGTATTGTACAAGCTTTCCAAAAAGTTCAAATAACATAAATGAATCCTCTTCTGATTCTCCCAAAACCATACTCCAAACATTAGAATTAATGCGCCAATTTCTAGGAAATGGTCTTGTAATGTCATCAACATTCACAGAGTACTTTACTGACCATCTAGATAAACCATTCCTCATCTCATAAACATCTATATTTCGAGTATAATCCCAACGATCAGAACAAATAAGAAGCAAACAACCACGAGACTCGCACAACATGCAATCATATGTATAATAAGGCACATTAAAGGTTTTTATGGTTGTTAATGCTTGATGCTCAACGTTAATATCTAACTTGAAAATAAATTCAGGCTTACTTGCTAACCAATAAATTGCATCATTCCAATATACTCCATAGTCAAAATAATGAAATCTATTTCTCGGGTATTGATCACTGCAAAAATTCCAGTTGCGTGTCTCTGAAGAATAAGTTTGTATTTGAGTTGTTAAAAAACCATCATCTTCATCATCGTCATGCACTAATACAGTCTGAATGACTTTGTAGTGAGGTGATTTTGTTGGATCAAAGGCTATTTGTGTGTGACAAATAATTTTATTCGTGCATTGTGGAAGCATCTTAAAGAGATTAACGCATGGATTGTACACGTAATACTTATCATTCTTGACACCACCACGACAGAGAAGCAAACCATTGGATGACTGCAAAATATCAACATTATGTAACTCGGACCTAAAAGTGAAGGGGGTCTTCAATGCAGATTGTTTGTATGGAATTCGGGTACCTAATGATAAAAAATCATATGTCTTGGCCGAACTTGGAGAAACTCGAATAAGGAGACCACAAGAAGGATCGAAGGTAGGGATTTGGTTCCGGCGCAAACGGAAAGAAGGATTGCTAATGAGAGATAACCAACGTTTGCATACAGATTTGAGCAGAACAAGTGAAATTACAGGTAACCGAAGTAAGATTTCGATCAAAAGGTCGTCATTGTATTCAACTGCATGCATGGATTGCTTGTTTGTAATCAGCTTTTTGGATGATCTGCCTTCTCTACCGATGACATCCTCAAACGGGATTGGAACTTTGGAGGAACTTCTGCCAATCTTTTCCATTAAGAAAAAAGGTAAAACCCTAAGAAGCTTTTAAAGTTTTAATTGTTATATTATACACTCTGATTGTATGTTTTAGGCTTTTAGCTAGTTTTAAGCCCGCTTAGAAAGCCCATAAGTCCTCAAGTAATTAATTCATAACTTAGTTTAGGCTGGACGGAGTGGAGTTTTTTTTTAGAGTGAGTGAGTGACTCACGGAGGTGGCCAAAAAAACCGAAACCGGAACAAAAAAAAATCGGAAACCAAAACCGGTCAACACCGGATTTAAAAACCGGCGGATTGAAACCGGTTTTTGATATAGACGTTGGGGACTGGTTTGAGACCGGTTTGGAAACACCGGTTTCAAACCGGTTTTTTTGCTTTGCGTATTTCCAAGACAGTGGCTGATTTATAGCCGTTTGGGATGAAATGTAGCCGTTTATAAACGGCTATAGTGTGTATCTAAGCCCATTTAAACCTTCTAAGTTGAAGACGAAGTCGAAGACGATAATGAATAAATCATATTAATTTTGTGATTCAAGTACTTTATGTGTTGTTTATGAGTCTATTGAATAAGAGTTGAAGTTTATTGAGTTTATTGTGTAGAAAACGCGAACGTATTACTAACGGGTCAAACAGGTCGAATGGTTATTGAGGTTAAAGGGGTGTTTTGGTTTAAGGTGTATTTTCACCCATTTTGGGGTCAAACAAGTTGAATGGTTATGAAAATGATGTATTACATTATATTAAAGATTTCTGAAAAGTTTCGTTAAGTTTTGAAACTTGGAAGTCGGTTTTCCAGAAGTTAGAGTAAGTTGTTAAAAGTTGTGTTTTTGGTAAAATTAGAGAATGGAAGCATAAGGCCTTCCACTTCTGGGCATATGGCCTTCTACAATTAAATGCTGTTTTCTTAGTTTATGAGTTATAGGTCATATGCCCTTATGGGCTGGGCATAAGGCCTTCTGCCTAAAATTGCATATTCACACTTTCTGAGTACATGTCATATGCCCTTATGAGCATAAGGGCGTATGGTCAAATTAGTCCAAAATTCACCGGTTTTTCAAATCGGTTTGACCGGTTTTTTCTCAATGCGGTCTCAAAACCGATCCGGAACCGATTCTATAGGTTCCAGTTTTTTGAACCCGAAATCTTATAAAAACCAGTTCGGTTTAAACCGAAACCGGTTTTTTGACTTTGACCTTAATCCGGAACCGGTTCCAAACCAGTTTGGAAACCGGTCAAATCCAGTCAACGGCTCATGAGTGAGTACCACTCCCTATGTCCAAGTCGCTCGTGAGTCGCCAAAAAAAAAGGGTGCGTATGGTGAGTAACTCACCAAGCAGAGAAAGCTGAGATTATGGCCCAAATGAAAAAGTATTTGTTTTGTTTTTTTTTTTTTTTTTTTTATATATTCGTGTGTGTGGTATTTAGTGGGGTATATTTTTATAAAGGTGAGTGGGAGTGACCACTACGGATGTATGATGAGTGGGAGTGAGTGAAAATAATAGGAGAGAGAAAGCTGAGGTGACGCTGAGTGAGTTGTTACCACTACTTCTAATCTTAATGTTTTAAATGAGATCAAGGTATGATTGAGTCAAACTTATAGATCCACCATAAAAATTAAGGTAGTTTGTTAGGTGACAATTCTCGATAAGACACACTAAACAACACAAACCGGCATGAGGTTAAACAAGTTTGGTTTGAGGATAAACATGTTTTGGTTAAAAACAAGTTAACCCGTCTAAATCGTTTAATAAAATTTTTGGGGTTGAATAATATTAAACATGTTAGAGTTATTGTTTAATGAAATATTTGTTGCAGATGATGGCATATGTTTGAAACACATGCATAAGAAACAATGTCATGTATAAGATACATACCAAAGCATGCATGATGAGCAATGTCGTCGATCGATGGGAATGTCACAAATGCTTGACGCCTCATTTTTCCCTCCTGAAACCAGAAAACAAGTTGGAGTTATTGTAATTAAAACTGATCGCACGATTATGTATTTATTGGATCTTGTAACTGCAAATTTGCAATAACCAGTACAACACATGTCGTTAATGCTTGATGCTCTACGTCATTATCTAACTTGAAAATAATACTATTAGGATTATTGAAACTGTTTAGCCAATAAATTGCACCATTCCAATATTTTCATTGTGAAATTTGAGAAAGGTTTTGAACTGAATTACCGATATCATTATCAAGCATTAATACAATTTGAATGACTTTGTAGTGAGGTGATTCTGCACGATTAAAATCAATTCTCGAAACATCAACAGTAATAACTGGCCGTTAAGGAAACATCTTAACGAGATTAATGGATGGATGGTATACGTAATACTTATCATAACCTATTTCACTAGTTGCTAGATAGTTGAGTTTCTTAGAGCAGTTGCAATCATAATGTGTGTGTGTGTGGGGCGTTATTTCCACGTTATGAGGCGTTAAGCCATGTTACCGACACCAAGTCCCAAGTTATTTGGCCGTTAAAGGGTCCAATAACGGGGCGTTAAGGCTAGAGTAAAAAAAATCATTTCCCCCCCCCCTAAACCATTTTGTGGAAAACTAGAAGGAGGGGTTGAATAGTTTTACCAATTTAAAACTTCCTTTTAAATATTTAGATCGACTTATGTCAATCTATTTGATTGTTTATGTTGGACATTGATAGATAGATATATAAACATATAATGAAAGATAAAGAGTAAGAAGCACATCACCACGACACAAGTTATTTATAGTGGTTCGGCTACAAGGACACCTTCCTTGCCCTACTCCACTCACCGAGTCACCTACTCGAGAGTTCGTAAGCACTACACCAACTCCTTATGGCGGAGAAGCCTTCACAACGTCGCTTAACCTTTTTCCGGTACAAAGCTAAATACCGAGTTCTTTCACACCAAGGCGAACCACACCTAACACAACGTCGCCTACCCTTTATACGGTGCTAGGCTAACCACCGAGTTCTTTTACACCTTAGGAGAACTAATCCTATCACAACGTCGCCTACCCTTTATTAGGTACTAGGCTAAGCACCTAGTTCCATTATGGAGGAACTACTACCCTTCACGACACAACACCTATTATCAAGGAGATCTACTCCTTGTTACAACACCATCAAGGATATCACCATCCTTGTGAATAAATAAACACTTATATGTATAATGATGCACCTCATCAATTATACGACCTAAGCATTCTTCCCAAATGCTACTTGATTTGATTCTTCGGCATCCTTCACTAATGCCTTTGACACAACGCTTGGCATCCTTCACTAATACCTTCGTCTTGACACCTTAAGCATTCTTCACTAATGCTTTGACGCAGATGATCAACATCTTTCACTAATGTTTTCATCTTGATACTTTCGGCATTCTTCACTAATGCCTTCAACCCAACATCTATGGAGAAAGGAAGAACTATCAACAAGAGAACCTTCGTTGTCTTCATGATGACGAAGCATGGCAACTCATGGACTTGAGCTTGCACGTCTTCAAGATGTGGTGATCTTTCCTTTAATAGGAATCTACAAGATCACACAAAACAAAAGAGAAAAGCTACATAGATCTCTTGGATCCGAGGTTAGAGGGTTAGAATACTTGGGGTAAGTATGTGTGTAAAGGGATGAGTAGAAAGGAAGAAATGGTTCTCTATTTATAGAGGAAATTCACTCTGTATCCCGGATCCCACGGATCCTTCCACTGGGATCCGCTAGCACAAAGCCGAGGATCCGTGGTCCGCTCCTCTTTGCCTATGGGTATTTTGGGTTATGGGTCATGGGTCATGGGTTATGGGTTGATCCATGGTTTTCAATCTAGATACAATGTACCTTAAGGATACATTGAATTTGTGTAAGTGGTATATATAAAACCATGGGTTATGGGTCAAAACCATTTGCTAGTTTTTATCTTTTAGTATATACTTACTTTTACCCATTTTAGTATATACTTGTTTTTACCCATTTTAGTGTACTTAATATAAGTATGTATTAACCCAATATGTAAACACTAGTTGTTGTACATATGTATCTAACTCATAGAGTTACTTAAACTTGTTAAGCCAATATGTAAACACTAGTTGTTGTACATGTGTATCTAAAATATAAAATCACTTAGTCTTGTTATAGTGTTTTATGTGAAAACGTAAGTGTGTTATAAAACTATTAGTTCAAACCATTTACGTAGTTTATTTGTTTCGTTAATATGATTTTACTTTTGTTATCGACAAAACATTAGAAGATCGTAAAATATAAATAAACGTTTTACGGCTTATTTGTATTAACAATCTCCCTTTTGTTGATGACAAAACATAAAATTATTTTAAGGAAAAGCTAAAATTAAATAACGTTTGAATTTAGTTTTACTTTCTTCTCCCTTTTGTCGAAACAAAAGTGTTTGAAGAAACTAACACAATTTTATAAAAATTATAAAAGATGTAATGAGAGCAAGTGACGGAATGGTACTGTCTTAACTCCCCTCGACGAGTCCATCCCTTTGAAAAAGGCGTCAAGGACATAATGTAAAATAAGCTACTTGTGTTTGCAATTAAGTTTGCAAATGGTTCGTCTAAGTGACGAAAATGTGCTCCTCCTCGAATATTGCAAAGTTGCAATGGGGTAGCATGAAGTGTAATCCAAAAATGGATTAAGTTGCAAATGATTTTGCAATAATGTTTGACACAAAGCTCCCCTAGCTTTTATGGTGTCAAAACTTCATGTGTTATTTTGAAAATCTACAAAGTAAAGGTTAGAAAAACAAGAGTATAGTGCATAATTTCTGCAAAAGAAACTCAAGTTAGTAGAAATTTGTGCTTCATACCACGGATCCCGGTTCCCTTCAGGAGGATCCGTCTAGTTAACGAGAAGGATCCGACCATCATTCCGGTTTCTTCAAGATGAAGAAATGTCAAGGAGTGCATCTTGAGGAATGAGATAAAGTACAATATAACAAGCACAACACACATAATAGTCATGGTGATTGGTGCAAAACCGCTCGAGTTATCTCACATGAAGCTAGCCACATGAATGACCAACCGTAAGAAACTCAAAACAGCTCACACCAAATGCAATTAAGATCGGAGGAATATAGTGGATTCTCGGTCGTTAAGTCCCGGAGGATGAATTGATGTTAAACAACTTCAGATGATAGAATGATCACTAGGATAGTGATCGGTAAGGATATTGATGGAAAATTACCTAAAGAAAAGATCTACAAATTACAGCGACTTAAATGCAAAAAAGAATTTAAAAAGATAAAATATATTAAATAAACGCTATCACTATTTTTAAAATGATGAACGTTTAAAACCTAAAACGTACGTTTAAATAAAGTTACGTAAACGTACAAAATAAAACGTGAGTTTTAAGAAATAAAAGGCCTATAAATATGAAAATGATATTTTTACAATCCTAATAATAAAAGAAAATTATTAGAAAAAGAAAATTATTTTTACAACTATTTATTTAATTATTATTAATTAAAAACTATTTATTAAGTATTTAAAATGCACTAAAATACAAGAAAATACAAAATTAACCTAGAAAATTGAAATTATAACTTGGAAAAATCTAAAATATGATAAAACTTATTTTAAAACTGAAAATATATATTTTTTTTTACTTTTTATGTATTTATTATTAATTTAAAACTATTTAAAACTAATTAAAATGCTAAAAAATACTATTTAAACCAAGAAAATTATGGAAAAATACTTTTTAGGCTTTTTATATTTATCTTAATCTAGAAAAATTGAAAACATATTTTTTAAGCTTTTTCGAATTATTTGTATTAAAAGCTATTTAAAAGACTTAAAACTATTTAAAATAAAGAAAATACTAAACATTGAAGGAAAAATCGAAAACTCGGGAAAATGCTAAAATATTATTCTAAGTTTATAAAAAATATAAAAACATATGCTTATGTGGAGGAAAGAGCAACTGCTGTGCAACTGCTTATCAATAAGCAATTCAAAATAAGCTATAAGCTACCACAGAGTACCAGCTGAACACAGAAGCTAACTAATGCTATATTAAGCCTGTCTTAACCATTTAACAGTACTCTAGATCAATAAATAAGCTTAAACTAGTTTTGAGCTTATTGGATTATTAATGAAAACGATGATCGGTACCTACTTTAAGCTAGAGCATAAGCTAAACAAATAAGCTAAATGGAAAAAGATATAGGGACTTAAAATAGACCGGCTAACTACACAGGACCAAAACCAGCTCCTCACAAGCTTGAATGAAGCTTGTGAAAGGATACACAAGTGCTGTCTGACACACTCGGTGAATCTTGAGTGTGTGCAGGCACATCATAACAATGGGCGATTTTTAGCTTATAGACATATGATAAAAGGAAAACAAATATGAGATTGTTAAACTAGACCGGTGATCTTTCAAATGTCCAAGTCTCATTGAATTTGATCCGAATTGAACACATGAGACATCAACAAAGTTTTGCAAAACACGTTTTTCACTATTTTGACTTTTGAAAGCGAAATGGATATTTGACTTTATTGAACTTTGATTTGATTTTATGGACTGAACATGTTATAATAAGCTATGATAAGATGATTTTAAGCTAAAGTATCAAGATATAAGCTACTTTAATGAGAATTGCAATCTACAAGTTTAACAGTTAACTGGTATGGTTGGATTAAAGATGAATTTGACTTTTTAACTAATAAGGACTAGTTTTAATGACTTGATTGAGCTAATATGAACTTAAGTGACATGGAACAAGTACAGACAACAACTCAACTGGCCTTAAGCTCAGTTAACTGAGCAAATCCAAACACTACTTATGAAGGCAGTTGTAAAGCTTTTCAAAGGATTCCACTGGTTTAGACCATTAAACTGAATTAAGGACTTGTATTATTGTATATTTAGACTGAATAAGCATAAAGCAACAACACTAACAACTTGAAATTTAAGAATGGTACTTCTGCTATAATTACTGTTAAAATGAGAGTTTTAGCAACTACCAATTTTAAAGAACAAGCAAACTATATTAAGCCCTAATCTTACTAATCATACACCAAACATGCATAAAAACAAAGGTATAAGCTGAAATAAGCACTTGAACAGTGAAATGCATAAAAATGGAACAAAGGCTTACAAGATGATTCTTAGTGAAAAAGGAGAACCAAGAACTGAAATCACTTCCTATGGCTTCCCATGAAGCTCTATACCCAAAAGAAATCCAAATTCAACCTTGCTTCAATCTCTGGCATCCTCTCCATGGCATTTTTTATTTTCCACTAATTTATTGGAATTTTGGTATTTTTCCTTTTATAACTAGAATCGATTTCAAAGTATATAAAGCTCAAATAAGCTTTACGAGGAGCTTATATTGGCTTATAAGTCCAAAGCAATAACTAAAAACAACATTAGAACATTCATATGAGATTTTTGAAATTTAAAATTCACAAACCGAAATTGGAACTTGAATCTTGAAATTGATTATTGAAAAGGTTTCAAAATACACCGAGAATACTTAATAAAGTACTTGAAAGCTAAGAATTACATCGAAATAGAAAATTAACTAAACGACATAGATTAAGCTAATTTACACTACTTAGCTATCCACACTTCTCTTCTTCTTTATAGCCTTTTGAACTCCCACATGCCTCGAGTTGATCCCACCACCATTGGATCTCTGAAACACATCCTAGCCATCAATCTTACTTTTGGCGCCAAAAGTCTTTAGGCGAGTTTAGTTAATTAATGCTTCTTGGACCTTGTGGAGGTGTGGGGAGTGGGTAACCATTGTGATGTGAGGTGGAAAGGTGTTGGTGAGGTGGTAGCGGCAGGTGTCGGGGAAGGAGTGGACACAGGTGGAAAGGGAAGGGGATGGTGAACAGTGCACGCGCGGGTATCTGTTTTAAATACTGGGTCGGGTTTGGTTTTGGGCCTGAGTTGGGTTTGGGCTTTAGCTTATTATAGGATCCGTTTGGTTTGGTTTAAATAAGCATAAGGACCAAACATGTAAATCTGCCAATTTGAGGGGCCAAACTTGTTACTTATGCAAAGTTTCTTTGAGGACCAAACCTGCCATAACACAATTATACAAGGACCAAAGTTGTATTTTATTTCATTTTTAAACTTTAAGGACCTTTTATGTAAATTTGGATATTGAGGGACTAAAGTTGTAAATTTCCAAAAGTTTATCATAAGGACCATTCTTGTCATTTATTAATAGTACAAGGTTAATATTTGATAGTTTTCATTTTTTAAATTAACCAAGGACTATTATTGACATTTTTCAAAGTTAAGGGACCAAAGTTGTCATTTTGTGATTTTTGAACTTTAAAGGATTTGTTTTGACAACTTTTGAATCTCATGGACCTTAAATGACATTTTACAAGTTTTGAATTACAGGGACTAATTTTGACAACTTTTGTAACTTAGGGGACTAAAGCGCCAATTATGCAAACTTGATCGTTTTCATCGATTTTGATATTTTGCATTTAAAACACATAAAACACTTATTTGTGATATTTTCATCATTTTGATGCATTTACGAGTGTTTTCGGATGTTTTTGCAGTCTAGATGATACAAAAATGATGAGTATTTAGACACTCATCACATGGCATAAAAAGTATTCATTCAATAAAACAAAGAGATACACAACCAAATCTCTAAAAACTAAGAGAATGAATAAGCCAAATAGATGCTATTAATGTTAATAAGTTACTCCAAACTTAAGATTTGACTAAAAGCTTATTGAAGATCAAGGATGAGAAAGGTTTCCTAAGCATTCACAGTTTGAGCTTGAAGCTCATGTATTAGTACATCTAATTCATGTTTCATTCTCTCAACATGTTTGCAATGGTCGCACTCATAGTCATGGCCTTGAAGTGGAGGTTCAAGTGGAGTGGGTTGAGGATCTTCAAATAACTTTTGGTGGCTCTAGGTACTAGTGAGGTAGGTTGAGTTGTGGAGGTTTAGTAGATTTAAGTGATGAAGTCCTAGTGGAAGCACTCTTCTTGTGAATAGGTTTGATTGGTTTCTTAGTGTGGAGAGATCCTAGTTTTGGTGGATTTACAGAAGGTGATTTGGTTGAGGAAACTTCATGCATGATTCTAGCAAGTTTCTTGGGTGGTTCTTGAGTGGATGAGTTAGCACTAGAGCTTTAGTCATAGTGATGATGCTAGTAAGAATTCTTTTAGTTGTTGATTATGAGATGTGATTTGAGAGTGGTACCTTAACTCTAAGGTTGTTTGGTTTATAAAGGATGATATGAATTAGAAAATTAAATTCTTGGCCATTTGAAAGGTTAGGCATGCTTTTGAGGTTTTGATAAGTTCTATGAGGATAATCAATGAATGCTAAAGGTGGTTGGAGACCTAAAAGATGATTTGAATTCAAACATGGAGCTGGTTTATGCTCTCTGTAGCTACGGATCCCGCGGATCCCTCTCAGCAAGGATCCGTCTGGTTAAAGACCAGGGATCCGGATATTCAGACAGAGTTTAGGTGAGATCATTATTATTAATGGGTTTCGAGGTTTTGACTCAATTTAGAAATCTCTAGCTGTTGGAAATCTCAACCATAAGCAATGATGTTTAGTGTTTGATGACTAAAATGTTTCTAGGCAATGTGGTTAATAAGGAGAAGATCTCGGCAATTAGTATTTCAGACTTAATCCATTAATGTTCTTGGAAATGTGATGATTGACATGCACAAGGTTGAAATTCAGAGTTTCACTGATCTAGGAACTCATTTAAGATGAGATGGAGTGTTTGGGTTAGCAATGTTAGACATATACTGTCACCCGGATCCCACGGTTCCCTCCTTGGAGGGATCCGTCTAGGCTATTCCTAGGATCCGGCTCTCAGCTGATTATGAATGATTTGAAATGGGGTTTCTAGAAACTAAAGCCTATCTTGTTTTGAGTGTTTCACTCTCTAAGTGTTTTAGGAAGAGGAGGTACTTGAATGATCATGAGTAATAAGTGTTTGTGCACATGATTGCTTTTATGGAAGAAGGAAGGGACAAGAAAACTACCAATGGATGTCCAAGGATAACACTAGGAGTTATGGGGTGACAAGTCATAATAAATGATCCTAGTGATAAGGTTTTAGCTTGAGGTGATATTAAGAAAATTCTTAAAAATTTCAAGAATTGAAAACTAATTTTTTTGTCTTACCTTGAGATATAGAAGACTAAAAGCAATTTCCTAAAATTGTTTTGCTTGCTTTCCTAAGTGTTTTGAGATGATACTTATTTTGTGAGTAGTTGAGCGGAGTATGGTTAGTATTAGATGTGATGATAGAATCGAGACTAAGGTCGTAAGTAAGCCTTTAGTGAGTCTAAGCCTTTCTCATCCTCGACGTGGACTTAGTTGGGTTCTAAAACACATGCTAAGCTAATGTGATGTTATTTAGAAAGCGGTTTAATGTCTTTGAATGTTGCATTGTTGATCTGATGTTACGGATCCCACGGTTCCTTCAAGGAAGGATCCGGCTAGGCTAATCCTAGGGATCCGGCATCTGCAGATCAGAATCAACACAGAACAAAAAAAATGATGTGCATATTTTGTACACTATTAAATCTATGAAACAAGCAATTTAGAAACAAGCAAGCCATCATATAGCACCAGAAACAATATCCAAAATTCCATAAGCCAACAATGCTAAAAGAAATCATTCAAACATAAGATAAAAATTAAACACATTCCTATTGTCTCTTTCGTCAATTCTTCCTCTTTCTTTTGTGACTTAGTGAGATTGTGGCGAGGTTTTGAATCATGCCTCTTAATTGTTTGTATTCCGCGGTCTCGTTTGGAATGGTTGGAAGTTGTTCGTGGTATTCAAGAATGTTCAATTTGATGTTGGATACGGGTCGATGTCCTCCTCATCTTCTTCTTCCTCTTCTCCGGCCGAGGAGTCCGGAGCTTGGGTTTCTCTCCATTGACCATGAACCGTTTAGATGGTTGTTTGGTAAGGGTACCATGGCGTGATCGGAAGGTAATGGTCATCGTTGATAGGGATGGTTGCAATGCATTAACGTACTTACAAAGTCGTGTTAGGAGCATACCATATGGGAGTACCATGTTGGAAGCTTTGAATACCCCACCATTCTCCTTACCATGTAATAGGCAAGATTAAATGGCCTTTGGTGGATAAGACAATAGATCATTTGCACAAGGCATGCGTTTGGATGATCTTTGTTTCCAACTAGGCTAATGATGTTTTCTAAGGATTTCTTCCCATTTTCTAAACATGGGATGCATTTCAAAAGTTCCATTTTAAAGGGATTACGGTGAATTAGCTTTTTGTTACGATCGTAGCGGATTGGTCGGTCCTAATCTTAAAGATAGTATCGCGAATGGTTTGGGATTGTCGAGAGGAGTGTTGTAGAGGCTTAGGATCAAGTGCAAGGTTTTGAGCATTAATTGCCCAATCTTGAGTACATACAAATTCCTTCACAAGGAATACGAAGAATTTGAGCAAAAGTGTTGAGAGGAAGAGTAAAGTTTTGTGTGTTGATGATAAAGGCGATTGAGATGCTATTATCGGTGTTTCTAATGATCCTAAAGCTTTTGTAAAACTCAAAAATGAAAATCGGACAAATTTGTTCATCAATGTTAAGAAGACAATCAAAGTTGATTGTCTAGAAAACTTGACGAGTGTCGGTATTTTCAAGGAAACATTCCTTGACTACACGACCTTCGTGAATAAGTCGTTTTGTGAGGTTTTTGAAAATTTTACGGTTAGTTTTGGTCAGACCCCTTTTACGATAGTAGTGAGTGAGATAGTGGACGGTGTCATGATGATCTTGTTGAGTGGCTTTGGGCATGGTTGGTCAATGGTGTTCTAGGAAGAAATGCTTTGAGGTTATGAAAGCCAATGAGGATGGATGCGATGGCTTGGTCGTTTTGTGTTATGAGAATAGAGGAAAAAGATCGGTGGTGATTTTGAAAGCGTATGGTGAGTTACATTCCACGGTTCCCGGATCCTTTGTATTTGGGATCCGCTAGTACAACTAGAGGATCCGGCTATTAAGAACATAAAAATTTGTTTGACAATCTTTTTGTAGTATGCTTACAAAAAAAAATAGTTTGGAGGTTTTAGATGACGATTGTTTTTGAATGACGGTTTTTGATGAATCTCATATCGAGGATGTGATGACGGCATTTTAAAAAAAAATTATTCCCTATGACGAGAAAGGTGAAAGAGTGACGAAAGAGACTTCTAACGCTCTTAGTGTTATAATAATCAAAGTAGTATTTGTGAAAAAAAATAGAACTCAAGTATCCTATCTAACGAAAAGTAGAACATACCTTTATGCTTCTTGATTTGGTATAAAACCAAAGATACTTCATGAGCTTTTAAAGTAATCCTTTGTACTTGATGTACTTAAGTTGTGATTACTTTAAGAATCCTTCCTTGAATTTTGACTTCATCTTTGAGTGAAGATTTTGGAGAATTCTAGCATAAAAATTACTCGAGAACGTAATATTGTTAGAATCATCTATCAATGTCCAACAAAATGTTTTAACAGAAAATATGATCCAAAGGGAAAAAAAAATCCTTCTTTGTAGTTTTCAAACATACACGGATCGTATCAAGTCTTTAAAGTACAATATACTTTAAGAAACTTGGTTCTGAAGCTCGTACCAATTGTGGAGAACTAGAAGGGGGTTGAATAGTTTTACCAATTTAAAACTTCCTTTTAAATATTTAGATCGACTTATGTCAATCTATTTGATTGTTTATGTTGGACGTTGATAGATAGATATATAAACATATAATGAAAGATAAAGAGTAAGAAGCAAATCACCACGACACAAGTTATTTATAGTGGTTCGGCTACAAGGACACCTTCCTTGCCTACTCCACTCCCGAGTCACCTACTCGAGAGTTCGTAAGCACTACACCAACTCCTTATGGCGGAGAAGCCTTCACAGCGTCGCAACCTTTTTCCGGTACAAAGCTAAATACCGAGTTCTTTCACACCAAGGCGAACCACACCTAACACAACGTCGCCTACCCTTTATACGGTGCTAGGCTAACCACCGAGTTCTTTCACACCTTAGGAGAACTAATCCTATCACAACGTCGCCTACCCTTTATTAGGTACTAGGCTAAGCACCTAGTTCCATTATGGAGGAACTACTACCCTTCACGACACAACACCTATTATCGAGGAGATCTACCTTGTTACAACACCATCAAGGATATCACCATCCTTGTGAATAAATAAACACTTATATGTATAATGATGCACCTCATCAATTATACGACCTAAGCATTCTTCCCAAATGCTACTTGATTTGATTCTTCGGCATCCTTCACTAATGCCTTTGACACAAAGCTTGGCATCCTTCACTAATACCTTCGTCTTGACACCTTAAGCATTCTTCACTGATGCTTTGACGCAGATGATCAACATCTTTCACTAATGTTTTCATCTTGATACTTTCGGCATTCTTCACTAATGCATTCAACCCAACATCTATGGAGAAAGGAAGAACTATCAACAAGAGAACCTTCGTTGTCTTGATGATGACGAAACATGGCAACTCATGGACTTGAGCTTTGCGTCTTCAAGATGTGGTGATCTTTCCTTTAATAGGAATCTACAAGATCACACAAAACAAAAGAGAAAAGCTACATAGATCTCTTGGATCCGAGGTTAGAGGTTAGAATACTTGGGGTAAGTATGTGTGTAAAGGGATGAGTAGAAAGGAAGAAATGGTTCTCTATTTATAGAGGAAATTCACCATTGTATCCCGGATCCCACGGATCCCTTCCACTGGGATCCGCTAGCACAAAGCCGAGGATCCGTGGTCCGCTCCTCTTTGCCCATGGGTATTTTGGGTTATGGGTCATGGGTTATGGGTTGATCCATGGTTTTCAATCTAGATACAATGTACCTTAAGGATACATTGAACTTGTGTAAGTGGTATATATAAAACCATGGGTTATGGGTCAAAACCATTTGCTAGTTTTATCTTTTAGTATATACTTACTTTTACCCATTTTAGTATACACTTGTTTTACCCATTTTAGTGTACTTAATATAAGTATGTATTAACCCAATATGTAAACACTAGTTGTTGTACATATGTATCTAACTCATAGAGTTACTTAAACTTGTTAAGCCAATATGTAAACACTAGTTGTTGTACATGTGTATCTAAAATATAAAATCACTTAGTCTTGTTATAGTGTTTTATGTGAAAACGTAAGTGTGTTATAAAACTATTAGTTCAAACCATTTACGTATTTTATTTGTTTCGTTAATATGATTTTACTTTTGTTATCGACAAAACATTAGAAGATCGTAAAATATAAATAAACGTTTTTACGGCTTATTTGTATTAACACATTTCAAATAAATTTTTACTTACACCCCCTCAACCTATTCAAATTCAAATTTAAATTATATTGGTTAATTCTGAGCGGGATAAATTCAAATTCAAATTTGAAATTTAAAAATCAAATATGAGCGGGATTTATTCAAATTCAAAATCAAAATCAAAATCAACTCTGCCTATATATACAACTCTACTAGAGTTGTTTAGAACACACAAGTTACACACACAAGTTACACACACAACTCACACACACCAAAATGTCTCGCAAAGATTTTTCTTAGCAATTCCCAAGTCCACAACAGTTGCCGGAAACTAGCTTTCCAACTCCAACACAGTTGCCGGAACTAGCTTTCCAACTCCAGAAGAATTTGAAGTTTACTCAACACCACCTGAAGATGTCTTTCCGGTTTTTCAACCAGAAAATGTATTTTTAAACACTCCACCTGTTGACAATCCAATTGTTAACACTCAACCTGTTAACAAATCCAGCTGCTAACAGTCCACAGGTGGATCTTGAAAACAATCCATTTGGGTTAAGTGAGGCTTCCCTTTGTCAACTTGAATAGGACGAAGAAAATTATAGAGAGATTATGGAACAGGAGGCACGCGAGGAAGTTGCTCGTCGTGAACAAGAAGTCAGTGAAGCTCAATATTTTAGAGATAACTACTTTGACATCATGGAGACAAAGCTCTTTAATGGCGAGTTTTATTCCTCTTCAAGTGACGAGGGTTGGAACTCATATGATTCATATTCTTAAGTTTTAGTAGTTTTATTTCATCAATCTCGTTGTAGTTTTAATGTTTAATGTAATTCGTGTTTAATGTTTAATGTGCTTTGTGTTTTAATGTTTAGTGTTGTTAGGAATTAGAAAATTCCATAGTGAAGAGTCGGTCACCCCAAGTATTATCTAGCATAAGTTAGCTCGTAGATTTGTCGTTAGTTACGTTATTTATTGTTTTATTAGTTAGTCGATGGCGTAAAATAGTTTAGTGCAACACCGTGGAGGAAGGACGGGTCTTTACCCTTTGTATCCACGATCCACAGGCCGATGGGAGGTCGTGTATTTTGTAACTATAAATACCCTTCCATCCATGGAAGGGTGGTGCTCATAATCTAATACTCTACAATTTGTGTAACTCTCTAGCAAGAACACCCTCTCTCTACTTTCTCTCTAAAATGGAAAACATGTATTTTGATCTCCCAAGACCACCGAATCATCAAACAATAAAATCACGATCCTACAATTGGTACGAGCCAAGGTTGTTGTGTTTCTTTGATTTGTGTGGTCTTTTGTACTATAGTTATTGTGGTTTATTGATTTTGTTGGCTCGAAATATTGGTTGAAACTGTTTTTATCATCTTTTGGTTGAATCTTTTATTCTTAAAAATTTTAAACTAGTTTCTTTTGGTCAATAAACTATTGGTCTTTCATTGAATATCTGTTGTGTGTCATGTTGTCTAAACAGTGTTTGTCTCACCTTTATCAGTCTTTGGGTACAAAAAAATCAGTGTATATTTGTGGTCAAAATATTGGTGACGTTACGATGCTGTCAATATCTGTTTATGTCAACAAGGTCAAACTGTGGTCAAAATAATTTTCATAGGATGTTTTCTGGGTTTGTATGAAGATGGTCGGAAATACTGTCGGAAAACTCACCGGAAAATCTAAAACATCTTACTAGCGACTTGTACAAGTTCTAGTTAGCGAGTTGGCTGTTTATGTTGTCCAGGTTCATTGTACCTCATCTTAGTGACTTAAGTAGCGATTTATGCTAGCGACTTAAAGACAAAATTAGCGACTTGTTACTGAACAAGTCGTAGCGACTTAGTGCTAGCGACTAAGTGCTAGCGACTAAGTGCTAGCGACTTAGTGCTAGCGACTAAGTGCTAGCGACTAAGTGCTAGTGACATGTTGCTAGCGACTTGACTCTTGACCTAGCGACTTAGGCGAGAAGGTAGATGAAGGAGAAGACTTGACCGGACCATAGACCACAACAACATATACCATATTCAAAATGACACACGACCTCTATACCTTTTACCACAACAAGACTCGACCACAATACCTTATACCAAAACGTCTTGACCTCGGTTATAATACATCATCAATCCAAGGAACATCGAAAATTCAAGAAAGCGAGATGCATAAATCTTAATGGACCGAAACAACATAATCAATCTTCACAACTTCACAAATATCGGACTCATTCTCTAAGATAAGAGCCTCGTATTGAAAAGAAAACTCTAAGTGATCTCGGTTTCTCATGTGTTCTTCAAACTAATACCGACCATTAAAGATCATTCACATGAGTTAATACATCATTGATCCATTATTGTGTGGAAGCTTAACTTCCTTTCATTTTCGAATTATTCAAGAACGATTTATAACAATTGTGTTATAATCTTTCTTTGAATTGATTGACATGACCATCAAATGAAAACAATGATAAACCTACGAGACCTCAATCGAGATCGTGAAGCCTTGAATACTACGTGTATTCTTGAATATTGTACAAAGAGGTAGGGCTCGTGGGTGATAAATCACATCTATTGTTCATATGTTGAGATGCTTTATATCAATCGGTTTTAGATGAAGAGGAGAATGATTTGAATTGAGATGAGAGTGATCGAGATATGAGTTGAGGAGATGAGATTGTGGTAGGCGGGGATATCAACAGGATGTGGCTTAGGGTTAGGTTTAATTGATAATGACCTAATCTTTAGGCTATGTCTCTTTTATACCGGTTACAAAATCGGATGGGGTCTGCGTTAGTATTATGAATTGGATGGTGGGTGGATTTAAAGCGTGGGCCTATTGTACTTCTTTGAAATGGGATTGCCTTTGGGCTTTGTTGAATTTTCGTTAATAGACAATCCAATGGATCGGACATGGGACGAGATCGTGTTATTCACTAATTTAAATGGTTCCAACACAAATTGGCATTATACATGGATTTTGTTATTCACTAATTTAAATGAGCTTAAATCATTTGATGTTATCCAGTACAAAGTTTTGATAATTTGATTAGTTCTTATTTGGAAGTGATTTGGATTTGGATGGTTGAAATAAGGGCTTCTCTAATTTGGCTTGTTCCTATGAGATCTGACAATGAGATTTGTAGATGAGACTTGTGATGACGAATAATACTTTGGTTTATACATTGTCACGGAAGAATAGTATGTCACGGCTTGATTTAGTTATTGAACAAAGTTGACTTTGGGGGTTGTTTATATGGTATTTCTTATTTTGGATTTGAAGTGAGGCTTTTCCGGGCGTGTTTACTTATTCCGTCTTCTTTCTTTCTACCCTTCTGCGAAGATGACTTGTTTGGGCATGTATAGAGGGTGATAAAGACTTGGCTATTTAGTTGCGTTTGTGATTCTTTCTCGCTTAACCCACAACGTAGCTATCACTTCGGTGTCTCACTCAGTTGAGAATGTCAAGAGATTTTGTACATTGGGTACACCGTTTCTTTTCACAAGGATTAGTACAAGTTTAAGTAACAAACTGGGAATTTTACTTCATGATCAAGTTTGATATATCGGGTTTACTTCTCCATGTGGTCATTACAATAGCCGCAGTTGCGTGATTGATGTGTTTTCCAAAGTGTTAATTGGATGGTTGATGATGTCGGATAATGGACCGTTGATGAACATTGCATGTTCCCCTAAAGCGGATATTCACGAAACCAAAGTTGTCATAACACATTCAAGTCGACATTGTTTACGGTTTTGTCTTGATTTTGTAAAATCCATGAAAGAACCTATTTCTCGGTTTAAATCATAGACTTGTAAAATCCGTGACAATGGAAACATCCACGGTATTAGTAAAGTGCATTTCGGATCTATCTTACGGTTTATTCTTGGTTTTGTAAAATCCCATGAAAGATACTATTTCTCGGTTTAAACCATAGAGTTGTAAAATCCCGTAATGATGGAACCATCTTGGAGAAGAGAAAGTGTAATTTTGGATCTTACTTGATGCTGATGCTACAGTTTCTGCTTCAAAGAAGGGATAAAAGGGTGTACTTCATGAATTGGGTGTGTGTTTGGATATTCGTCATGGTGGTTTGGTTACTTCAAAGTTTTACGGGGTTATGCTCATTAAACCATGGTCGGGATGAAACAATTATCAAAGTTCATTTAAATGTCAAAGAAGGCTAGATTTGACCAGTACAGAAGATGTGACAACGGGGTTAATTTACTATTATTTATTTGATGTTGAAGTGAAATAACACGAGCAAGTGTACTTAGTATCTGAAGGTATCGGGGATGGATGGATGAAGATTCTTCATGATCCTTGTTCAAGCTTACCATTAAAAACAAAGACTTGGAAATCTAGTTATTATTGGGTAACTTTTACCTTTTCTTTTACCACTTGGGGGAACTGGGCTCTTACCTTAACAATATAACTATCACTTTAAGGAGTTACGTTGTAGTGCTCAGTGTCACATTCAATTGTCGATTTTCAAGAGGTGATATACGTCTTATACTCGATGGTTGGTTGGTTGAAGAGTATAGAGTACATAGAGATTCAAATGGGCATGAAGTCTCGTCACCGCTCTTTGTTACATATGTGCAAGTTTAAGTCACGAGTTTGGGTTAGTTTACTTGAGGTCAAATTCATCATATTGGGTTATCTCCATCATTGTCACGACAAATAGCCTCTTGAATGATAATGGGGTTGATTACATGTTTTGCTAAGAGAGTTGAAAAGAGAGATTATGACGTCATTCACATCGATTCGGGCCTCGTACTCTAAAGAAAAGAAAAGTGTGCGTTTGATGCGCTTTATCTTACAAAGAAGAGAAATCTTCTTATGACGTATGAACACAACAGTTCATGCCTCGTTCTCCAAAGAAAAGAAAAGTATGCGTGTCGATGCGCTTTATCTTACGAAGAAGAGAAATCTTCTAATTAATGACCATTCTCATCAACATGCTTCATGCTTTTTCCATGCGCTTGATAATAAAGTGAACCGGGCTACCACGATTGTTTTCTCATTCCACGTGCTCGATTATAATGAAGATGGCGACATCATGTGCTTATATTGCGGGAGAGAAGTGTGAATAAGAACATTCGGATGATTTTCACTTATTTAGTCAAGAATGGCATCTCCGTATGCAATTCTTGAGGGGAGAAAAGTGTGAATTTTTGCATTGTTGATTGACATTTGAGAATATTAATGGTCATACGGCTCTAAACTCATGTAAGAACCGAGCTTCTTCTTATCGGGTCATCTTCACATGGAGTTTTCTCTTCTAAGAGCCGTTGGTTGACATCTTCACTCGGATTGATGAGTTTATCGTCAAAGTGCTTCCGGTTAATGCTTCACGTATACATCAACATGATGATTCGAACAATCTCTCTGTTCTTGTTTGATGTGATTGGTAGTTTGGTGTTACCATCTTGTGTGTTCGTTGCGGCTCGATTGTTGATTTCCTTGATGAACATCTTTCGTTCTTGTTTGATTGGGAGGATTCTAGTTAAGGGATTTGCAAGATGTAAGTTTATTGGGATGCTTTTGGTGATGTTCTTGTTTTTGGTGAGTTGAAGATGTTAACTATCTATTCCCAATGCACAATCTTGAAGAAGGTCGAGTCTGATCATTCTACATTTTACGCTACATGTTAGAAGACTAAAGGCGAGTTGCATTTATCGATCTAAAGACTTCTTCTTAATTTGGGCATTTATCAAAGCAGATTGTCGGTTTAGGGAGAGCACTAATTGGGAGAAAGTTATAAGTCATATTCAATTCCCAATTAGGCGTGCTCATATTCTTTAGCGATGACTACTCGAGACGTTGATATTGACTATTGTTGGACATTTGACACAAGGTGATTACTTGAGTTAATCATTTATCACTTATTTGAGATTGAAGTTGACTTTCACAATGGCGTGTTCTTATTTGATAACTTGCTCGGGCTTATGAATTTGAGTTGAAGACTTGGCTTATCTAGTTACCGGTGATCGAGGTGGATGGTTGAAGACACGGTTAACTATCACTATTAGGAGTTACTTTGTTTTACTCGATGTCACACGCATATGACGGTGTGGATAATCGCAAGAGGTGTTAATGTCTCATACTTTGTTTGGGTTGTGAGTACTTAGAGATTTGCTTGAAGCATAATTCTCTACACCGTTCTTCCATCATTAGGTGCAAGCTAAAGATACAAATGTGGGGAAGTTGACTTCAGTTTCAAGTATGGTATAGCGGGTTTTCTTCGTCAGTGGTCTCTTCAAATTGTCTACATAAGGGTTGATAAAAGTAGTCGAGAGAGTCTTGACATGTTGATTCTCACAAGAGTTCAAGTGTTCTTCTCAAAAAATTTCAAGTATTTGGGCTTACAAAGAGTTCTTGATTACGAAGTGTCAAAACCGACAAGGCGGAAGGAGACTCACATATAAACACTAAGCGAGTAAACTTGATGAACTTAACTCTTCTAAGTAGCGAAGACATCCGGAAGACAAATGTTAGTACCTGAGAGAAACTCAAGGTTTGACTCATGGCGAGTAAACTTGATGAGCTTAATACTTCTAAGTGATTGAAGATATCCCGGAAAACAATTGTCATGACCCAGAGAAACTCAAGGTTTTACTCATCAAGGCTTTTGTGTTATTATTCCAACTACGTGGGGAAGTGATGTTAGAAAGTTTCGAAGATAACAGAGGTACACTAGTATGTGGTGATTTCGATGGTGTCTCAAGGATCGGGGAGAGATTGTGTACATTGGGGATGCTCAATTTGTTTCACTTGAGTGTGTCGATGATTCGAGATATAATCACTTATTCCGGTGTTGACATCCATGAGATTGTCACCCGAGAGATAATCGATGACTTGGCACGCTTCTTCAATGTTATCGATTATTCATTCCTTGTGTATTGGTATACTTGGATACTTGAGCTTCATACACATTCATCGAGGACGAAAGATGTGAACATAGGGAGGTGTTCTACATTACCCTCTTGATGTGTATTCGGAGAGTTCTTGGATATTGGTGTACTTGGGTTCTTGAGCTTCATACACGTTCATCGGGGAAGAAAAATGTAAACATGGGAAGGTGTTCTTCATTCCCCTTATGAAGTGTATTCGGGAGAGTTCTTGAGCATTATACTAAGAGACCGATCGCATCTTTTCAACTACTTGGGGAAGTGTTCTCTTGACAACTTGTGGTATGGATTGCTTGAGACTTGGTGGATATGGAATTTGAGAAGATTATTTATACGTGGGATGATACGTTGCTATTCTTGTTGATGATATAACCTCGAACGAAGAACCTCGATTATCGTTCTTAAATGGAGCGGTGGATTTATGATTATGGTGTGCATCTTGTGCACTGGCTAAGAAAGCTTGAAATAGAGCTTGAATCGCTCATCCAAAGGATTTTCGGTTTGGGGAAGTCGCGAGTCTCACTTTCGGATGGTTCAATTTCTTTCTTCATTCAAGAGCCCTGGAAGCTTTGGTGGTGAATGTTTAAGAGATGATGACTTCTATCTTCTTCAACGGGTCGTTCGATATCCTTATCTCGGTACTCGTATCATCATCTTCTTTTACTATATCATCTTCTCTATCTTTGTATATATTTTTCAGAAAAGCATAATACAAAAATATAAAACCAACAAAACAAAATAGAAAAATATAAAACCTTCAAAAACCATAAAAATCAGAAAATTTCAAAAATACCAAAATATGTTTTCCATGACATGTCTTTCGGTATCGATAACATCTACGGTCTTAGAAATGTCATTCAATAATGGCACGGGACCATAGATGAAGTTCGAGCAGGAGGTGTAAATATTCTTTTCAAAACATGTCACAAATCAAATGGCTTACTGATCATTTGATTGTAACCCAAAAAAAAAAAAAAAAAAAAAAAATGGCTTGCGAATTTTGATGACCCGTGCTTAAACCATGGTTTGCTATTATTTCTGATAGCAACCCGCTCTTCAAGGAAGGAAAGTGCTGCACTAAAACCAATTTTCAAATATTTCGTGCACTTATCCTATAAACAAAACAAGGAAAGTATGTCGAAGGACTGCTGTTCCTACACAAATGTTTTTCCGTCTATAATTCTTCAGAAAAATATTTGTTGTTTTCAAAAAATTGGTGGTGATTGAGTTGCTTGAAAAACAATCAGTTTCAGAGTTTTGTTAAATTTGCAAACTCAATCAATGACTTCAGCGCTTTTAAACTCTTCAGAAATTTGAGTCATTGATTGAGGGGGATAATGTTTTCAAATCTATATCATCTAACGGGCTTTCTTAATTATTCTAATATGCTTAATTAAAAATGATGTTAACCTATGTTGAAGGACTAGGTGCCTAGGATATGATTGCTAGGATTAGATGATTAGAGTTTGATGTACACATTATTCCCATACATTTATATAAATCTGATTGTTATGTTGAATTGACTTTGATTAGTCGATTGCTGTTATGGGTGATGTCGACCACCATATATTTGTATGTGTGTTCACTAACGTATGCAGGTATTTTGGTTATAAGAATGTTCCCGATCCGGATCCCACAGATGAGATGATTGGATGCCGAAAGGAAAGGGTAACTATATCTTGGGTTGACAAATGAAGAAACGGAGCTTAATTGGACTTCTATGGAGAGTTGGCATAAATGCAACGTAAGAGGTCTCACCGCATCGCGAGATGGTTTTCTTCAACAAGTGAAGAAACGGAGCTTAATTGGACCTCGGTTGGCATTCAAAATGCAACGTAAGAAGAAGTCTCCTTGCATTTGCGAGACGGTTTTCTTCCAACCCTACAACAACAACAACGGAAGCTTCTCAACCACTAACGTATCTTTGTGCAGGATACCATTTTAAACAATTTTGAATAAATTTGAATAAATTGTTTTGAAAATGGAATATATTGTTTTGAAAATATATTGGACTAAATTTTGAAAATCACCGGACTTCATTTTATCGAAACTTAAGTCACTCAATTATCGACTTGGTCATCGATTGAGGGAGAGTGATTTAATTTAAAATATTTTCATACAATATATCTTCAAAAGGTCCGTTTTGTACAACAAAAAGTGGTGATCTAAAGATTTAATGTTATGTCATGGTATGATTTTTCTTTAGAATCAAGATCATCAAAATGAAATTTTTTCGTTCTTGTTTGATTGTGAAATTGTTTTATTTTACTTAAAGATCTCTTAAAACTATCATACCTGACACTAACAATCTTTAATGTCTAAATCTGGTCCTTATCTATCATTTTTCAAAATTAGATCTTGCCACGTCTTTCCCCAAATTTTTCTAAATGATTTAAATCAGTTGGGATCACAAATCTCAAATGGTTTGATATTTCTGATCGGGGTAGAGATCGTGATTTAAATCTCAAATCTGTTTTAATGGAATTGGTTTTAGTCCTTTAAAGGCACTCCTGCCTCCATGTGCCAAACGATTTCTAATATACAATGCACATGATGAGGAGGAGGATTTATCCAAAAAACCAGATGAGTATTTAAACAAGGCCACATTTTCTCCCATGTTTTCTAAACCTAATTAAATCACTTGGGATCCAAAATCTCAAAGGATTTGATATTTTTGATCGGGGGAGAATTTGTGATTTAATAATGAAATTTGATAAAAGTTGATCGTTTTGATTCAGTTGTGTAGGTCGCTCTCTCATATGTGCTAAGCGCTTTGAATCTCGAAGCACATATTGAGGGGAGCAAAACCATCGAGGTACAAAAGTTTTTAAAAAGAGATTATAAAGTACCTTGATTGTGTTTTCAAATGGTTTTCTTAATGGATTTTGTGATTGTGGATGTGCTTCAAAAGAACTCTTGCCTCTATGTGATAAAAATGATTTCAAAAATCCTATGCACATATTGAGGGGGAGAATTTTACCAAAGAAATTCAAATGGCTTTTTCTAAGGAAATTGTGATCAAGAAATTATTTCAAGGAAATTATTTCAAAGAACTCTTGCCTCCATGTGCCAAACAATTTTAAATCATATGCACATGTTGAGGGGGAGTTTTTCTAAATGATCAAAACTATTAAGGTACAAAATGCTTTGATCTCGTATCACAAGTACCTTGATTGTTTTTCCAAATGATTTTCAATTGGTTTTTATGGAAGAATGAACAATACCAAAAGACCGACCAATTTACTTTATGCATGGTGTTATAAGGATGGTTAGGTTAGGTATTTGTTCCCACGATCCGCCGAACGGAGGGATCTACCGAGGACAATCCACTAGATAGTGTAGAGTCCTTAGGTATATTGAAAAAGGAGAAAAATGAGAATATGGGAAGAGTGCGGATCGAGGCAGAGCTAGTATTGGAATAAACCCAACAAGGTTCTAGTAATGAAGTCTCGGTAAGCTTGAAGGGTTGAAGAATGAAAAGAAATGAATGAGAAAAGGGTGAAAAGAAATAGCCCTCCATCAATTCAACCTTAGGGCGAAACCGGGTTCAATACATATGCTCTTGGTGGTTACTAAGGTAACGCCGGTATTGAAGACAAGACATCATGGACCCGGTGACGACCGCACTAAACTTCCCAAACTACTCAAGTTCCTCTTAAAGGGCTTGTTTCATTCTCACGGGAACCGACATTATCTATCGACTTTCTCTTAGAGATTGTTGATATTGAAGAAGGAGACCTCTCCCTAGTCTCCGACACAGAACCAAAAGTGCACTATTGAGTCTAGAGCCAAGAGATCATCCACAATATCTCGTTAGGACACTAAATTCTTGAAGACTTGCTTTTCACACAATGTGGAATGTAAGTATATATTAAGAGTCCCACGCATTATCCTTGTGGTATTGCCGAACATCCGAGTGATATGTAAAAATATTCACAATGAAGATGGAAATCCTTCTAGAGCCAACATCAAACAAGCTCTTGGTAGGTGGCATGTTAGATTTATTCTATAGATCAACCATGTGACAAGCGGATAGAAACAATGGGAGATTCATTCTTGAATCAACCTTGGTCCAGAATGGAATTGACGAATACTTTTGGAAAAACCGTTCGATGTGCAAATCTTCTTTTCGCTAGCACGTCGAATGTGTACTTATGTTTTCAAATTCAAAAGTATCTCGATTGAAAATACTTTTAAAAACCGTTCGATGTGCGAATCTCTTCTTTTCGCTAGCACGTCGAATGTGTACTCATTCTCTAATACAAAAGTATTTTGATTGAAAATTGATCTTTCTCATAAAACCTTCGTCGTAGTGCAAAACTCTTTCTTCAAGCAATACGCGATTGTTTTCAAATCATTTTCATCAATCGGTGAATCTCAATTATTTGGTTCACTCACTCCGTGTTGTCTTCTTTGAGACGTTCGGTTTGAGAACGGCTAGAACAATTGCGAAACCCCGTCAAGGAGATTCTTAGGAATCCTACCGATCACAGCAAGATTTGTCTCGATCAACGGGAACCGTGGGCCGTGTACCTCAATTCAACGAAAGTGATCAAAGACACTTTCGTGCACTTTATTGCTAATCGTTGTATGCGGTACACCCCGACGATTGCGGTGATCGTAATTGAGGAGTCAATCCAAAGCCGCATGCTCAAAGCATCCACACTTAATTTGAAGAAATCATGACCGGTGCATATCTACATAACACGGCTCGATATTTCATTCTATGCTTATGCTTCACCGCTACAAATATCATGAACCGATAAGGCTTCGCTACTCGATGGAAAGATGTCATGATTCAAAAGTGTGAGCATGTCGGTCCAAAGTCACAACTTCACATGATGGCAACACAATAAAGGGTGATCCGAGATTTCACGTGGTGATGATCTCAAAGAAAGCTCAAAGATCATCAAAGATGTGGATCAGTTAAAGGCCTCCACTAAAAGTACAAAATATGCGGACTATGAAGAGTCATTGCTAAAGCACAAAGATTGTGAAAGTGAAGAATTCAAGTCTACGAGCTCAAGAACAAAGTCAAGAATAGAATGCTAGGATTCGAAATGTAAAACATGGGGTGACCTCCCTTAGGGGGAGATTGTTAGGAATTAGAAAATTCCATAGTGAAGAGTCGGTCACCCCAAGTATTATCTAGCATAAGTTAGCTCGTAGATTTGTCGTTAGTTACGTTATTTATTGTTTTATTAGTTAGTCAGTAGCGTAAAATAGTTTAGTGCAACACCGTGGAGGAAGGACGGATCTTTACCCACTGTATCCCTGATCCACAGGCCGATAGGAGGTCGTGTATTTTGTAAGTATAAATACCCCTTCCATCCATGGAAGGGGTGGTGCTTCATAATCTAATACTCTACAATTTGTGTAACTCTCTAGCAAGAACACCCTCTCTCTCTACTTTCTCTCTCTAAAATGGAAAACATGTATTTTGATCTCCCAAGACCACCCGAATCATCAAACAATAAAATCACGATCCTACAATTGTGATATGTTTTTTTAATAAATGAAGTGTATGTTTTAGTTTAGGGGTTGAATTTGAAAATATGTGAGTTAAAGTTTAACCTTGGGATGTTATGATAGTGGGTGTTTTTTGAGTGAGTTAAGGTGAAATGTTAAAGCTGATGTGGCGCCGACGTGGCAGGAGGTTAAACTTTAACTTGTGTAATGGTTGCAAGTGCTCTTACAGTAATTAGTATTCTGGCTAGTATAAGTACATCAACTCCTATGTAATTCTTCTAAATAACATTTACCAGGCCTTCTTATGAATAGTGCCATTTCCATTTTATTTTTGACCCATACCCGTTTGGTGCACCATATGTTTATATGTGTTTATCCCGCCCGACCCGAACTATTCATCTTCACTCACATCCTTCGTTTGCCTTTTAGATCCAAACGGGTATACATCTGGAAAATAAATCGGTGACATTTTGATCCGGAGAAAATGCAATCCCTTTGTACTACCAACGATTGTAAGGGGGCTACAGTTATCCGTAACATCAAAACCTTTTTTTATTGCGTTTGTGGATGTGTCTTTGCCATATGTTGATTGCTACAGGTTCGTTTTCTTTTTCGACCACACCCTTTTTTATCCTTCACATATATTCTATTTGTATGATTAGAGTTAGGTGAATCGATTATCTTTGATAAAAAAAAATCAATCGGTTCGGTGTTTTGAAGATTTGATACTAGGTTTGATGGTTTTTCCTTTAGTTTTTATCTGCTTTTGTGTGAACCCTATGTTGTATTTAGGTTTAATTGATGTTTGCAGTGCCGTACAGTGGTTGTCGTTATATATTTATTGTTGTTCATGTTAGGTATATTCATTGTGGGTTTGTTAGGTTTGTTATATTTAGGTGTTAGGGTGGTTAACCGTTGCTTATGCTACTTTGGATGTTACTTAGTCTTAAATGTTAGGAACAATAAAGGATTTGTAGATTTGGGTTTAGGATTTAAGGTTAAAGGTGGTTGCAATTGAATTTTGCACAAATTAAATGGCATGTACCTTTTTTTTGGGGGATGTTTTAATTTGTGTTGGTTGTCCTTATATATTTATTTTTGTTCATGTTGCCTATATTCATTGTGAGTTTGTTAGGTTTGTTATATTTAGGTGTTAGGGTGATTAAATGTTGCTTATGGTGCTTTGGATGTTGGTTTGTCTTAGATGTTAGGGCCAATAAATGATATGCAGATTTTTTGTTTAGTATTTAAGGTTAAAGGTGGTTGCAATTCAATGTTACCTAAGTTAAATGGGTTGCTTCTGTTTTTTTGGGGGGTGTTTTAATTTGTGTTGCAGTTTTCTTTGTTTAATTTTTTTTCGATGGTGAGTGGTGACTTTCTTCCATTTTTTTCTTTTGCCTTTTTTTCCTCTTTTGTCTTTGCAAATTATTGCTTCATAATGATTTTCTTGCCCACCATGACTATTTCAGAAATGCTGATAGTTCTAATATGCTTGCTTTTTCCTGTCTTCGTAATTGTTATGCATACCATTATTTATAACTATGAACTCAAAAAACAGACCCGACTCTGAAAACATTCACAATCGTTTGCGTCAAAACGTGATACAAAATGATGTTCCAAATATACATGGATGTACTGGATATGAAATGCGTGAGATCATTACGCCAACTGTCCCCGCCTGTCAGCCGTATGCATCTCAGTCTTTTGCTACACCGAAGAGTCATTATGGCAAAGGTAGGCTCATGTTTTTTGTTATTCACTGTTAATATACTTGCACATATTGTCATGTTTACCGTGAAAACATTGACAGGCTTATGTTGCATTTTTGCTGATAGATATTGTTCGGCCCCAGAATGTGCACATTACAGGCCAACAAATATGTTTGGATCATAGCCGTGATATGGGAGGAGTGTTTGCAACAATGGGTCATTCTTTGGGGCTGGATTACACCACTGCAAGCAATTTGGAAACACCTTTGCTACAGACTCCTTTAAAAAACGATGTTCGTAGGGCGGTTGATGAAACGCCTGATAGTGTAACCGGAGGTACTTTAATGTATTTTATTTTTATACACTGATTTAATGGATAATTAAATCACATTCTCATGCTATTTTTTAAATGGGCATAGGATCCTCTACACATGGTACCAAATGTTCACAAGAAAATTGAAAGAGAGGGAGACCGCGAAAGCAGGTGGCCAGCAAATAAGTGCATCTGGGTACTTCTTCCACTTATGTGGGCACCATTGCCAAACCAATGCCTCCTGATATGATGGAAGGTAACTTTTATGCTTCTCTTTTAAAATCCAGTATTCCAAATTCTATTTCTTCCTATACAATATTGAGTTGGCTTTTGATAGTATTATTTGCTATTTTAAATAGGAATAGGATCGTCTACCCATGAGAACAGTTGTTCACAAAGAAAATCGAAGAGAGGTAGGCTAACAACGGATGGCGAGAAAGAAGTGCATCTGGGTGGTTCATCTGATTATGTTGACACCATTGGTCAACCAATGACTCCTGATACGATGGAAGGTGAATTCTCTGTTTCTCTTTTAAGATGCAATTTTCAAATTCTATTACTTCCTATACAATGTTGAATTGCCCTTTGATAGGCTTCTTTACTCTCAATAGGGTTAGGTGCACACAATATTGGTCCTTCAAAACAAAGTAGAAAAAGAAAAGCCTCAGGCAATGACGTCGCTGGAATCTGTGTGGAAAATGATAATCTACATGATGGTGTGCAAACCGTTTCTCACCAGGTGCCTTTGAATGTCATTGAAGGTCATCAGTTGTGTTTTATTTTGTAACAAACTTTTTTCAACCGCAATTGTTTTTGTCCAATGTTGGATTTGACTTTTCTGTGTTTCTCTTCTAGCAGTCACGCCAATTGTCCAGGGTGATGTTGAGACTGGTGTTACATCTGGTGATTCCTATTTTCCGCAAACTCAGGAAAGAAAAAGGCGCACAAATCAACTTTCCAAAACACGAATGCATCAATCAAATTCAGATAATGATGTTCACACCATTGGGCAACGATCAAATCCTGATGCAGTTGAAAGTGAGTTTTTTTTTTACGTTGTTACAGTATTTTTTTCCCAGCTAAAAAAGCCTTTAACTTTTGTGGTGTTTTCTTTACCCAACAACAGCACGTGTGCAGGATGATGGCCAGCCAAGTGTTGCAGAAAATGTTAGTCGTCAGTCGCAAGGTTAAAAAGGAAATAGGCGCTCGGGTGAACCCTGTAGAAGGTCGCGTCAATGTTCTCTTATAAGTGGCCCCCAACGTGATTCGGACAACAAAATGTACAATGGTGATGAAGCATCATCTTCTCATAAAACAGAAGGTCAGTGTTGTATTTTTTTTCCATGCTTTAGCTTTTTTGCAAACACATATTCTTAAAACTTTCACCTGATTACGATTTCTTAATCAATGTAGGTGCATCACCTACGTATGATGATTTAGGAGATTCCACTGAGCGATGCTATCATTGTAACGCTGCTTTTTGGTCTGAGAAGCAGCTCTCAGGTCATCGTTTTAGAAATGGTTTATCTCAATACCATTTATGTTGTGGCCGTGGTAGAATTTGTATGGAGCCTGACGCGGATCCGCCTCACTATATCAAGCAACTGCTTACACAAAGGACGTTTATGGAAAATATCAGGGCTTACAATCAGATGTTTGTAATGACTTATTTCGGTGCAAAAGTTGACGACACAGCTAATGATGGTAGAGGGCCATTTGTTTTTAAAGTTTCGGGCCAGATATACCATCGAATTGGTTCACTATGCTCATTTGATGATGATCCAAATTTTTTACAACTATACATCTATGACACGAAGAATGAAGTTCAACATAGGTTGAGCCATTTTTCAAATTCAGATGGCTCTGGTTTAGATCCGGAGATTGTGGAAGGACTCATTCACTTCTTAGATGCCAACAACGAACTGGTCCAGATATTCAGAACTGCACGGGACAAATGTGCTGAACATGATGTCCCAAAATTTAAGGTGAGGCTTTACAGTGGTGAAGGCCCGCGTGGTTATGAACTTCCAGCATCGCATACCCTAGGCGCTATTGTCTTTGACAGCGGCCCAGAAAGTGAGTCAAATTACGATGTTATCCTGGAATACAGAAATGGTCCGTTAAAGAGAATTAGCAAGATCCATAAGTCGTACATGTCATTACAGTTTCCATTGATTTTTATCTATGATCAACCAGGATATCATACAAAGTTAATGTTAAGAACAACGGATCCAAACGATGAGCCAAAACGGGTCTCAATGAATGCATTCTACACATACCAGCTACACCCAAGGCATGATGATTATAATCTGCTTTTTCGAACTGGGAGGCTTTTTCAGCAATATGTCGTTGGGGTATATTGTTGTATAGAACAGAACAGGATGGATTTTTATAGGACGCATCAAGGCGATATTCAAGGAGACTATTTGTCAGGCCTCTATGATGCAGTTTCAAGAGGAGATCGTGATGGGTCACAGGCATGTTCGCAAATTATATTACCTTCCTCATTTATTAGAGGACCAAGATATATGTACAACCATTACTTGGATGCATTGGCGATTTTCCGGGTACTTGGTAATCCACGGTTTTTTATAACATTCACGTGCAATATAAAGTGGCCTGAGATTCAAATATACATGAGTCAGTTTCCTCATTTGACTACAGCAGATAGGGCGGATGTAGTATGTAGAGTGTTCGAGCAAAAGATTAAATCATTCATAAAGTTCCTCAAGAAAGGGCACACATTTGGCCACGTCACAGGAGGTATGTCTAGCTTTATTTATAAAAGGCCTTGCATTTTATCTTTCAACCACTTTTGTTCGCTCGATAACTACAGAATGTGATATTCCAACATGTTGTTCTAATTTTAGTTGTTTGATTTTTTTTATGCAGTATTGTACACTATTGAGTTTCAAAAACGGGGGTTACCGCATTGTCACACACTCTTTGGATTTCTTCATCAAGCAAGATTGAGACTCCTCAAGATGTGGACCGATACATTTCTGCAGAGCTACCTGATCCTGATGTTGATCCACACACTTATAAAATCGTTTCAAAGATGATGATGCATGGACCCTGTGGCAAGGCCAACTTGAGTGCACCATGTATGCAAGGCGATATGTGCACTAGAAATTTCCCAATGAAATACAATAATGAAACTTTCTTTGATGACAAGGGTTATCCACACTATAAAAGAAGGCAAGGGAAGTTTTACGCAACAAAAGGACATACGAAGCTTGACAATGGCTATGTTGTGCCGTATAACAGCGATTTATGCTTGGCATTTGAAGCTCATATTAATGTCGAATACTGTGGATGGAGAATGCTCATAAAATATATGTTTAAATATATATCAAAAGGGACTGATCGAATCTATGCCAAAGTAACAAGGTCTGTTGGTAAAGCTTCGACTTCGTCAGCGGAAACAGAGCCATGCATTGATGAAATTCAGAATTATCTTGATGGTCGGTTTATATGTCCTCATGAAGCGTGTTGGCGAATCCTCAAATTTGAAATACACAGCACAGAACTAACGGTGCAAATTATTTTGGTCCATCTAGAAAACATGCAACATGTAACCTTCAGAGACGGTGACAATTTAGAATCTGTGGTTAACCGTTGTAATCGCAAGCTGACAACATTGACAGAATGGTTTACTTAAAACATTGAAAATGAAGATGGAAGGCATCTGACATACTTACAATTTCCATCCGAGTTTGTATGGTATGCAGATCGGAAAAGTTGGTCGCGTAGGAAAACTAACATATCTTCTATTGGGCGACTTGCATATAACCCAACTTCAGGGGAGCTTTTCTACTTAAGGATGTTACTATGTCATCAAAAAGGGTGCAGAGGCTTTACAAAGCGTAGATCAGTCAACCAAGTTGTGTATCCTACGTATCGGGCTGCATGTGATGCGCTAGGTCTGCTTGGCGACGATAAAGAATGGGATACAACTCTAGAAGAAGCGTGTGGCTCAGCTTCATCAGCAGAACTGAGGTTCCTTTTCGTGCGCCTTCTTACTCACTATGAACTTGCACAGCCTTTGCAATTATGGAATAAATATTGGCGAGAAATGGGCCATGATATTCCAGCAATTGTCACAACATGTTCGCATTCCCAACTACCACGTCAACAATGATGAATTGCAAGGATACATATTATATGAATTAGAAGTGATACTTACCAGTTGTGGCAAATCAGTACATAATTATGGTTTATAGGCACCTCCGAAAGAGCTGCTGGAACAACTAAACAACCGTCTATTAATGGAAGAGAAGAATTACAACAGGGAAATGTTGGCGCAACAAAGAGATGAGTCGATTCCAAGGCTAAACAGTCAACAAAAAAAATATATGACCTTATCATAAATGATTTTAAAGCAGCTAAGCAAGAGTTGATATTTGTGTATGGTCACGGAGGAACATGTAAAACTTTCCTCTAGAAAACAATCATTAGCATTGTACGGTCTGAAGGTAAAATTGTGTTGGCGGTTGCTTCCTCTGGCATTGCTTCTCTTCTTCTTCCATCAGGCCAGACTGCACATTCAAGATTCAAGCTTCAACTAGAACTGACAGAAGAATCATGTTAGGAATTGGAAATTCCATGTTAAAGTGTCGGTCACCCCAATTAAGGTCTAGCATATGTTAGCTCGTAGACGTGTCGTTAGTTACGTTATTTAGTAGTTAATTAGTTAGTTTGTAGCATAGAATAGTTTAGTGCAACACCGTGGAGGAAGGACGGGTCTTTACCCACTATATGCCTGATCCACAGTCCGATAGGAGGACGTATTCATTGTAACTATAAATACCCCTTCCATCCATGGAAGGACTGGTGCTTCTCAATCTAACCTTTCCTTTTTGTAAACCAAGTCTCTACCAAGAACACCCATCTCTCTACTTTCTCTCTCTAAACATGGCATACTTGTATTTCCATCATCCAAGACCACCCGAATCATCAAACACAATAATATTTACGATCCTTCAAATGGTACCAGAGCCATGGTTGTGTTGGTTTGTTGATTCGAATGGTCCTTTATGTGGTTTGTTATATTTTTTTTGGTTTTGTTGCGGTTTGATTCCAGGTTGATGTGTTGTGGTGATTTATTGTGGTCGTTTAATTCTTGTTATAAATGTTTAGGTACTTCTTGATGGTCAGAAAATAGTCTCTTCTATAACTGTGGTGAAAACAGGTTTTAACAAAGTATTTGACTTTTTTCTTTAGTCATATCTGTCTTGTTATGAATATGGTCATATCAGTCTTGTTATGCATACTTTTTGTGGTCAATAGGACAGATTCATGAGGTCTAAAATGGTCATATGGTATATCATCTTGGTCAATAACAGTCAAACGATGCATTTTTCGGGTTTCTAATAAATGTGTCGGAAAACTCTTGAAATAGTCAAAAATCTTCATAGCGACTTGTCACTATTAGTCCGATTCATTGTTTCTATGTAGCGACTTGTACTTATTCTCTATAGCGAGTTGAGATAACTGATGTAGCGACTTGTCTTTACAAGTCGTAGCTACTTAACAACACCATGTAGCGACTTGATGTGTGTTGATGACGTAGCGACTTGTGACAGAAAAATATTAGCGACTTGACTGATAAAGAATGTTGCAGGTAGCGATTTGTGCTTTCAAGACCTAGCGACTTGTGTATTGTAGACCTAGCTACTTGTTATTTAACAAGTAGCGACTTGTCTAACAGCTAGCGACTTGACTGATTTCAACTAAGATTTGTCTGATAAGAATAAAAGAACTGAAAGGAAGAACCAGACTCATCTAAAGACCACGACCACACAAAACCATATACCAGGTGATAACGCTACACGCGTCGTTCGGGGTCAAAGGAACTTCCTTTTCTTCGAGCAAGTTTTATAACACCCTAGGCAGTGAACCTAATCGTTGTAGTGTAGTATTAGGGTAAGCCACGGGTATTGATATCGCTCTCTGGGGAATAGGAATGCTAGTGAGAAGTTACTACGCTATGGTTGGGGTTGAGGAAGATTATTTTTATCTTTTTATATTTTTTAGGAAAGGAAAGGTACGAATCTTGGGTTTGGATTTGGGGTTGGTATTTCACCGATTACTCTACTTATCTAATTATCTAATCTAAGGTGTATGTAGTCTATGTCTAATTATTGTGTGCTCGTATGATGGTTTAAAGATGTGTTTACTTAGGTTTTATTACTCCTTAATTATCTCCTATTGATGGTTGAATTGTCACGCCCTTATTCTTAATCGCGTTGTGTGTCTAAAGTCGTAGGGTATGCATTTGTCCCTAACTCTTTGAACTTACCAAAGGGTCTCGCCTACAAAACCTCTAGGAATTATAAACTCTAAATCTAAGGCACTCTTTGGATGGTTTAGCCTACAACCGCTCTAAATGTTATAGTCCAAGGTTCACAAAGATCAATCAAGCATTAATTACACAACGAATGACCTATCGCATTACTAGATCATTAACAATTAAGATAAGAGACAACCAATCAATATTCAATAATTAAGTTTCATATTCCTAAGCAAACACACAAGTAAATTAGCGGACATGGAGAACATGCAAGCATACACACAAGTAATTGAAGACATAATTGAATTAATGAAGTAAAACACTTATCTTGATGTAAGTTAGGGTTTGAACCCTAAAATACCGTACAAGATGCCCTTGGTTGGTTTAGGGTTTTACCCAAAAGACTACCCACTAAAACCGAAAAATTCGGATTCTATATATAAGATTACAATCGCGATGGCGCCACCAACCCTTTGAATTGTGACGCCGCCGGGTTGCCGCCATTAGGGTTTCATCTGGCCACGTTAGTCTTGCGACGGCGCCACCTTGTGCTTGTGGACGCCGTCCCTTCGCCTCTCGGCGCCGTCGGATCAAATCTAGGCCGTCGAGTTGCGACGACCTACTCTTTTAAAGCCCGACACCGCCACTTGAAAATAAGCAATTTGGCCACCGAGCCATCACGGAAGTGCTCGACGGTGTCGCATTAAGCGAAGGACGTCGCCCCTTGTATTTCAAAGACTTAAGTGTCTCGATTCTTGACTTTGGCCATTTTCTTCAGATATCCGCCTTTTCGTCCAAATAAGTGCCATTCCAGCAATTTGCCTTCAAAAGACCTAAAAAGTGAAAAGGAACGATATTAAGTAATAACGGATACAAAAGTGATCAAATAAGGGCTTAAACGACCCTCAAAAGGTACATTTAAAACCTTATCAAATATCCCTACACTTGGTATTTGCTTGTCCTCAAGCAAATGTGCTTTTAGCCAATTAATTTATAAGTTAGGGGTCATGAAGCATTGGTTTAAAAAGTCCACAACACATATAAGCCCCGCAAATGTACTACCGGTTGACACTCTAAGCATTAAAGATGAATGCTTTAATTCCTACTAATCTAAGGCGATCCTCACATTTTGGGTGGAATTTAGGTGGTAAAGGTTTTGTGCTAGTCATATAACTTCCTATCCGTGAGACGCTTTTGTTAAGACTAATGGCCCACTCCTATATGTCATGAAAATTTTAAAATTGGTGCCAAAATTACCCCGACCGACATTTTCTCATGGTTTATTACACAAATACAATTGGACAAAGCAAATAATCAAGGATAAGCATAGTTTCAAAGTTCCGCTTTATTTTCTCCCTACACTTAAACCGAACATTGTCCCCAATGTTCCCTAAAGTATCAAAGTTATGATAATAGAAGGTAATAAAAACGAAGAAACTAATACTCCCCGATTAGCTCGGTAGGATCTGTGTGTGAAGTAGTGGTTAAATCCTTTCCAAGAAGAATGTATGCGTGAAAAGCTCCTTCCAATCTTATGTAACTTCTTCTTGATAAATTAAACCCGCACACTTGAAGAAAACAAACAAACCTTCGCGTAAAATCGGCAAATAATAATATATATAAGACTGACTAAACTAGGATATAATGCTTGTGGAATGGATGTTTACTGAATTTCGGAAAATTAAGACCGAAAATTCCAAAATTTATAAGTAGCTCGGAAAACGAGAAAAAAAGTAACTGTTGTTTTACTCCTTCCCGACGCCGTCAGTTGCGATCATGACGCCAGTTATCCCGACAAAACCGGTCTGCGATTTTACGGAAAAATTATGGAAAATTTACATCTTTAGAATCGGATAAATTTCAGAAACATCCATTATGACTCGATACAAGCATTTGACTCGAACAAACAGACATATATATCTTTTAATTAATTGTTATTCTCATGTTTACGTTTCTTTTGAAAACGTGTGTAATCCTCCCTACACTTATCCTTTATGTAAAATACCTTTTCATGCAATTAAGACGAGGTTAAAAACAAAATAAAGCATTTTTACAAATTTAAACATGAGAATAAGCAATCAATAAAAGATATATGACACACAAACAAGCAAACAATTAAACATGGGTTGCCTCCCACGAAGCGCTTTTCTTTATTTATGAGTCTTGTAGCTAGACTCGTAGTCGTGCCCTTACGTTGTCTCGTTTTGCATTCTCAATGAGAATTCTATCATGATGACAAAATTTTCATCGACTCTATATCTAGGCCCTAGGGTCAAGCAGTCCTTATAATAAAGCCTCCTTCTTTCCCACATAAATTTATAACCTTTTTCAACATCGTTCTTGCTTTTGTCCTCAAAAGCTTTGATGTTGTCTCGTTCAAAAATGGGTAGATGGCCATATTCATTTGTTTTCCAAGGCATCCTATAAGTGATCTCATCGGTTCATTCCTTAAACCTAACTGCTCCATCATACTTGTTATGGCTCATCTTAGATGTTTCAACAAACGGTTTTCCTAGCACTACTTGGGATAAGCTATAGTCAATGACGATCCTATATCTTCTAGGACCACAAAATCAACTAGATAGGTGAAATTTCCTATAAAGACATGTACATCCTTGACTCTTCCCACAAAGTTGCAAACCCACTGGATACTTAGGGTCTCTCCTAATATTAAGTCGCTCATTCATAATGTCATTGTAGACATGCAGATGACATCACATTTATGGGAGATTCCAGATCTATGTAAGCGTGGTCGACACTCCTATATCCGATCATACAAGGGATTTTAGGTTCCAAGGATTTCTCTCCTAATCTTTGGGCATATCCTAATGATAGGTGATCGGGATTATCGATTATGTATCGATGGTAAGCAACCTCTTCCTTAGCGGGTAAAGATTGAAATAAGCACCGTCCTCTTTATTTACATCTATCCTATGCAACTCACTAGGATCTTTGATTTCATCAATGATTTGGTTGCGAAGAGAGTTGAAGGACTGATGGTCAAGTGGTTGACTTGGGCTAGGTGAGCAAAACTTAGCAAGAAAACGGGTAGTGAGATCTTGCCAACTTGAAATAGATCCCGTGGGAAGATGAAAAAGCCATTTACTAGCTTGTTTACTTAAAGAGAATTGGAAGAGACGCAGACGCGTGGTCTCCCGAGTAGTAGCATCAAGGTCGATGGAATCGACGATTTTAAGGAAATCCTTAAGATGTTGATTAGGATCTTCGGAACGAAGCCCATGGAATGCACATCCGTTTTGCACCAACCGGATGGTGTCGGATCGCAGGGCCGTAGTTTGGGCTTGGTCGGAAAGCTCAATGGTATTCCTATAGCCTAGGTGGCTTGGTCTCGAGTATTCACCAACAGTACGGGCTCTTGGCGGGTCATTTGGTGGTGGGTTGATGAATGGTGGGTGGTTATCACCTTCCATGATGAAAAGTGATGGGGCTACGAACAAAGGTCAAGAAGAAGGGGGATAGACTATGAGAAAGCTAAAAAATGAGAAACATTTACTTGATAGGAATCAAACAAAGATACCTAAACGAGGTGGACTACTAACTGGCTATTCTATTCCCGCAGCGCGCCTAAAACTTGATAACGCTACACGCTCGCTCGGGGTCAAAGGAACTTCCTTTTCTTCGAGCATGTTTTGTAACACCCTAGGCAAATGAACCTAATCGCTTTAGTGTAGTATTAGGGTAAGCCACGGTATTGATATCGTTCTCTCAGGGAATAGGAATGCTATTGAGAAGTTACTACGCTAAGGTTGGGTTGAGGAAGATTATTTTTATCTTTTATATTTTTTAGGAAAGAAAAGGTACGAATCTCGGGGTTTGGATTTGGGGTTGGTATTTCTACCGATTACTCTACTTATCTAATTATCTATCTATAGTGCGGCTACGGTAATCGGGCGGGTATTACGTAACCTGCACCGAACCCGCATCTTGGCTAAAATTTTTTATCAATACCTAAACCCGCATCCAAACCCGCCAACCCGTACCCGAACCTGACCCAACCGGTGCGGGTTTCGGTTTTCCCCGTCGGTTTTGGGTGCTTTTGCCATCCCTAGGTGTATGTAGTCTATGTCTAATTATTGTGTGCTCGTATGATGGTTTAAAGATGTGTTTACTTAGGTTTTATTACTCCTTAATTATCTCCTATTGATGGTTGAATTGTCACGTCCTTATTCTTAATCGCGTTGTGTGTCTAAAGTCGTAGGGTATGCATTTGTCCCTAACTCTTTGAACTTACCAAAGGGTCTCGCCTACAAAACCTCTAGGAATTATAAACTCTAACTCTAAGGCACTCTTTGGATGGTTTAGCCTACAACCGCTCTAAATGTTATAGTCCAAGGTTCACAAAGATCAATCAAGCATTAATTACACAACGAATGACCTATCGCATTACGGATCATTAATGATTAAGATAAGAGACAACCAATCAATATTCAATAATTAAGTTTCATATTCCTAAGTAAACACACAAGTAAATTAGCCGAACATGGAGAACATGCAAGCATACACACAAGTAATTGAAGACATAATTGAATTAATGAAGTAAAACACTTATCTTGATGTGTTAGGGTTTGAACCCTAAAATCTTGTATAAGATGACCTTGGTTCGGTTTAGGTTTTACCCAAAAGACTACCCACTAAAACCGAAAAATTCGGATTCTATATATAAGATTACAATCGCGATGGCGCCACCTTTGAATTGTGACGCCGGGTCGTCGCCATTAGGGTTTCGCTTTGCCAAGTTAGTCTTATGACGGCTTCACCTTGTGCATGTGACGTGCCCCTTCGCCTCGACGCCGTCTGGATCAAATCTAGGTCGCCCGAGTTGCGATGGCCTACTCTTTAAAGCTCGACACCGTCACTTGAAAATAAGCAATTTGGCCACCGAGCCACAGAAGTGCTCTAACGGCCACACGCTTAAGCAATGGACGTCGCCCCTTGTATTTCAAAGACTTGAGTGTCTTGATTCTTGACTTTGGCCATTTTCTTCAGATATCCGCCTTTTCGTCCAAATAAGTGTCATTCCAAGAATTTGCCTTCAAAAGACCTAAAAGTGAAAAGGAACGATATTAAGTAATAACGGATACAAAAGTGATCAAATAAGGGCTTAAACGACCCTCAAAAGGTACATTTTAAAACCTTATCACGAGGACTCACACAACTCGACCTCAGTTTCAAAACATCATCGGTACAACATCAAATGAAACTGAAAAAGACCATCAACGAGGATCTATCTCAGACTCATCAACTCTAATCCATATCAATACATCTACAAAAAATTATTCCATCTCATATATCTGAATGAGTAAGATAAAGAGTGATAACAATATTGTTATTCTCTTTTTCTTGGTTTCGTTTAAATGGTAAATCGTCACAAGGCTTACTAAAACAGAAACAAAAATTAAATTTTGGTTTGATCTCAAAAACGATTCGTGTCATTTATTGATTCACATGACCTCTAAGGGTCTTAACATGAAAACTTGTCATCATCGACCAATGGTCAAAGTCATTACTTCAATTATATATTCGAAACCATGAAGTGATATTAACAATTTATGTTAATTCGATCTTCACTGCTCGCTTACACAAGGCCTTCTTGAAAATAAAATGAACATGAATAAAAACCTACCTTAAGTTTTTGGATGGGTCACTTTACCTTATGTACGAGCCATCCCTATGGAGATAACTATTGAACTCGAGCCATCCCTATGGCAAGTTCACGTGGCGCATCTTGGTCTTTGGGAAAGAGTTTGATAACAATGAATATTTGTGTGTTTGTAACTAGGGTTTGATGGTTATAAGAAGGTAAATCTGTGATGGTAGGCTTTTGTTTGAGATGAGATCAGGGTTTGTATTGAGAGGATGGGGGCGGAGGTACTAATACAGAAATATTAGGGTGAGGTTGTGTGTTAATAGGTACTTTATACCAGGATCTTTAGGTTTTCTTTATGGATTGGATCTTGATCGTGGGCCAACATGTGTATGCTGCAATTATTAATAGGCCGAGGTGTATATTGGACGAGGAGTTTATTATACTTTTATGTGAGCTTGGATCGGGGTTAAGCTGTTTGATATATTGAAGTAATCCATATGATATGTGAGTTTATTATTATAGGCTTACATGAGATTATTTTTGCTGCCTATTGTTGGAAGAACCTTTAATGTTAATCGAATCCTCTTGGACAATTCGTAAATGGGCTAGAACGTGATTATTGTTTGGTGAGAGTTGTCCTATGGACCGGGTAATATAATTGGAGTTATGGACATGGGCCTTCTAAAGCTTAAATTGATCGGGTTCAATATGGAGGACGGGCTTCTCACAATTGGATCATCTATACGTAATGAGATTTGTTGAAGTGATTTGACGATCATGTGATTCGATGATGAGATTAAATATGATGATGAGATTTGATGTGTGATGAGGTTTGATACTTTTATTTATGCATTTTCACAAAGGGTATTTTATCACGGCTTGAGCTATGGATTGAACCAAGTTGACTACGGGGTTGTTTGTATTTGGTATCTCTTACTTGGATTTGAAGTGAGGTTTTCCGGCCGCGTTTGCTTACTTTGTCTTCTTTATTTCTACCCTTCCGCGAAGATGACTTGTTTGGGCATTTATTGAGTGTGATAAAGACTTGGCTATTTAGTTACGGCTGTGATTCTTTCTCGATTAACCCACAACGTAACTATCACTTCGGTGTCTCACACAATTGAGGATATGTCAAGAGGTTTTGTACATTGGGTACATCGTTTCTTTTTCACGAGGATTAGTACAAGTTTAAGTAGCAAAACTGGGGAATTTTACTTCATGCTCAAGTTTGGCATATCGGGGTATACTTCACCATGTTGTCACTGCAATAGCTGACAGAATGCGTGAATGATATGTTTACCAAAGTGTTTATTGGATGGTTGATGATTTTGTTGATGTTGGATAATGAACCGTTGATGAACCGCTACATGTTCCCCTAAAACAGATATTCACCAAAACCAAAGTTGTCATAACACTTTCAAAGCTGACATTGCTTGCGGTTTTGTCTTGATTTTGTAAAATCCCGCGAAAGAATCTATTTCTCGGTTTAAATCATAGACTTATAAAATCCCGTGACAATGGAAACATCCTGGTAATTGTAAAGTGCATTTCCGGATCTATCATACGGTTTATTCTTGGTTTTGTAAAATCCCGCGAAAGAAACTATTTCTCGGTTTAAACTATAGAATTGTAAAATCCCGTGATGATGGAACCATCCTGGAGAAAGGGAAAGTGTAATTCTGGATATTTTCTGATGCTGGTGCTACAATGTCTTCTTCAAAGAAGGGATAAAAGAGTGTACTTCATGAATTGGGTGATTACTTGAATATTCTTCATGGCAGTTTGGTTATTACACGGGGTGATGTGCTTTTAACCATGGTCAGGATGAAACCATTATCATAGATCACTTTAAACTTCAAAGGAGGCTAGATGTGAGCTTTTAACAAGAAGATGTGACAACGGGGTTAATCCACTATTATTTATTTGAGGTTGAAGTGCAATATCACGGGCAAGTGTACTTAGTATCTGAAGGTATCGGGGATGGTTGGATGAAGATTCTTCATAATCCTTGTTCGAGCTTTTTTCCAAAAACGAAGACTTGGAAATCCAGTTATTTTTGGGAGTCTTTTCCTTCTCTTTTACCACGTGGGGGAATTGGGCTCTTATCAACACAAAAATAACTATCACTTTAAGGAGTTACGTTGTAGTGCTCAAATGTCACATTTAATTGTGGATTTTCAAGAGGTGATGTCGTCTTATACTTGATGGTTGGTTGGATGAAGAGTATAGAGTACTTAGAGATTCAATGGAGGATGAATTCTCGCACCGCTCTTTGTTACATATGTGCAAGTTTAAGTCACGAGTTCGGGTTAATTTACTTGTGGTCAAATTCATCATATTGGGTTTCTCCATCACCGTCACGACAAAGAGCCTACTGAATGATAATGGTGATGATTACATGTTTTTCCAAGAGATGATGAAAAGAGAGAGATAATGACGTATGAACACAACTTTTCATGCCTCGTACTCTAAAGAAAAGAAAAGTGTACGTTTCAGTGCGCTTTATCTTCAAGAAGAAAAGAAATCTTCTTATGACGTTTGAACACAACAGTTCAAGCCTCGTACTCTAAAGAAAAGAAAAGTGTACGTTTCAGTGCGCTTTATCTTCGAAAGAAGAGAAATCTTCTTAGGACATTTGAACAAATCAGTTCAAGCCTCGTACTCTAAAGAAAAGAAAAGTGTACGCTTCAGTGCGCTTTATCTTCTGAAGAAGAGAAATCTTCTCACTAATGACCATTCTCATCAACATGCTTCATGCTTTTTCCATGCGCTTCAATCATCAAGTGAACCGGACTACTGATAATTACTCTTATTCCACTTGCTCAATATAATGAAGATGGCGATATCATGTGCTAATTTTGCGGGGGAGAAGTGTGAATAGAATACATTTGGATGATAATCACTTGTTTAATCAAGAATGGCATCTCTCGTATGCAATTCTTAAGGGGAGAAGAAGTGTGAATTTTGCATGGTTGATTGATATCTCGAGAATAAATGGTCAACGGCTCCAAACTCATGTAAGAACCGAGCTTCTTCACGGGTCGTCTTTACATGGAGTTTCTTCTTTAGAGCCGTTGGTTGACATCTTCATCTGGTGATGAGATTAATGACAAAGTGCTTCCGATATGGGTGATTTCCTTGATGAACATCTTTCGTTTCATGTTTGATTGGGAGGATTTGATTTAAGGATTTGCTATATTCAAAGTTAACGGAATGCATTTGGTGAGTTGAAGATGTTAACTTTCTATTCCCCATTTGGAGAATATTGAAGAAGGTCGAGTCTCTGATCTGTTTTACACTTTCTCACGCCTGTTTGAAGACTAAAGACAAGTTGCATTTAACAATCTAAAGACTTCTTCTTAACTGGTCATATCAAACAGTTGTCGGTTTAGGGAGAGCACTAATTGGGGAGAGTGAAAAGTCGATTTAATCCCAATTAGACTTGCACACATTCTTGACAAGTTGATTCTCACAAAGACTTCTAAGGTTCTTCTCAAATGATTTCGAGTATATGGGCTTACAATGTGTTGTTGATTCCAAGTATCAAAACCAGCAAGGGGAAGGAGACACGTATCAAACGCGAGTAAACTTTGATGAACTTAATACTTCTAAGTGATTGAAGATATCCGGGAAGACTAATGTCATGACCGCAGAGAAACTCAAGGTTTGACTCATGGCGTTTAGTGTTCTTATTCCAACTATGTGGGGAAGAGATGGAAGAGTTAGTTTCGAAGATAAAGAGGTACACAAGTGTGTGATGATTTCGATGCTATCGCAATCATCGGGGAGAGAGATTGTGTACATTGGGGATGCTCATTGATTCACTTGAGGGCTTAATCGGTGATTCGTAGATATAATCACTTATTCGGAGTTGACATCCGCAGAGATTGTCATCCGAGAGATAATAAGTGATTCTGCTTGCTACTTCAATGTTATCGGTTATTCTCTCTTTGGGCATTCGGGTACTTCGGGTTCTTGAGCTTCATACACTAGCATCAGGGGAGAGAAAAGTATACATCGGGGTTATTCTTTGGCTATTGGACTTAATCTGCTACTTCGATGGTATAAGTTTCTTTGTCTTCGGGTATATGTGTATTCGGGTTTGTGAGCTCTAGTCTAAGAGACTGACTGCATCAATTCTTCTACTTGGGGGAAGTGTTCTCGTTGACACCTTTTGGAATGGATTGCATCAGACTTCAGCGGAATGAAATTTGAGAAGAGTTATTTATGTGTGGGATGATACGTTGTTGTTCTTCTTGTGGATGATATAACCTCGAACGAAGAATCACGGTGATTATTCTTAAAAGGAGCAGCAGGATCGAGGATAATGGTGTACTTCTTTGTGCACCTGGCTAATGGAAGCTTGAAAGAATTCTTTGAATCTGCTCAGCTAAAGGATTCTCGGTTTGGGGGGAAGCTGCCAAAGTCTCACATTCTTAAAGGCTCAATTTCTTCTTTTCAAGAGCCTCGGAAGCTTTGGTGGTGAATGTTTAAGAGATGATGACTTCTATCTTCTTCAACAGGGCTGCTCGATATCCTTATCTCGGTACTCGTATCATCATTCTTCTTATAACAATATCATCTATTCTATCTGTATATATTTATCAAAAAGCAAAATACAAAAATATAAAACCAACAAAAAGAAAATAGAAAATTTTAAAACCAACAAAAACCCTTAAAAATCAGAAAATTTCAAAAAAATACCAAAAATATGTTTTCACTAGACATGTCTTACGGTATCGATAACATCTGCGGTCTTAGAAATGTTATTCAATAATGGCATGGGACCATAGATGAAGTTCGAGCAGAGGTGTAAATATTCTTTTCAAAACATGTCTCAAAATGGCTTACTGATTATTTCAGATTGTAACCAGGCTTCAAAAATGGCTTACAGATTATTTGATCAGAACCCGCTTAAACCATGGTTTGCTATTATTTGAGATAGCAACCCGATCTTCAAGAAAGGAAAGTGCTACGCTAAACCAATTTTCAAATATTTCGCACTTATCCTAAAACAAATTAAGGAAAGTATGTCAAGGATCGTTGTTCCTACACAAATGTTTTTCCGTCTAAAATTCTTGAGAAAAATATTTGTTGTTTTCAAAATGGTGGAAGATGAGTTGCATGTAAATCAATCGATTAAGAGATTTCGTAAAATTGAAAACTCAATCAATAACTTCAACGCTTTTAAATTTTTCGGAAAATGAGTCATTGATTGAGGGAGAATGTTTTCAAATTTATATCATCTATCGGACTTATCTAATTATCCTAAATGCTTAACTGAAAAATGTTTTTAACCTACGTTGAAGGACTAGGTGCCTAGGATATGATTGTTAGGATTAGATGATTAGAGTTTGATAAACACATTATTCCCATACCTGATATGATCTGATTGTTATGTTGGTTAGACTTTTATTAGTCGATTGCTGTTTGGGTGTTGTCGACCACCATATATCTGTATGTATGTCCACTAACGTATGCAGGTATATTGGTATATAAGAATGTTCCCGATCCGGATCCCACATAATATGATGATTGGATGCCGAAAGGAAAGGGCAACTATATCTTGGGTTAACAAATGAAGAAACGGAGCTTAATTGGACTTCTATGGAGAGTTGGCATGAAAAATGCAACGTAAGAGGTCTCACCGCATCGCCAGATGGTTTTCTTCATCGAAGAAATGAAGAAACAGAGCTTAATTTGACCTCAGTTGGCATTAAAATGCAACGTAAGAAGTCTCACTGCATCTGCAGACGGTTTTCTTCCAGCCCTACCGCAACAACAGAAGCTTCTCAACCACCTAACGTATCTTTGTGCAGGGATAATAGTGATGATACCATTTTTCTAAAACTTTGAAAAATATTGTTTTGAAAATGGAAAAATATTGTTTTGAAAATAAATCGGATTCAAAGTTTTGAAATCAACCGGACTTTATTTTGTCAAATCTTAAGTGATTTCAAATTAAATATTTTCAAACGATATTTCATCTATAAAGTCCGTTTGTACGTTATAATAAGTGGTGATCTAAAGATTTAATGTTATGTCATGGTATGATTTTCTTCAAAGGTTAAAGGTCTTTCAAAATGAAATTTTTTCTGTTCTTGTTTGATTGTGAAAATGTTTTATTTTACCTAAAAGATCTCTTAAAAAATTATCATACCTGACACTAACAATCTTTTAATGTCTAAATCTGTTCCACTATCATAATTAAATTAATCTGAACACAGTTTTCTCCCATGTTTTCTAAACCTATTTAAATCACTTGGGATCCAAAATCTCAAAGGATTTGATATTTTTGATCGGGGGAGAAAATGTGATTTAAATATGAAATCTGATAACAAGTGATCGTTTTGACTCAAAGTGCAGGCAGCTCTCCCATATGTGCTATAACGCTTTCGAATCTCGAAGCATATATTAAGGGGGAGCATTTCTAATGAAATTAAACTATCAAGGTACAAAGGTTTCAACGTTTTAACATAAAGTACCTTGATTGAGTTTTAAATGGTTTCTTAATGGAATTTGTGATCGTGGATGTACTTCAAATGAACTCTTTCCTCTATGTGATAAAATGATTTCAAATATCCTACGCACATATTGAGGGGGAGAATTTACCAAGAAAATCAAATGGCTTTTTCTATGAAAATTGTGATCAAAGAAAATATTTCAAAGTCCTCTTGCCTCCATGTGCTAAACAATTTCTAAATCATATGCACATGTTGAGGGGGAGGTTTTCTAAATGATCAAAACTATTAAGGTACAAAATGCTTTGATCTCGTATCACAAGTACCTTGATTGTTTTTCCAAATGATTTTTCAATTGGTTTCAAGGAAGAAGTGAACTATACCAAAAGACCGACCATTTTACTTTATGTATGGAGTTATAAGGATGGTTAGGTTAGGTATTTGTTCCCACGATCCAGCTAGAACCGGAGGGATCTACCCAGGGACAATCCACTAGATAGTGTAGAAGTCCTTAGGTATGATGAAAAAAGGAGAAAAATGAGAATATGGGAAGAGTGCGGATCGAGAAAGAGCTAGTCTTGGAATAAACCCAACAAGGTTCTAGTTATGAAGTCTCGGTAAGCATGAAGGGTTGAAGAATGAAAAAGAATTAAATGTGAAAAGGGTGAAAAGAAATAGCCCTCCAATAATTCAACCTTAGAGGTAAACCGGGTTTAATACATATGCTCTTGGTTGTTACTAAGGTAACACCGGTATTGAAGACAAGGCGTCATGGACCCGATGTGACGCATTGCACTAAACTTCCCAAGCTACTCAAGTTCCTCTTAAAAGGAGTTGTTTAATTCTCATGGGGAACCTACATAATCTATCGACTTTCTCTTAGATATTGTTGATATTGAAGAAGGAGACCCTCTCCCTAGTCTCCGGCATAGGAACCAGATATGCACAATTGAGTCTAGAGCCAAGAGATCATCCACAATATCTCATTAGGACACTATTCTTGAAGACTTGTTGTTTCACACAATGTGGAAAGTAAGAATATATTAAAAGTCCTACGCATTATCCTTGTGGTATTGCCAGAACATCCGAGTGATATGTAAATATTCACGATGAAGATGGAAATTCTTCTAGAGCCAACATCAAACAAGCTCTTGGTGGGTGACATGTGAGATCTTTCATAAGATCAAGCTTGTGACAACTGGATAGAAATGATGGGGCGATTCAATCATGAATCAACCTTGGTCCAGGATTGGAATTGACGAATACTTTTGGAAAAACCATTCGATGTGCAAACCTTCTTTTCTCTAGCACGTCGAATGTGTATTCATATTTTCAAACACAAAAAGTATCTCTGATTGAAAAAAAAATACTTTTGGAAAACCGTTCGATGTGCGAATCTCTTCTTTTCTCTAGCACATCGAATGTGTACTCTTTTCAAATACAAAAGGTATTTATGATTGAAAATTGATCTTTCTTATAAAACCTTCGTCATTGCAAAACTCTTTCTTTTAAGCAATAAGCGATTGTTTTCAAATCAATTTTTCATCAATCGGTGAATCTCAATTATTGGTTCACTCACTCCGTGTTGTCTTCTTTGAGACGTTCGGTTTGAGAACAACTAGAACATTGCGAAACCCCGTCAAGGAGATTCTTAGGAATTCTACGATCACAGGCAAGACTTGTATCGATCAACGGGAACCGTGGGCGTGTACGTCAATTCAACGAAGTGATCAAAGACACTTTCATGTGTTTTATTGCTAGCTGTCGTTGTTTGCGGTACATTTGGATGGTTGCGGTGATCGAATTGAGAGTCAATCCAAAGCCTCATGCTCACAAACATCCACACTTAATTGAAGAAATCATGACTTGTGCATATCTATAGAGCGGCTCGATATTTCTATACTATGTTTCGCTACGTTGTCGCAAATATCATGAGTCGATAAAGCTTCCGCTACTATGATGAAAAGATGTCATGATCCAGAAAGTGTGAGCATGTCGGTCCGAAAGTCACAACGTCACATGAAGGCAACACAACAAAGGGTGATCCAGAGATTTACTGTGGCTGATGATCTCAATGAAAGCTCGAAGATCATCAAAGATGTGGATCAGTTAAAGGCCTCCACTAAAAGCACAAATCAATGCGGACTTTGAAGAATTGCTACAAAAGCACAAAGATTTTGGAACTTGAAGAATTGAAGTCTACGAGCTCAGAACTAAAGACAAAGATAGAATGCTAGGATGCAAAATGTATTTCATGGGGTGACCTCCCTTAGGGGGAGATTGTTAGGAATTGGAAATTCCATGTTAAAGTGTCGGTCACCCCAATTAAGGTCTAGCATATGTTAGCTCGTAGACGTGTCGTTAGTTACGTTATTTAGTAGTTAATTAGTTAGTTTGTAGCGTAGAATAGTTTAGCACAACACCGTGGAGGAAGGACGGGTCTTTACCCACTGTATGCCTGATCCACAGTCCGATAGGAGGACGTATTCATTGTAACTATAAATACCCCTTCCATCCATGGAAGGGCTGGTGCTTCTCAATCTAACCTTTCCTTTTTGTAAACCAAGTCTCTACCAAGAACACCCATCTCTCTACTTTCTCTCTCTAAACATGGCATACTTGTATTTCCATCATCCAAGACCACCCGAATCATCAAACACAATAATATTTACGATCCTTCAAATCACTTTGCAGCATTAAGAAAAACACTCAAATAGGAAAGCTTTTAAAAGAGACTGATCTCATTATCTGGGACGAAGCGCCAATGAATGACCGGCGATGCTTTGAGGCATTAGATAGAACTATGAGAGACATATTAGATGCGCCAGATGTTTTGTTTGGTGGAAAAACAATCACTTTAGGTGGTGATTTCCGACAAACACTTCCGGTCAAAAAAGGCACGCCAAAAATGGAAATTATAGCATCGTCCGTTGCAGAATCACACCTCTGGCCATATTTTCGTGTCATGACGCTTAAAGAAAACATGAGGTTGTTCCGATCAGATTTGAATCTAGAAGAGCAAAGCTTAGCACACTCATTTGCAGCATGGCTTATTGATATTGGTGATGGTAACATTGGTGAACCTGATGAAGAAGATAGTAGAGATTCAGCATGGGCTGAGGTCCCTTCTAGATACTGCATACAAGATGCTGAACAAGGCCTCTCAAATCTCATAGATTTCATCTATGATCAGCCCACACTTGAAACACCTTCAGCAATTACTTTACAAGAAAAGGAAATTGTCTGTCCAAAGAATGAAACAGCTTACATCATTAATTCCAAAGTTTTATCCATGGTTCATGGTGAAATAACAAATTATGCAAGTTATGATATAGCCATGCTGGTTGGGAATAGCGGAGCCGAAACAGAGATGTTATACCCTGCTGAATATATAAACACATTTAAGCTGCCAGGGTTCCAGCCACACGAGTTAGAGCTTAAGGTTAGATCACCGGTAATGCTGTTAAGGAATGTTAACTTGGCAGGTGGTCTATGCAATGGGACACGAATGATAGTGACACAGATGATGTCAAGACTTATTGAAGTGCAGATTATCACAGGCACAAGAGTCGGCGAAAAAGTTTTTATCCACAGAATACCACTAATCCATAAAGATCCAAATCTACCTTTTGTTTTCAAATGCACCCAATTTCCTATAAAGCTCTGTTATGCTATAACAATAAACAAAAGTCAAGGCCAATCTCTAAACAAAATTGGTGTTTACCTTCCTGAACCAGTCTTTGGCCATGGGCAGTTGTATGTCGCTCTCTCTAGAGCTACATCTCCTCATGGATTAAAAGTTCTTATGAAACAGCAAGAAAATCAAAGAACAAATGTCACAAAAAATATTGTTTATAAAGATTTTTTAAGAAAAATAAAAGACACATCCTTCCTTTTCACAAGACATTATTAGGCATTAATGTTTGTCTTTTTTGACAACAAACTTCTGGCTAATTTTGTTGCTAATTTACTTTCCTTTAATTTTAAGTATTTTTTTTTTTTTTTTTTTTTTTTTTTTTTTCTTTTGCTTTTTGTGTTTCTTTTTTTTAGGTTTTATGCATGTCCTTTTATTATTAGCACCACCTTAGGATTCAGGTTTTCTTATGCTATAGCTTCATACAAAATTTACCACAATCTTTTGGTCATAAACATCCTTTACATAATGCCATCATAACTACATATTACTATCTTTTGCTTTTATAAAGTTATCATAAAAGTCAGCAGCCGAAGGTAGATTTGCAATCCACCAGTTTTATGTGCAATTTTTCATAATATTAGTGCTGAAATACTTATTCCCTTTATTGCTATTATTTTCCGAATCTTTTTCTGTATTTGACTTATTTTTTTATGACTTACCAGCCTCATGGAAGAAAATGCAGCTGCTGTGGTGGAACACGCTTCTCAATACAAAAGCATTGAAGCTAGCAGTGCACCGTACGTTGTAACAATTCAGCAGTTAAAGCCGACATCTCACAACAAAGTGCTTGAAGCTAGAGTATATAGAAAATGGACTTCAGTCACTTATAACAAAAAGGATGCAGTTGGATTCGTCGGGAAAAAAAAGAGACTGGATTTTGTTGTATCTTGATAGATCAAGAGGTATCTGTTAATTCAAGTAGGATAGATAGAATGTAGTGACAATCCGAATTTGTCGAATAAGAAATAAACATGAAACAGGGGAATGCTATACAAGCCAACATGAATGTTAAGGAAATTGACTACTTCAACCCCAAAATCAAACTTGGGGAGGTCTATAGAATTTCAGAGTTCATGTGTGAACCGACGAATCCTTACCAGCAAACAATTAATAACAAAACAAGCCTCAAATTTGGAAGAGCGACAAAATTTGATGTTATACAAGCACCAAACATCCCGCACCACTACTTTGATTTTATTTCATATAACCAGCTTCAGTACAGAGTTCCTGTGGAAGATGCAATGGGCAGAATGCAATACCCGGTTATGACAGGTAACCTTTCTACTCTCAAATTTCTCAACACAGGAAGGAAAGCTAAAATACTAACACTTATCTGGTAACAAACTACATAGGATGTTTGCGTTTGCCAGGAGAGATTATACGCAAACCAAATGCCAGCCAAGATCAAACTGTGTGTAGGAAAGTGGATATTGAAAATTTAAGGTACATTAATTTACAGTTAAATTTTTTTTGCTAAAAAATAAAATACCAAGATTTATACCTTCTCTTATAAATTGCTCATCTTCCCAGTGGAAATGTTGTTGAGTTCACTGTGTGGGATGACATGGCTAAAAAATTTGGAGACGAAGACTTTCAGGCAATGCAGCAGCCAACTATAATCGCCGTCAGCTCTTGCTGAGTCACAAAATTTAGAGGTATTACATTGACGCTTGGTAAAAACTTAAATGCCAGATTTTTATGACATTCTAAAACAAGGCCATGACAGATTACCAGTTAACAGCAACTTCTGCAACCCGATACTACTTAAACCCACAGATACCAGAAGCTGAAGAGGCAAGATCAGGGTAAACTATTTAAGGCTAAAGTTTCTATATTACATCATCTTCACCTAAAAATTGGCCCATTCTAATTTTCCAATACTAAACAGGCACAAAGAAAGGCACCAGAAAACACCACCGCTTCGTATTACCAAGACTCCATACGAAGATCTTGAAAAAGAAAAGTTCCGCAACAGATTCCCCTTAAAGACACTTTTGAAACAAGATGCTGAAAGCTACAAGGTCAGTTTTATGTTGCGTACAGTTGGTGCAACTAGCATTAAATTATAGCTTTGCAACAAAGATTAATGCAAAAACATATAACACCTAACCATTTGTGCAAATATTTGTAGGGAGTGCAATTCACAGCTGAGGAAACAGTTACCAGCATCAACATAAAAAGAGATTGGTATTACATGTCTTACAACGAATGTGCCTCCAAAGTGAAAGAAGAAGATGGGATGTATCGTTGCCTCAACCATGAAAACAAGCAAAGCCATCCTACAAGTACATGATTTTGTAGCTTACCTATACATAATATTAAAAAAAACATATGGTTATAGGTGAAACTCTAATCATTAAACTCCATAAACGCACAGGTATAATTTCAAAGCTTTCATCACAAATCCATCTGCAACAGCCCCAGTCACTTTCTTTAGCCCTGCAGCAGAAGATATTGCAGGGTATTCATGCTCAGAGCTACTAGCAAACCACAAAGCAGAGGACCCTCAAGAAATACCAGCAGAAATTTTTGCAATTGAAGGTCAAAAGAACATATTCCAAATCTATTTCAACCCATTGAGTAGGACAACAAATTTTATTGTCATTAAAGTTTTTAACAAGAACAAACAGCAGAAGAAAACAGTTAAGCTGATAGAAGCAGCTTCAGGTAACATTAATTAAATCAACGGTTTCTGTTATTTAAAAAAAATATCATAACTACAAATATTCAATCTTTATTTCTGCCTAACTAGGAGCGCTGAAGATGTCTCTCACAACAACATGCCAGCAAGATGTGGAGGAAAACAAAAAAGAAGAAAGTCCCTCAAAAACACCAACGACCCAGTTCTTAGAAGATGATCTTGCAAAATCAAAGAACCAACAAGGTGACTCCTGCAAATCTAATATACCATTGTGTTGAATAAAAAAAATGACAATCATAGCATCTGCAACTTAGAATACTGAATCTTTGTTTATGTGATAAGGTTTTAAAATGTACCTTTTTGAGGGGTCGTTTAAGCCCTTATTTGATCACTTTTGTATCCGTTATTACTTAATATCGCTCCTTTTCACTTTTAGGTATCTTGAAGGCAAATTGTCGGAATGACACTTATTCGGACGAAAAGGCGCGAATCTCGAAGAAAATGGCCAAAGTCAAGAATCGAGACACTTAAGTCTTTAAACCGAAGGGACGGCGTAAGGTTATACTTGTGACGCCGTCGAACAAGTTTTGTGACGACTCAAGAGCCAAATTGCTTATTTACAAGTGACGGCATCGGGTTTTAAAGAGTAGGCGCCGCACTCGCACGGCCTAGATTTGATCCGGATGGCGTCGAGACTCAAGCGCGGCGTCACAGACATAAGGTGACGCCACAATGATAACGTGGCCAAGACGAAACCCTAATGAAGCGACTCGACAATCACAAACTAAAGGTGACGCCACGCAGCTTGTAACCTTATATATAGAAACCGAATTTTTAGTTTTCGGTGTGTAGTTTTGTGGAGTAAAACCTAAACCGAACCAAGGCTGTCTTGTACAACATTTTAGGGTTCCATACCCTATCTTACATCAAGATAAGTATTTTACTTCATTAATTTAATTATGTCTTCAATTGATTGTGTGTATGCTTGCATGTTCCCATGTCCGCTAATTTACTTATGTGTTTGCTTAGGTAATATGAAACTTAGTTATTGAATATTGATTGGTTGTCTCTTATCTTAATTGTGATTGACCTAGTATTGCGATAGGTCATTCGTTGTGTTGTTAATGCTTGATTAATCTTTGTTGAACCTTAGTTTATAATCACCTAGAGTAATTGTAGGCTATAAATCCAAAGAATACCTAGAGTTAAAGTTTATAAATCCTAGAGATTTTGTAGTCATTAACCTTTGGTAGCTTCAAAGAGTTAGGGATAAACGCATACCCTACGACCTTAGAGACACAACGCGATTAAGAATAAGGACGTGACAATTCAACCACCAATAGGAGATAACTAGGGAGTAATAAAGCCTAAGCAAATACATTTTTAATCATCATACGAGCACACAACAATAGACATAGACTACACTACCTTAGCTTAGATAATTAGATAGTAGAAGTAATCGGTAGAAATACCAACCCCCAAATCCAAACCCCGAGATTCAGTACCTTTCCATTTCCTAAAAACATAAAAGATAAAAATAATCTTCCTCAACCCCAACCTTAGCGTAGTAACTTCTCACTAGCATTCCTATTCCCTAGATAACGATATCAATTCCGTGGCTTACCCTAATACTACACTACAACGATTAGGTTCATCGCTGGGGTGTTGAAAAACTTGCTCGACGAAAAGGAAGTTCCTTTGACCCCGAACGCTACTGTAAGCGTATCAAGTTTTGGCGCCGCTACGGAGAATAGAATAGCTAGTTAGAGTCCACCTCGCTTAGGTTTCCTTGCTTGATTCCTATCAAGTAAGCTTTTTTCCCATTTTTAGCTTCCTCATAGTCTATCCCCCTTCTTCGTGACCTTTGTTAGTAATCCCGTCACTTTTCACATGGAAGGTGATTGCTCATCAACCAACAACCCACCACCGAATAAATCACTTTCAATCAAAAACCAACCCAATGACCAACACAACCGCCGAAACCGTTATGTGAGTCGAAACACAGACCTTCAAGATTTGCAAAAGATATTTGATAGTACAATTAGGGATGCTGTTGAGAAAGTGGTCAGCGCCTCTGTAGTTGGCTCCATGATCGACAGCCATTCGGAAAATGGCTTAGTGAATAGAAACGTGAATGAGGAGAATAATGCTTATTTCAATCTTTACCCCACTAAGGAAGAGGTTGCTTACCATCAATACATAATCGATAATCCCCGATCACCCATCATTAGGATATGCCCAAAGATTAGGAGAGGAAATCCTTGGAACCTCAAAATTCCTTGTATGATCGGATATAGGAATGTCGAGCACGCTTACATAGATATTGAATCTCCCATTAATGTAATGTCATCAGCTGTTTACAATGACATTATGAATGAGCGACTTAAGATTAGGAGAGACCCTAAGTATCCTGGTGGTGTTTGCAACTTTGTGGGAAGAGTCAAGGACGTACACGTCTTTATAGGAAATTTCACCTACCTAGTTGATTTTGTAGTCCTAGAAGACATTGGATGTGTCATTGACTATAGCTTATCCCCAGTAGTGCTAGGAAAACCGTTTGTTGAAACATCTAAAATGAGCCATAACAAGTATGATGGAACGGTTAGGTTTAAGGAAGGAAATGATGAGATCACTTATAGGATGCCTTGGAAGACAAATGAATATGGCCATCTATCCCTTTTTGAACGAGACAACATTAGAGCTTTTGAGGACAAAAGCAAGGACGATGTTGAAAAAGGTTTTAAATTCATGTAGGAAAGAAGGAGGCTTTATTATAAGGATTGCTTGACCCTAGGGCCTAGGTATTGAGTCAATGAAAATTTTGTCAACATGATAGAATTCTCATTGAGAATGCAAAATGAAGTCACGTAGGCGTACGACTTCGAGTCTAGCTACAAAACTTATAAATAAAGAAAAGCGCTTCGTGGGAGGCAACCCATGCTTAATTGTTTGCTTGTTTGTGTGTCGTGTATCTTTTATTGATTGTTTATTCTCATGTTTAAATTTGTAAAAATGCTTTATTTTGTCTTTAACCTCGTCTTAATTACATATAAAGGTAATTTACGTAAGGGATAAGTGTAGGGAGGATTACACACGTTTTCAAAAGAAACATAAACATAAGAATTACAATTAATTAAAAGATATACATGTGTGTTTGTTCGAGTCAAATGCTTGTAACGAGTCATAATGGATGTTTTGCAGAAATTTTCCGATTCTAAAGATGTAAATTTTCCGAATTTTTTCAAAAATCGCACCGCTTTTTGTCAGATAACTTTGACGCGCCACGATCGCAACTGACGGCGCGCCAAGAGGAGCGTAAATGACTCATGACTTTTTCTCGTTTCGAGCTACTTTTAAATTTTGGAATTTTCGGTCTTAATTTTCCGTAAAATCAGAAACATCCATTCCACAAGCATTATATCCTAGTTTAGTAGAGTCTTATATATATTGTTACCGCCGATTTTACGCGAAGGTTTCGTTTGTTTTCTTCAAGTGTGCATGTTTAATTTACCAAGAAGAAGATACATAAGATGAGAAGGAGCTTTTAACGCAAACGTTCTTCTTGAAAAAGATGTAACCACCACTTCACACGGATCCTACCGAGCTAATCGGGGAGTATTAGTTTCTTTAATCTTTTATTACCTTCCATTATCATAACTTTGATATTTCGGGAACATTGGGGACAATGTTCGGTTTAAGTGTTGGGAGGAAAATAAAACGGAACTTTGAAACTATGCTTATCCTTGATTATTTGCTTTGTCCAATTTCATTTGTGTAATAAACCATGAGAAATATCGGTTAGGGTAATTTTGGCACCAAATTTAAAATTTTTCATGACATATAGGAGTGGGCCATTAGTCTTAATAAAGCGTCTCATGGATAGGAAATTATATGACTAGCACAAAAAAAAACCCTTTACCACTTAAATTCCACCCAAAATGTGAGGATCGCCCTTAAATTTGTAGGAATTAAAGCATTCATCTTTAATGCTTAGAGTGTGAACCGGTAGTATAATAGATTCTATAACTTGTTTTGTGATGCATTCCGAGATCGCTAGTAAGACTACACTTGTGTAGTTAGGAATAACTAAATGATAAGAGGCATTAGGATAACCCTTGTTTGATACCTGTAATATAATTACTTCTTCCACATCGGTTGAGTAATTCCCCCACACCCTTGCTGGAATGACACTTATTCGGACGAAAAGGCGCGAATATACGAAGAAAATGGCCAAAGTCAAGAACGAGACACTCAAGTCTGAATCTGGGGAGGGGCGCGTCAGTTATACTTGTGACGCCGTCGGAACAAGTTTTGTGACGACTCAAGAGCAAATTGCTTATTTACAAGTGACGGCATCGGTTTTAAAAGAGTAGGGCGTCATGACTCGACGGCCTAGATTTGATCCGAGACGGCGTTAAAGACTCAAGGCGACGGCGTCACAAACATAAGGTGACACCGTCACAATGATAACGTGGCCAAGACGAAACCCTAATGACGGCGACCCGACGGCGTCACAAACTAAAGGGTTACGTCGTCGCAGTTGTAACCTTATATATAGAAACCGAATTTTTTAGTTTTCAGTGTGTAGTTTTGTGGAGTAAAAACCTAAACCGAACCAATGCTGTCTTGTACAATATTTTAGGGTTCCATACCCTATCTTACATCAAGATAAGTGTTTTACTTCATTAATTTAATTATGTCTTCAATTGATTGTGTGTATGCTTGCATGTTCCCATGTCCGATAATTTACTTGTGTGTTTGCTTAGGTAATATGAAACTTAGTTATTGAATATTGATTGGTTGTCTCTTATCTTAATTGTGATTGACCTAGTATTGCGATAGGTCATTCGTTGTGTTGTTAATGCTTGATTAATCTTTGTTGAATCTTAGTTTATAATCACCTAGAGTAATTGTAGGCTATACATCCAAAGAATACCTTAGAGTTAAAGTTTATAAATCCTAGATATTTTGTAGTCATTAACCTTTGGTAGCTTCAAAGAGTTAGGGATAAACGCATACCCTACGACCTTAGAGACACAACGCGATAAAGAATAAGGACGTGACAATTCAACCATCAATAGGAGATAACTAGGGAGTAATAAAGCCTAAACAAATACATTTTTAATCATCATACGAGCACACAACAATAGACATAGACTACACTACCTTAGCTTAGATAATTAGATAGTATAAGTAATCGGTAGAAATACCAACCCCCAAATCCAAACCCCGAGATTCATACCTTTCCATTTCCTAAAAACATAAAAAGATAAAAAATAATCTTCCTCAACCTCAACCTTAACGTAGTAACTTCTCACTAGCATTCCTATTCCCCTAGAGAACGATATCAATTCCCGTGGCTTACCCTAATACTACACTACAACGATTAGGTTCACTGCCTAGGGTGTAGAAAAACTTGCTCGACAAAAAGGAAGTTCCTTTGACCCCGAACGCGTTGTGTAAGCGTATCATTATGAATAACTAGGAACACCACCGACACCTCTTGCAGTGACAGAACAAGAAGATGTGGAACAATAGAAAGATAAAGCAACCGACTCAAAAACTGCAAAAAGGGTATTGTTCCAGGATGATCATGAAGATGCTAAGAGGCAAAAAGGTAAGTCCTACATATTTAATAGCCCATTTTATTTAATAGAATATGTTACAATCATCTCTCGTGGCTTTCATACAAATACTACAACAACGATGAAACTAAAATCACACATATGCATAATTGCAAACACAACCGCCAACATAAACCACACTTAACTGACACACATTCAGAAATCCATCAAACCCCTCAGTTTCTGGACAAAGATATCATTGTTGCGAGCATTCAGCTCCAATTCACGTGCCATAATGCGCATCTGCATTATCTTTTGGTCATCTCTAGCTTGAACCCCCCTTAGATATTTTGCTGTTTTCTGAGCGTAAGTGTTCCCAACACTCTCTAACTCTTGAATGAAACTGAGCCTTTCATGAGTGATGCCAGCCAATCTTCCTGCAAGTGCAGTCATTTGTTGTGCCATCTGAATATCTTCACCTGAAGATTGGTAACAATAAAACACTAGCATTTCAGACCAACTGTTAGAGTTAGCATCAGCTCTAAGCTTATCACACTTAGGATGTCTAGACATCTCCTTCTCTTACTTCTTTATGACAGCTTAAAAAAATAAACTGCTTCAATAAGAAGGTGCACTAGCTGTCTTAAATAGACAAGCGTCAAATAAAAACAAAACACCCATAGATGCATCACTGTGTCTTACATTTATTTTTACTTTAATTTATCCATGCTTAAATTACAATCTTTATTATTGCTTTTATTGATGACACTATCTTACACATACATGTTACACAAACATAAGCACAAACTTTATTAAACATACACACATTACATGACAACTGCACATTGACAATTAGAAATCCATTAATCCCTTAAGCTTCATTACAAACACATCCTTATCACGAGCACTTAGATCCAATGCATTTGTCATTGTTACCATTTCGTCAACCTTTTGATCATCTTTCCTTTGAAGTTCTCTTATGTATTCCACAGTTTTCTGTGAATAAAAGTTGTTAACAGTGTCCAACTCTTGAATGAAACGACCTCTTTCAGTAATAATACCAACTAATCTTACACACAGTGCATTTATTTCTCGCGCCATTTCAATCTCCTCTATTGAGGCTTGCTGAAAATAGAAGGCCAGCATGTCTGGCCAATTGCTAGAATTAGCATCATTTCTTAGCTTAGCACATTTAGGAAGTCTTGGCATTCTGTTTTGTTAGTTATTTTACACAGCTAACCAATTGGTTTGTGAAAAAATTAAGATGCACATTTCATCTTTTAAATACACATGGTAAAAGCAAACTTCTTTTTCACATGGCTATTCCACATTTGCAATCCATGTCCTCATAATTCAATCACTCACATGATGCACACATGGTACACTATAATTCAATACCAACAAAAGATAACTGACAAGTGCTACACTGTTTGTGCAACCACATTTACAATATTTATTTGAAACCACATGCTATTATTAGTGCCTGCATTCCACATTTACAATCTTTGGCCTTATGATCCAGCCTTTGAAATAATTCATGCATGCTCTATTGTCATTGAGTAGCACCAGCATAAAATTGCAAATTACTTTACTGTTTGTGCAGCCACTTTAAAGTGCAACCACAAATTCACACTGGATTTGTTTTTTTCACTTACACAGACTCACAAGTCTTACTATTTCTGAAGCCACATTCAAAACAGGACAAACATTTGATAATTTTGCATTTCATTTTACACTTTGAAGATTCTTTACAGCTATCAAACTTTAATTTGCATCCACAAATTGGCACTGAACCATAAACAATGCCATTTACCTCCAACCATCCACAAATTGAAAACAGAAACAAAAATAATTATTCTACATATCATTTTACAATTCTTAGGGTGTTTACACGTATTAAACTTTAATATAAAACTTAAATAAGCATGCATCCACAAAAGCAAGGTTTTATTCATACCCAAATTCACATACTTGACTGAACAAAATACATTAAAATACAGGAAACTGAAAATTCAAAAGACCTTGCTGCCAATATACTTACCAACATCAGCCACCAGACCAAGCACCACTAATCCTTTAGATCCATCAAACCTACATGGCATTGCTTTTCAGTTCTTCCTTCACGAGCTAGATCCAAAACACCAATCAACGCAGCTAAGATATCTCGATCTCTCTGCTGCGTCTCCACCATACACTCAACCGCATCAGGAGACACATCATCAAATGGACCAAAATACTGGCTCTTTTCGATTAGTTGATCTCTTCTCTCAATCTTAGTCTCAAGATCAGCACATTTCTGCCTAATGTACACGATGAGACTCTCATTCTCTCTCCATTGTTGCATAAACATATACTTGAAGCAATGTTGAAGCTGATTAGAACCACATGCCTGTTTTAAATGCTCAGTATTTGGTGTTGCACCCATTGTGGTTAAATGTAAACTGAATGAGAAATGACACAACAAAGACATCCTTATATAGCGAGAAAAAAAAAACAAAAAATAAAAAACAATTAATAGAAAAAATATGTAAATATATAATAAAGAAATAACAGACCCAAAAAAATAGTCAATTAAAAAATACAAAAAACAAAAATAAAACACAGATTCAGCATGCTTAACTCACAAACAACGTACCAAGTTTTATTCATACATACAATATCTTACAACAACGGATACAAACATCACTCACCATAAGATTACACGCAAATGCGGACCTAAAGGGACTTCTACTCAGAAACACGACAACAACTAAAAACACAGAAAGACACACTAACTATACTGCTCCATAGTGAGCACATGACGTCGCTGCTCAGTACGTGCTTCATGTGCTAGATCGACAAGGGCAACCATTGTAGTCAACAACTGATAATCCTTATTTTGTCCTTGCTGCAAACATAAGAGACCATTAACAAGCGATGTAAACATGTAACTAACCAACCTAAAACAGTCTCATTTTTAGTTACATTTACTTGGAACAGTTTATACCTAACCATCACATTATTGGGTTAATCCCAATCGACCCAACCCAGCGACCCAAGTCAGCACCCATTATGACCCGGTCAACAAAAGTCAACAAAAGTCAACCATACGAAAAGTCAAAGAAGCATTTACCACGGTTACATAGCAGTTACCAATAACTGCTCCATATCACAGAACTGACACAATGGTTCACTATGTACCGTTTCACTTTGTATAAATAGATAGGACAATGTAACAAACATATGATGACTGAAATACATAGAAAACTTTCTTGATTCAAATCGTTTATTGTTATTTGGTATATCGTTGATTAAAGATCCATAAAAACGGGCCAACAATTGGTATCAGAGCCACAATCATCATATACCAATCTATTCGTTATAGTTTCAGAATAAAAAAAAACTGTTTCGGAACTTTTGCAAAATAAATTCGGACACAAATCATAACATCATTTCTGTGTTCCTATTTCTGTCGCAACAGGGGAATAATCACAACCGTGATTACTCTCACCCGGCATCAGAAAATCATTCGCAAAGATTTTTTTACCGAAAATAGTTTTCTTTTTTTTACCGAATCCAATAGGATTAAGAAAACGAATTAAATCGTTTATATATTGATTCAAACAAATCCAAACGAAGTCATCAATTAGGGCACAAATCAAGATTCGAATTAAGAACAAACACACCTGTTCTTCAAAGGAATCAAGCCCAGAAGGATCAATTGAAACCCCAATTGATTCATTAGCGAACTCCAATCGTAAAAATACTCTCGGATAAGAAAACCCCAAAATAAACCAAAACCCTAGGTTTCAAGTTAGAGGGACAACAGTGCTCGTACAGAACACCACACCGGAGAAAGTAGAAGGGACGGCCATAAAACACCGCCATCAAAAGAGGCCGGTCAAACCGTCGTTGTTTTCATTGGAGAAGAAGGAGAAGATAAAAGGTTATCTTCTTTTAGAGAGAGAGAGGACTGAAAGGTCTGTATCTCAAAAGAAAGAAAAGAGACGCGTGTTTTTTTATCTCAAAAGAAAGAAAAAGAGACAAAACATTATAAGGGGCGCGTATACACTAGGCAAAACAAGGATATTTTTATTTTGTTAAGGCATCGGGTTAAACCATCAACCCCTCCAGGTTCCAAAAGATTTCAAAACCACCTTTCATTTTTTTACTTTATATATTTTGATATATATTGTTTTTATTTTGATAAGTTATTTTTAAAAAATTATTCAAATCTTGTCATATTTTTGGATAGTATATTAACCTAATATACTGATCAGGAATAACATTAAAGTGGAATTAACTTTAGGTTATTCGCTTTTAAAATATAATAATCTCCGAGGATAGTTTTGGATTTAAAAACCAGTCCTATAAAGTTTTATAGCCTATAAGAAAAAATAAAACATTTTTCAACACACATCGTGTTAGATTTCTGGAGATATTTTTATTGTCAATATTTTAAGATATGACGAAAGGAAGTGGTAATAAGGAACCTAGTACAAATAGTACACCCCAATTTCAATGCCCAATCCTAAAGCCCATGAATTACTCATTATGGGCAATTGAATACAAATCATTCTCGGCGAATGGTTTATGGAAACAATTGAGTAGAATGAAACGTCTCAACCCGATAAGAAAAGGTGGAAATAACCAAGAAAACATGATCAACCTGGATTTAAGGAAGATCACAACAACGAATGTGGAAATAACTGTAAGAACATGATCAACCCGAAAATAAGGAAGATCACAACAACAAAGGTGGAAATAACCGGAAGAACATGATCAACATGGACATAATGAAGATCACGAGAAGAAAAGGTGGAAATAACCGGATCAACATGGACATAATGAAGATCACGAGAAGAAAAGGTGGAAATAACCAAGATCAACATGGACATAATGAAGATCACAGAAGAAAAATGTGGAAATAACCAAGAAAACATGATCAACTGGATTTAAGGAAGATCACAACAACGAAGGTGGAAATAACTGTAAGAACATGATCAACTCGAAATAAGGAAGATCACAACAACAAAGGTGGAAATAACCGGAAGAACATGATCAACATGGACATAATGAAGACCACGGAAGAAAAGGTGGAAATAACCGGATCAACATGGACATAATGAAGATCACGGAAGAAAAGGTGGAAATAACCAAGATCAACATGGACATAATGAAGATCACGAAGAAAAAGGTGGAAATAACCGGATCAACATGGACATAATGAAGATCACGAGAAGAAGGTGGAAATAATCAAGGAAAATTGATCTACACGGACATAAGGATGATCACAAAAAAAAATTAAAAGCTCATATGGTGGATGTAACGGAAGATGAATCAAGAAGACTTAAAGACCTACGTCACGGTGATTGTGATTAAGGGGAGAATATTGGGTTAATCCCAATCGACCCAACCCAGCGACCTAAGTCAGCACCCATTATGACCCGGTCAACAAAAGTCAACAAAAGTCAACCATACGAAAAGTCAAAGAAGCATTTACAACAGTTACATAGCAGTTACCAATAACTGCTCCATATCACAGAACCGACACAATGGTTCACTATGTACCATTTCACTTTGTATAAATAGATAGGACAATGTAACAAACATATGATGACTGAAATATATAGAAAACTTTCTTGATTCAAATCGTTTATTGTTATTTGGTATATCGTTGATTAAAGATCCATAAAAACGGGCCAACACACATGGACACATTTTTTTGGGTTACACACCTTTTCAAATATTTCTGATAAACAATAGCTAACTTCATTTCTTTCCTTTTATTTTCTGTTACTGATGCTTTTACTTTTGTCATGTTTACACAGTTGCAATAGAGGCTCCAGCTGCAGAAAAGAGGAGAACCAGGAACACCGAGAAGAAGAAAGACACCTAAATGTTTACTTAGGAATCTGAATGTTTAAAGTATTGTTGTTAAATACTGATATGTTTTGAAATGTATTTCTGCTGTACCTGCAGAAATATGTGCCGAAACATTGGTGGTCTTTTGTGTGAAACTTAGCCAGGAAGTATGCTGTGTTTGCATGCCAACTAACTGCTCTTTTGTGCCACACTTGGATCCTCACTATAGGACTATGCAACAGCATACAAAACTACTACTATTATGTGCCACAGTTGCACTCAATTGTAAAACTATGCAGCAGCTGCATACACCATATTTTGTATACCATTGCAGCAGTGAACACATATGAAACTAATGTATGTTGTGAAAAGCTTTGGACATTTTTGGGTGTTGCACATTCTTGCATCAATTAGACATGCAACTTAGACATACACATCAACATTGCATCCTTCAAATCTTATTATTGTTGGCATTTCTATTTTCGGCAAACTACTGCATCCAACTTTAACGAAACACACCGCGGCAACGCACGGGCACTCAACCTCGTTCATAACATATAAACAATCAAACACAAATAGTATTAAGTATTTCCTTCGCTCTATATACTCTTCCTCTATTTTAATTAGTTAGATTAGTTCTAAGTTCAATCAATGATCACTACTTATGTTATGGAACAAAAAAAGAGAGGGTAAGTGGTTTGAGATTAATGGTGAATGTGTATACTCTGAAATCAAGAACTCAAACAGTTAACTTATGTTTAGATTTAAAATTTCAAAGGTCAATCATGCTCTTTAAACAGGCAAAATCTCTGTAATTTCAAATGTGAAGTTCTACTATATTTATTAAGATAGATTTTGAGGTAATGAGTTCGACATCAAAACAAACACATGCTTGGAGACCATCTCTAAAAGTAGATATACATACGGGGGTTGTTGCAGAGGTTGTGTTGACATTTACTAGCACAACACTTGTCCTTTACATTATCCTTAAAGAGCCGACAAGCAGACCTATGAATATATTGTTACTTTCCATGTCAATGGTGACACTCTTTTTTTAGTGGAGGATTGGCACGAGTGACACCACCTATTTGTGCAAGCGGGTTGCCTTGTTTTGGATATACGTTAAAAATACGGCCATTGTGTGCAAATACTCTTTGAATACAACATCTAAGTTAACTTTCTCTTTCTTTAATTTATCCCAAACCTGTCTAGAATCCAGAAATAATAACTCGTCATAGTTCCTTTTTAACTAGGTTGTGGTTAGAGTTGTGTCCTTGTGCTATCATATCAAATAGTTATACCAAACCTGGTCGGGCTATGCCAACCTATAACGAGCTCAAATCATAAATTTTAAAACATGGGTTGGTTCCCAACAGCGGAGCCCGGATTATTTACGGAAAACATCTTCTAAAAGGTTTCTTAGGTTCTGAAAAAATAACGAAAGTAATCACAGTATGACAGTACCCATTCTGGTTCATGCGTTATTTGTCATAGTTCTCTTAAGAATGGCATGGTGTACGTAGTGTACTCATTCAAGTGTATACCGGTCCTTCAATGGGATCAACCAATGTATGTTTCACAACAACTTTTGAAATTCTTATATATTTAACTGAATTATGCATTAAACACGCACTTAGGATGTCTGTGTACTCTATAAGTCTATATAGGTTATGCTTCTGCACAAATTTTTTTTAACAGCTGTGCGCTTCTTAGTATTTTGATCCCCGGACTCCGTTTCTTAAGCTTAGTACTATAAATTGCAAATGCTGTTGTTGTTTGTAACTTTAATCCATCATATACGATTTTTGTGGACGCCAACATCCACTAATGTCATTAAATTGATCCCCCCTCCCCCCGATTGGTTTTTGTTAACATGTCGTGTATTTCACTTGGTAGATATGTTATTTAATTGTTCTGAAATAATCCTTAAAAAATGATAAAATCTCTGTATGAGATGACATCCAACCACTTAAATATGAAGGAAAAAGGATATTATTTGACATTTAATTTCTCTAATTCGCAATGAGTAAGGTATTTTGGTCATTTCTCTAACTTGGCGGTCCTGATTCTATAGATGTGTGGCGTTTTCTGCAGGCATGTGTAAACAATCTACATAATACATGGGAGCAATTTATTTTACTGGATTTCGCCATTTGTTAACTGAATATCGGCAGCTTAGACTTTCCGTCTCCTCTTTAAATCCCACCACCATTAAAGGAGAAGTCTGCCTGAAGCCCTGAACGCTATGCTAATCAAGGCTTCACAAGAAAGTATTTATGACCTCTGTACCCTTAGTATACCATATAACTAGTCAAGAACAGGCTTGTGAAATTGCACTGACATATAATTTCATCCTTGGTTTTTCTATTTTTCTAGAAGTACGTTACAAGAACAATTTATCATATCGTTTTGAGCTTGTGGCAGTACATTACATACATATAGAAACATATCAGTAGTCTCTCAAGGTGCATTGGGTTGGCGGGCTGATCGACCTCGTAACTAGTGACTAGTAAATTTTAGTCATAGGCAACTAAAAACAATTCCAACTATATATGATAAGTTCGGCTAACAATGGTTCACTTAGTGTACCATATTCCAGTAAACAAGAAGGCGATTCGAGTAACTTGTGATCATAATGCTTGTACAATTAAATAATGTTGATTATCACAAAGATCCAATCATATATTTCTAAAGAGTAAGTATTTGAATGTTTTGCTACTTATACAGGTATGCATTTCTGTATTAAGATGGAACAACCAACATCACTAACCGTATATCCATAATACTTTACATATTAATCGTAATGGGATATGCTGACTTATATAAGATACGACAATCAAACCTGAAACAGAAAGCAGAATCACACACCAGCACTAGCAAACGATGCAGTGAAGTGAAATATAGCAGAAGTAGAGCCAACTGATGCGAATTCATAAAGCTCACGGGAAGTCTTTGAGACGGGTTTGTATTGTACAAGCTTTCCAAAAAGTTTAATTAACATAAATGAATCCTCTTCTGATTCTCCCAAAACCATACTCCAAACATTAAAATAAATGCTCCAATCTCTAGAAAATGGTCTTGTAATGTCATCAACATTCACAGAGTACTTTACTGACCATCCAGATAAACCATTCCTCATCTCATAAACATCTATATGTTGAGGATAATTCCACCGATCAGAAAAAATAAGAAGCAAACAACCACGAGACTCACACAACATGCAACCATGAGACTTACTATCCAAGAGGATATCTATGGTTGTTAATGCCTGATGCTCAACGTTAATATCTAACTTGTAGATATAATCAGGCTTAAATACACTAGGTAGCCAATAAATTGCATCATTCCAATACATTCCATTGCCAAAATAATGAAACCTATGTATCGGGTATTGATCAGTGCAAAAACTCCAGTTGCGTGTCTCTGAAGAGTAAGTTTGTATTTGAATTTTAGAAAAACCATCATCCCCATGCACTAATACAGTCTGAATGACTTTATAGTGAGATGATTTTGTTGGATCAAAGGCTATTTTTGTATGACGAATAATTTTATTCAGGCATTGTGGAAGCATCTTAAAGAGATTAATGCATGGATTGTATACGTAATACTTATCATTCTTGATTCCACCACGACAGAGAAGCAAACCATTGGATGACTGCAAAATATCAACATTATGTAACTCGGACCTAAAAGTGAAGGGGGTCTTCAATGCAGATTGTTTGTATGGAATTCGGGTATCTAATGACAAAAAATCATATGTCTTGGCCAAACTTGGAGAAACTTGAATAAGGAGACCACAAGGAGGATCGAAGGTAGGGATTTGGTTCCGGCGCAAACGGAAAGAAGGATTGCTAATGAGAGATAACCAACGTTTGCATACAGATTTGAACAGAAGAAGTGAGATTACAGGTAACCGGAGTAAGATTTCAATCAAAAGGTCATCGTTGTATTCAACTGCATGCATGGATTGCTTGTTTGTAATCAGCTTTTTGGATGATCTGCCTTCTCTACTGATGACATCCTTAATCGGGACTGGAACTTTAGACGAACTTCTGCCAGTCGTTTCCATTAAGAAAAAAAAGGTAAAACCCTAATAAGCTTTTAATTTTTGTTGTATTATATATTATGGGTATGTTTGGCAAAAATAGATTGTCTTGATCTTTGGTCATTAACGATCTTTGGTCTTTGGTCTTTGTTGCTTAAAAGATTATAAAAGAGATTATTTTATAAGCTACATGAAGTAACCTTTTATTTTCGGAGATTATGAAAGATTATTTTTTATATAATCTCTTATAAGCTATGTCTGCCAAACAAAGATTATTTTTTAAGTAGCTTATTTTTTGAAAAAATAAGCATAATCTCTCCATAATCTTGTGTGCCAAACATAGCCATACTCTCATTATTGTATGATTTAGTTTTAAGCCCGCTTACAAAGCCCATAATTAAGTCATCAAGTAATTGATTTATTTAACTTTTTTTTTTTTCCCTTCTTCTTCTCATTTAACTTAATTAGTTTCAGTTTTAAATGAGATCAAGGTATAGTTGAGTCAAACTTATAGCTCAAGCATAAAACTTGAGGTAGTTTGTTGACTATGAAGTAGGTGCGGCAATTTTTGATACGACACGAATTCAATATAAAGTTAAACAAGTTTGGGTTGATGATAAACACATACATGTCAACTTGTTTAATAAACCGGTCGTGTTTGAGTTAAATAAGTATTGAATATGTTAACCCGTGAAACCTGTTTAAATTTATAAGTCTCTAAAAAATGGAATATATAACTTTGATTTTATGTTGGATTTAGATTCGACGCATTGTGTAATGTACTTAATATGACAATGAATTACAATTATAACTTGGATATCATTGAAATTATGTAAAAGTACTTGTATGTTGTTTATATCATTTTTGAAATTAAACTTGTTGAATGTATAAACCGACAGGCTTTTTCATCATTTGATCTATTTACTTAAATAGGTTAAACATGTAACATCCTAAAGTTTGGAGTTTTAGTTACAAATATTTTAATAGTATTTATGTGGTTTTGGAATATTAAGAGTTAGCATCTAACGAAAAAGGACTTGAGATGTAACATTAGCTAATTGATAAGGACCTTTAATGTAACGGAATTAAGGATAGGGACTAACTGTGCCAAAGTAAGAAAGAATGTGTGAAGAGACAAAATTACCTTTAAAGGCTTATAAACGATAGGGACTAACGATATTTGGGAATAAAACAAGCATGTATTTACCATGGATTCCTCATAACAATTATAATCTCAAGATACGCATATAATCATGTCACATAACAATTATTCATAATTATTCACATAAAATATTTACATGCAAGGGTTTCTACAAGTTTTACAAAAACTAAAACCTAATTCATAAAAAATAGGGTATTCGACCCATATTTAAAACAAAATTAGGGTTTATAATTTTTAAAACCCTGGAAACCATAAACATGTAATAATCACATCAAGATTCAATTTTTATGTGTTTTGGTAATTGATTACACGGTACTAACGGCTCGTGATGCCACTGTTGGGTTTTATGAATAATAACAATTATATTAAACAAGTAAACATCATCAAAACATGCATCGGAAGTAAGGATCAAATACTTGTAAACTAATTAACCGAATATTAAAGAAAGTGCGTACCTTTTGCAAATTCAAGCAATACAATTAATCAAGAATCAAAAACCCTAATAACTTAGGGTTTGTAATTCGACTTAATACACAAGTCGACCCAAGGAAAAAACAAACACAAGTGTGTTTGTACTTCGTTCTTGTACACACATATTACTAACGATTCAATGCGAAAAGCTAGGTTCTTGAATCACAAAACAAACCAAACACTTTTGTTTTATCACAAGCAAATCGAAAACCTTTGTAAAGGGGTGTTCGACCGGTTATGATAAAAGGAGAGGGAGAGAGAGGAGAAGTTAGGGTTCTTTGGTGATCCAAGATTATTAAAGATAAATACAATGGATTTGTATTTATACTTGAATAGCTTGGAGACCAAGTTTGAGTAGGATTGGGAAACCATACATACAAACCGATCGGCGTGATTCCGGAACCTTCTTGACCTTTATTTTCATCTCTAGTCCTTTATGTTTACACTTAACGATCGTTAGTCAATTACTGTTAAGTACTAACACTCGTTAATCTTTATTTGTGATTTAATAATTAAATATAACATTTTATATTAATTATTTGAACATCGACTCTTATACGTAATGTGTGCAATCCCGAAGTCTCGTGTTCGAATCCGGTCATACGTATATTAATTTATATCCATAAACCTTTCAATTAGTAACCTGTGTCAGATTGTAGTGTTTGGTTTAGTCATGTGTTATGTTGATAATAAGTTCATGAGTTGGATTATGCTGTTATATCTCATGTTTTATCATGATGATAGATAGTTATGTGTTTAGTTAATGATAATGATGATTATGGAAAGTTCATGGTGTTAAAAGGGTTGTTTGGCACAAGAATTATTTAAGACTAAAATAGTAGTTATGAGTTAAAGTTTATGTGTAAAGATGAGATAATAGTTCTTACTAATGCTAGAATGATTATCAGGTGTTTAAAGTGGCCATGGGAGTCAAGAGGAAGGCTTAAATTGACCAAGGTGAGTAAAAGATTAGTAGCATTTTACGTAGTCTAGACATGTTATTGTAAATGCTTTTAAGTTCATGATTACGGAAAGTTTTAGTATAGTTATTAGTTAGCGTAAACTTTAGTAGTATCATGGAAGATATTCAGGTCATGGTAGAAACTCATGTTTAGCTACAAATGTTGCGGAAAAAGGGTAGACTAGCATTAGAAAAGTGCAGAATTTTGGTATTACAGTATGTATACGACGTATATACTTATAGTTCTATACCGGGTATACAGGCTCATACAACCAAGAAGAAAAAACCAGCATACGAATTAGAATGATAAAAAATTCAGTTAGTAAGGCCCAGTTTGCAGTTCATTCTTGGAACAAGTCAGTTATCATTTTAAATTCAGTCAGTTTAGAGTTATAGTTGTGCTTTAAGTGCACCATAGGAACTCCAATTCATGTTAATGCTCATATGGGATTGGATTAGAGATCTCATATGGAGCAAAGCATAAAAGTAGGCACGTATAATTCAGTTATGTTGCCTTTCAGCTGTTCAGGTCCCGGATTGCATTCGTGCAAGAGGGAATTGGCTGCACATGAGTACTCACAGCCTTCACAGGGAATTCCTATATTCATTGTAAGTCGATTCAGATATCGCATATTCAGTTCAATATCAGTTTCAGACATAGCTAACAGTTTAGTCTCAGTATGGTGCAGTTATCAGTTTAGATCCAGTATAGTACAGTGTTCAGCTCAGATCTAGTATAGTTCAATCTCAGTTTTAGATTTAGTCATAGATTCAGTTTCAGCTTAGTACAGTTATTAGCTCATGTCAGAATGATGAGAACTCAATTGAAGTTTAGCTTTAGTTACAGTTTAACAATGAATATTCAGTAAAGGGTGCAATGCTGATACAGCTATATATCGACTATTATTATAACATGCTTTAGTATATAATTTAGATTTACTTTTGTTTACTCACTAATTCATCAGGACTTACTATTCTCATATATGTTTTTATGTAGGTAAGTCGAAGAAGGTTTCAGGGCTGGTAGATAGAAGCTGGTGAAATAAAGTGAACGGTATGCTTGTGTTCATAGGTGACGAGTATCTCATCCCCAATACTTTGTTATCAGCTTGTTTAAGTCCCAACAAACTATTGTATTGAAATGTCTTTTGACTCCAGAACACATTGTAGACAGATGATGAGTCAAAATAGGGGTGTTTGGGTTAAACACCCGCACTCCATGTAGTAAACTCTTATGCGCCTTGTTTTTATGAAACTTGCGTACAGGAATGATATCTAATGATTATGAAATGTATTCCAGGTTTTCATGATTTCCGGAATTGATTCGGTTCTGTTTTTGTTTAAGTGCAGTTTGCTGCATCAAGGTGTATAGTCGTATAGACATATAGCCGTATAGGATATAGTCCTATACGACGTATATGAGTATACGCGTATAGGATTAGTCCTATACAGCATATGGGCCTGTTTAATAAAATTATGGGTGTTTCATGGGTTTCTTGACACGATTAATAAACGGGTCTTGTTTAGGAAGATGTTATACTGACCGGTCAACCCGCGAACCCGAATAGGTCAACCCAGGTTAACCCGAACACGACTTGATTGTTGGCCCTACTATTAATGCATATAAATTCATTGATCAATAACTCAAATGACATATTGTAATATTTGAACTTAAGAGATTAACTTGATAAACTTTTGAGCTCGAACTCCATGTGAATGGTTTGACTTCAAAGGTCAATTATTTTGTACTATATTTTACACATCAAGAACTCATACATATGCTCAAAAGGAAATTGATTTGAACCCAAGCTGAGCCTAATAAGCTGAACTTGAGTCGATCTTTATTTCGTTTATGCTCATCATAAAATGAGTCGAACCCAAGCTTTTGATATTTGTCACGAACCGAGCAAATATAAGGCTTGAAACAAGCTCAAACTTGATAAATGGCTCGTTTCTACCCCTACTTGTAGTTCACATTGTACAATGAATCAATTTGACAGGTTAAATTAATGAACGAGTCTTGGTAATCTATGCGATAGTTGCAAAACAGCTATGTAACTGGGCACTGGGGAAACATCTTAACGGGGTTAATGCATAGATTGTATACATGGTACTTATCATAACCGCCTATTCACTAGAATATATAGTTTAGTTGCTTATAGATCCAATCATATGTTTCTAAAGAGTAAGTATTTGAATGTTTTGCTACTTATACAGGTATGCATTTCTGTATTAAGATGGAACAACCAACATCACTAACCGTATATCCAAATACTTAAATCCACTAACACTTAACATAATAGTTTACATATTAATCGTAATGCGATATGCTGACTTATATAAGATACGACAATCAAACCTGAAACAAAAAGCAGAATCACACACAAGCACTAGCAAACGATGCAGTGAAGTGAAATATAGCAGAAGTAGAGCCAACTGATGCGAATTCATAAAGCTCACGGGAAGTCTTTGAGACGGGTTTGTATTGTACGAGCTTTCCAAAAAGTTCAAATAACATAAATGAATCCTCTTCAGATTCTCCCAAAACCATACTCCAAACATTAGAATAAATGCTCCAATTTCTAGGAAATGGTCTTGTAATGTCATCAACATTCACAGAGTACTTTACTGACCATCCAGATAAACCATTCCTCATCTCATAAACATCTATATTTCGAGTATAATCCCACCGATCAGAACAAATAAGAAGCAAACAACCACGAGACTCACACAACTTGCAATCAAATATAGAAGGCACCTTACTATCCAAAAGGATATCTATGGTTGTTAATGCCTGATGCTCAATGTTAATATCTAACTTAAAAATAAATTCAGGCTTAATTATTATAGTATCTAACCAATAAATTGCATCATTCCAATATATTCCATTGTCAAAATAATGAAACCTATTTATCGGGTATTGATCAGTGCAAAAACTCCAGTTGCGTGTCTCTGAAGAGTAAGTTTGTATTTGAATTAAAAAAAAACCATCATCCCCATGCACTAATACGTCTGAATGACTTTGTAGTGAGAAGATTTTGTTGGATCAAAGGCTATTCTTGTACCTTTAACAGTTTTATTCGAGCATTGTGGAAGCATCTTAAAGAGATTAATGCATGGATTGTATATGTAATACATATCATTCTTGATTCCACCACGACAGAGAAGCAAACCATGGGACGACTGCAAAATATCAACATTATGTAACTCGGAACTAAAAGTGAATGGGGTCTTCAATGCAGATTGTTTGTATGGAATTCGGTTATCTAATGACAAATATACATATGTCTTGGCCAAACTTGGGGATACTCGAACAAGGAGACCACACGGAGGATCGAAGGTAGGTATTTGGTTCCGACGCAAACTGAAAGAAGGATTGCTAATGAGAGATAACCAACGTTTGCATACGGATTTGAACAGAAGAATTGAGATTACAGGTAATCGGAGTAAGATTTCAATCAAAAGATCATCATTATATTCAACTGCATGTTGCGAATCCATGAAGATATTTAAAAAGTTATAAACCCTAATAAGCTTCTTTTTTTCCGCTCATCTTCTTCTTATATTATGATCGCATTGTATAATTTAGTTTAAAGCCCGCTTACAAAGCCCATAAGTCCTCATCATCTAAAAAATGCCACACACACCAAAAAACTATATATGTGCATATAATTCCCTATAATTTTAGAATGGCTAACTCACAACACTTTAAAAATCACACACTTCCTGGTCGACCCTTGAAACCCACAACCGCTTGGTTGGTAATCATATACATTCTCATGGAAATTTAAAGTTATTGGTGTACATAGAAAAGCTTCAATGTTGAACACTATCTCTTCGATATATTGTTTGTTTTGGTATCATTGTTGGTGCTTTAGGTGGTGCTAGTTTTAATCCTACGGGTACCACGGCGTTTTATGTTGTTGGACTAGGTGGCAATTCTCTCATCTCCTTTGCAGTTAAGATTCTAGTTCAAGTAACTAATTCATTTAACTTAGTTTAGGTTTAAATGAGATCAAGGTATGGTTGAGTCAGTTGGTTGACTATAAAGGTCAATGTGTATAAATTAGTTGATCTTTAACTCAAAGACTTATGTTTAAGATTTTGAGTAGAAATAGAAAATTAAGGTAGTTGGTTTGACTTTAAAGGTCAAAAAAATTGTATATTCACGCATCAAGAACTCATACATATGTTTAGATATAATGTGCTTAATTATTAGGCTGACCTTGATTCAATCTTTATTTCATTTATGCTCATCATAAAAATGAGTCGAACCAAAGCTTTTGAAATTTGTCTCGATCCGAGCTCAAGCTGAAAATATATATAAGGCTTGAAACAAGCTCAAACTTGATAAATATAAATGAGCTGATCAGGCCTTCTCGTTTACAACCCAGCTTGTAGTTCATAGTGTATAAATCAAATTGACATGTTAAATTAATGAATGAGTCTTGGTAATCTATACGATAGTTTGCAAAACAGTTAAGCTGTATACAAGGGCACGATATGCTAGTAGTGTTAGCATGTGTTTCTTTTTGTGACTCGCCAGTTGCTAGTTGCCATTCTCTAAAAGGACCAAATATTACTATAACAAAAGACTAAATACTTACGCTAATATAGGAGTCCAATACTTTAAACATAAGTATATCATACATAGTGTTGCATAGCCTTCTTGTGCTTTCTTATAATTAACAACAAACATGTTGTCTACTTTTGATTGGGATTTACCTTGTGCCGTATGAACGGATCAATTATGTATTTATTGGATCGTGTAACTGCAGATTTGCAATACCCAGTACAACACATGCTGTAGAAGGCACCTTACTATCCAAGAGTCTGAGGGTTTATATGATCCAGATATTGATCACTAGCCGTATGTTTCTAAAGAGTAAGTATTTGAATGTTTTGCTACTTATACAGGTATGCATTTCTGTATTAAGATGGAACAACCAACATCACTAACCGTATATTCAAATACTTAAATCCACTAACACTTAACATAATAGTTTACATATTAATCGTATTGGGATATGCTGACTGATATAAGATACGGCAATCAAACCTGAAACAGAAAGCAGAATCACACACCAACACTAGCAAATGATGCAGTGAAGTGAAATATAGCAGCAGTAGTAGATCCAGCAGATGCGAATTCATAAAGCTCACGGGAAGTCTTTGAGACAGGTTTGTACTGTACAAGCTTTCCAAAAATTTCAATTAACATAAATGAATCCTCTTCTGATTCTCCCAAAACAATACTCCGAACATCATAATAAATTGTCCAGTCTCTAGGAAATGATCTTGTAATGTCATTATGATTCACAGAGAACTTTACTGACCATCCAGATAAACCATTCCTCATCTCATAAACATCTATATGTCGAGAAGAACCACACCAATCAGAACAAAGAAGAAGCAAACAACCACGAGACTCACACAACTTGTAATGAGGTATGGAAGGCACCTTACTATCCATGAGGATATCTATGGTTATTAATGCGTGATGCTCAACGTTAATATCTAACTTGTAGATATAATCAGGCTCAAATACACTACATAGCCAATAAATTGCATCATTCCAATATATTCCATCGTCAAAATAATGAAAATAATATCTCGGGTATTGATCAGTGCAAAAACTCCAGTTACGTGTCTCTAAAGAGTAAGTTTGTATTTGAATTTTTAAAAAACCATCATCACCATGCACTAATACAGTCTGAATGACTTTGTAGTGAGGTGATTTCGTTGGATCAAAGGCTATTTTTGTACCATAAACAGTTTTATTCGAGCATTGTGGAAGCACCTTAAAGAGATTAATGCATGGATTGTATACGTAATACATATCATTCTTGACACCACCACGACAGAGAAGCAAACCATTGGATGACTGCAAAATATCAACATTATGTAACTCGGACCTAAAAGTGAAGGGGGTCTTCAATGCAGATTGTTTGTATGGATGAATTCGGGTATCTAATGACACAAAACCATACTTCACGCCCAAACGTGGAGATACTCGAAGAATGAAACCAGAAGGAGGATCGAGGGTAGGGATTTGGTTCCGGCGCAAACGGAATGAAGGATTGCTAATGAGAGATAACCAACGTTTGCATACAGATTTGAACAGAAGAAGTGAGATTACAGGTAACCGGAGTAAGATTTCAATCAAAAGGTCATCGTTGTATTCAACTGCATGCATGGATTGCTTGTTTGTAATCAGCTTTTTTGATGATCTGCCTTCTCTACCGATGACATCCTCAAACGGGATTGGAACTTTGGAGGAACTTCTGCCAATCTTTTCCATTAAGAAAAAAAGGTAAAACCCTAAGAAGCTTTTAAAGTTTTAATTGTTATATTATATACTCTGATTGTATGTTTTAGGCTTTTAGCTAGTTTTAAGCCCGCTTACAAAGCCCATAAGTCCTCAAGTAATTAATTCACTAGCAGGGTACCCGCGCGTTGCAGCGGCGGGTACCCTGAAATAAAAAAATTCGATGAATAATGTATTTTAGTTTATTATGTTCATTTTAACAATAAATTTACGGATATCCAATTTCGTATAACCCGTGCCCGTTCAGGCTCGAACCGTTGGCCATGTCTACTCGGGCTCGCGCCTGTTCGGGCTCAAGCCCATTTTGGCCCGTGTCTGTTCGGGCTTAATATTTATATAATGTGTTTATTATTTGTAGTAGTGAAATTTAATGCGAGAATTGTGTTTAATTTGGTTGTACAATATGCTTGATAATTTATATTTCTTATGTAAGGGGTGTTTTAATAACTCTATTAATTGTATTTATTGACCAGTTAAATAATTTACTATATTAAATAACATTAATGTGATGTTTTGTTGTACACTATGTTTCTTGTCTTGTACGTCTGAAAATTATGTGCATTAAAGTGTTGTACACTATGTTTCTTTTCTTGTAAGTAGTAGTCATTAATAGCATTGACCACTTTAATAGCATTAATGTGTAAGTCTAAAAATTACATGATGCTTATTTTTTTGTACACTATGCTTATTTTGTTGTAAATCTGAAAATTGGTTGCAGCTATTGTACATTGTGCTTAAATGTTGTAATTTTTGGTGATGGGGTGTTTTTAATAGCATTAATGTTGTTTGATAGAATTTTGGTCTTAAAATGACACCACGCTTTATTTTGTTGTACAATATGCTTACTTTGTTGTAATTCTAAAAATTGGGTGCATTAAAGTGTTGTAAACCATGCTTAATTTCTTGTACGTCTTAAAATTAAGAGTGAGGTGCGTTCGTGCATTATAAGTAGTATAGATATAGATATAGATAACTTAGTTTAGGCTGGACGGAGTGAAGTATTTTTTGAGGGTGAGTGAGTGACTCACGGAAGTGAAAAAAACCCGAAACCGAAAAAAAATCCGAAACCGAAACTGGTCAACATCGTATTTTGACCAAACCGATTCGGTTTGGCCAAAAACTGGCGGATTGAAACCGGTTTCGAATATAGACGTTGGGGACCGGTTTGAGACCGGTTTGGAAAAACCGGTTTGAGACCGGTTTGGAAAAACCGGTTTTTTTGGCTCTGCGTATTTCCAAGACAATGGCTTATTTATAGCTGTTTGGGACGAAATGTAGCCGTTTAAAAATGGCTATAATGTGTATCTAAGCCCATTTAAACCTTCTAAGTTGAAGACGATAATGAATAAATCATTAAAATGTATTAAATTTGTTATTCAAGTACTTTATGTGATGTTTATGAGTTTATTGAATAAAAGTTGAAGTTTATTCAGTTTATTGTGTAGAAAACGCGATCGTATTACTAACGGGTCAAACAGGTCGAATGGTTATTGAGGTTACAGGGGTGTTTTGGTGTAAGTTGTATTTTCACCCATTTTACGGTCAAACAAATCGAATGGTTATGAAAATGATGTATTATATTATATTAAAGATTTCTGGAAAGTTTCGTTAAGTTTTGAGGCTTGGAAGTCAGTTTTTCGGAAATTAGAGTAAGTTGCTAAAAGTTATGTTTTTGGTAAAATCTGAGAATGGAAGCATAAGGCCTTCCGCTTCTGGGCATATGGCCTTCTGCAATTAAATGTGGTTTTCCTAGCTCAGGTCATACGCCCTTATGGGCTGGGCATAAGGCCTTCTACCTAAATTCCAAATCAACACTTTCTGAGTACTGGTCATACGCCCTTACGGGCATAAGGGCATATAAGGGCGTATGGTCAAATTGGTCCAATTTTCACCCGTTTTTTCAAACCGGTTTGACCGGTTTTTTTCTCAATCCGATCTCAAAACCGATCCGGAACCGATTCTATAGGTTCTAGTTTTTTGAACCCGAAATTCTATAAAAACCAGTTCAGTTTAAACCGGAACCGGTTTTTTGACTTTGACCTTAATCCAAAACCGGTTCCAAACCAGTTTTGAAACCGGTCAACGGCTCGTGAGTGAGTACCACTCCCTATGTCCAAGTCGCTCGTGAGTGGCCAAAAAAAAGGGTACATATGGTGAGTAACTCACCAACAGATAAAGCTGAGATTGTGGGCCCAAAGTGAAAAAGTATTTGTTTTTTATTTATATTGTGAGTTTGTGTGGTATTTAGTGTGGTATATTTTTATAAAGGTGAGTAGTAGTGACCACTACGGATGTATGATGAGTGGGAGTGAGTGAAAATAAGAGGAAAGAGAAAATTGGGGTGGCGCTGAGTAAGTTGTTACCACTACTTCTAGTCTTCATAATTTAAATGAGATCAAGGTATGATTGAGTCAAACTTATAGCTCCACCATAAAAATTAAGGTAGTTTGTTATGTGACAATTCTCGATAAGACACACTAAACGACACAAACCGACATGAAGTTAAACAAGTTTGGTTGGAGGATAAACATGTTTTGGTCAAAAACAGGTTAACCCGTCTAAATCGTTTAATAAAATCTTTGAGGTTGAATAATGTTAAAGATGTTAACCCGTAAACATGTTTAAGTATATAAGCATCTAAAAGATAAAAGGGCTAATTACTTAAAAAGTAATCAAACTTGGCACTTTTTGTTATTGTGTCACTAAACCTTTTTTTTTTTCTCATTGTGTACTGAACTTTTAAATTTCTATCATTGTCTGTATTTTGTGACTATTCAGCCATGTAAAATAACCATTTTACCCTTTGAAATTTGAAAAAAGTAAGGGTAAAATTGTCACAAAATACACACAATTATCGAATTTGAAAGTTCAGTACACTCAGTGAGAGAAATAAAGTTCAGTACACACAAAGACAAAAAATGTAAAGTTTGATGACGTTTTTAAGTAATTAGCCTAAGATAAAATATATAACTTTGATTTTATGTTTAATTTAGCTAAATGCACTAGGTTATGTACTTAATATGACAATGGATTAAGATTATAACTCGGTTGTCATTGGAATTTTGTTGTATAGTTATTTTATCATGTTTGGAATTAAATATGTTGAATCAACAAATCATCAACCTTCATCGATTGACCTATTTACTTTAATATGTTAAACGAGTTACATGTGATATGTAGGTCGATCTAGGTTGCAATTGAGTTTCTTGACACAATTAATAAACGGGTCGTGTGTGGATAGATGTTATACTAACCCGTGAACCCGAATAGGTTAACCCAAATACGACTCGATTGCTACCCCTACTTTCAAATCGCGAGAAATTCATTGATCAAGAACTCAAATGAAATATGTTTGAGATTTGAACTTAAGAGATTAACTTGATAAAGTTTTAAGCTGAACTCGATGTGAATGTTCTAAAACTAAAAAGTTCTACTATATTGTTAAAAATAAGGTGGTAGCGATTTGACTTCAAAGGTCAATTAATTTGTATATTCACACATCAATAACTCATACATATGTTTAAATGGAAATTGATTTGACCTCAAAGCTCGAGCATAATGTGCCTAACAAGCTAAGCTTGAGTCAATCTTTATGTCGTTTATGCTCATCATAAAAATGAGTCGAACCCAAGCTTTTAGAATTTGTCATGAACCGGGCTCGAGCTGAAATTATAAGGCTTGAAACAAGCTCAAACTTGATAAATAAAAATGAGGTGATCAGTTCTGCTCATTCCCTTGTAGTTCATATTGTACAATGAATCAATTCGACACGTTAAATTAGCGAACGAGTCTTGGTAATCTATACAATAGTTGCAAAACAGTTATGTAACTTGTATACAAGGGCACGATATGCTGGTACTGTTATAGCATGTGTTTCTTTTGTTGAAATGAAGATTTGTTTTGCTTCTTCGGTTACAAGTGGTCACCGATTTAAACTACTTGTTACCTTTAGAGAGTTGTGTTTGAATTTACTGAGTATCACTCGTCAACGTTTGCCTTATGTCACCAAAAACTAGACAAGTTGGTTCAATGTTCATCATATTGGTTTCAGTTTCTCACACTAGGCGCTAAATCGACCGAGTTAAGGTTAACATATATAAAGAGATCAACTGAGCTCTCATAAGTAATACGTTATAACTAACAAACCTTTAGCCTAAGAGTATTCAAGATACACGGTTATTGGTTCAAGTAACTACTACGCCAAAAAGCAAGAGTAAAAATCAACGGTACCCGATCTGGAAAACGTAAATTCACAATATTACCCTGTGTAGAAAAATAAGTGGTTATTATTTGGATAAAATTCTTATGAACAAAAAAATAGGGGAGACTACTAGCTTTTGCCACCCACATTTTGTACCACACCTGTTTTTCATGGTGGCCATGTGTTCATGTCAATGTCACAACTTTAACAATAGAGGGGGAAAAAATCTTAAAAATGGGTTTTTAGAAATGACTCGACTTGACTTGACCCGACTCATTTGAATAGACAGCTAATTTTGACATTGTCTAAAAACTGGTGATTGACCATTGTTACCTGTTTTGACTCGTTAGTCGATATTTGATTTACAACATCTGCCTTGTGATGCAAGCTATTTTTAACTTGTTTTGGCAGCGGAAGGATTCCGTCCAAACTGGATGATCATTGGCTTGCCTTTAAATACAAATCCATTGACCACATTCTGCAAACAAGTGATAGACTTGCGTAAATATTTCATACAAGTTTTAAGAAAATCATTTTCCAATAAGAAAAATTAAAAAGGTTTTCTGCAGCTGTGAATGGCATATTAAGGAACCATACCAGAGCATGGTGAGCAATGTCGATCGATGGGAATGTTACAAATGCTTGACCCCTCATTCTTCCTTCCTGAAACCGGAAACAATTTGGAGTTAATCATCATGCAAGCATATGCACCGGAGGGGTGTTTGGATTTGCATTTTGGAAACTATTTATCTAACTACAGGGATTTGTAATCACAATAATCAGTATCTATTTGTTCCAATGAACATCTTGCGCTCCAGCTTATCACTTAATCTATCTTTTAAGGATCAAACTATCAGTTTCACAATGGCTCCGACTGACTATGTGAAGGTCAAACAGAATTACCGAATCACTCGTTCTTTTGACCAAATTTGGGAATCTTTTAGAAGTATCTCCTTTTTCACAAGAATGTTCATTTTGGTCATTTATAGTTCTAACATAACCAGGATTTTCATAACATTAAAATGAAACAGGACTTTTCAAGTACAAGAAGCTAGATCAGTAAGTTTAAGTTGGATAGGACATCTTACCTGCATTAACTTCACAGAAAGATTCGCCTTAGCTGCTTCAATGTTCCCAAAGAAAGTGCCTGCAACACAAGCAGCTGTATAAGATGACCCTAAAAGGCTAAACTGTCCTAATACTTGATACAGGCAAGGAAAGAAACACTGATTAAATTTGATACACAGCTATTCCTTCAAACACGCATCAGCTTTTTATGAAAACTTTAAGGTGGAAATTTCAACCGATTTCCAGGAAAGTAAACCGACTGAGATTTATAATTTAGCTTTACGGGGTGATGTGGAAGTTTTTACTTGATTTAGCTCGAAATAAAGGAGTATAATGGGTCGAACATCAGCCTAAGTATTATCCAGATGTGCAAAGCTTCCTAATTGTTTTATCACAAAGAATTTAATAACTTTCCTAATTGTTTTAACTTTTGTAATCATGTTTAATATCATAAAATAATTGTAATGTTCAACAAAAAAGTGCCAGCAGGTCAACCCAACCCGTTCTTACACATTTTGGCCTTTACCCATTTAGACCTGTTACCAAACCCGCCATATTTTCACCTCCAGGAAAAATTTAAAACTTGAAATTATCGGGATATAAAATTCACCAAAGACATAGTAGAAGTCATCTGCAACCACGTCTTTCGCCAAGTTTTTTATGTACAACACAGGAGCAGGATTTCCAGCATTATAATTCTGCAACAAATTATAGCATTAGTTAACATGAAGATACTCATAGAAGCAAAAACATCCGGTTGAATTGGCTTGAATGGATCAACACCCCTAGATTGGCTTGCACCGTTTAATTGTATCAATTTTTCGTTGTATCTTTGTTCTAGCTTCTTGCTAGATTTTTAATGCAAATCGCCGTTCAAAAAAAAAAAAAAAGTTAACATGAAGAAAACTGTTAAAAAGAGGAACAGGTTGTGATGTTGTTTACTCATTCAAAATCAGATGGCGCCATGGCGGTACCTTAAACATTGGAAGGGATAAAATCTCTTCTGGAGGCAATTTTCCGCGCTCCAACTCTTCAACAGTAGCAAAAGGATTAGTACTTAAATTCTCATTCTCCGCCTCCTCTATGTCTTCTCCTGTGCCATTATCTACTTGTTCAGTCTGAGTTTGTTTAGGAGCAATTTTGATCTGAAACCAAAAAAATAAATATAACAAAGTTAAAAAAAACTGCAAGAAAACAATTTGTCTTGTGATTATCTTCTTTTTGAAATGTAAAAATCAAAACCTGTAACACAGGGTTCTTCTTTTTTATTAATGGGATTTCCTTAGGAACTAAGGTTGCAGGTTTCAATCCAACAGCCTCGTGAGCGACATCCTTGTCGATAGCAGGACCCACAATAGCTTCTCTTCTAATACGCTTGCGCTTAGGTCCACCTGGTCCACGAGTACGAGCATTTTCCTAAAAGTATCAAAGTGTTTGGTAAACTTAGTATTTCATGATTACTACTATTCCTATAGACGTACACATACAGACCCTTGTTACTATCATAGATATGCGTACATGTTAGAGCTACACATCATCTTACATACATATACCTTAGAAACTGTACCTCATCTGAAGACTCCAACTCTGATTCATCGCTTGAGAGATGTGCCAAGCTAGAGTTTGTATCTACAGGAGGGGGTGGTGGTGGAAGTGGTGCAGGTGCTGAAGGAGGTAGAGGGGGTGTCGGCAGTGCTGCACGGAATGGAGCGGGAATATTCATTTTGTTCATCAAGTGTAACACCTACCAAGAAACATGTAATACATAAAAATTACGAAATTATAATTTTAGTAACAATATTACTCGAGAGATTCTTAAGTTACCTGTGTATAGAATCGGGGAACAGCAATAAGAGCATTTACTATATTGGTCAGGATATTTCCATCTGGTGGGGGATATGCATATCTACAGCAGAATTGTATAAACGTCATTATCCAAGACTAAAAAGCGTGACAATAAACAGCAAGTTACAGTAATCATTTTACAATCCTTTTTAGTGCAACTTACTCAAGGTGAGGGGGAAATGGGTACTCCACTCCAAGTTTTTCAGCAATAGGTTCAAGTGCTGGCATGGACTTAGTCACGGGATTCTGCTTCGAATCTTTGGCTACAGTAGCATCATCCCTTGATGAAATGGCATCATTCCCTGACGCAGATTTATTTTGCTGAGATCTATCATGTGGTTGTGTACTAGCTCTCTCAACTGACAAGACTTTACCAAGAAACCGTAACCTGATAAGAATATCATGAGTGTAGCGCATAGGAATGTTAAATAACGATCTCATCATGTAATAGGACTTCTTGAGCTTGCAATCATAAATTACCCATTTAATTGGCGTTGTGCTTGAGCTGCCACACCCTCATTATTAAAATCAACAAACGCACAGTTCCTCATCCTGCATGAATAAACTGTATGTCAATGTAATTGAAATAAAGAAACATTGGTCAGAACTATTTATCTTCCATGACTTGACTCCTCTTTAAGCTTGTGGAAAAACTTGACCAAACGTTACTTAATCACATTGAGAGCACCAACAGTTTGCAATAAAGTAACAAAAAATGTGGGTTGACTAAGTAATTATATTCAATAGACCTGAAACGCAGACAAGTATTGATGTGAATCATACTTGCTTATTACCTTCCAGTAGTGCATGGACGGACACAAGAAGCGCCATAGTGAGAAAAGAGCCGCGTGAGAGTATCATGAGGAATAGCCTCAGGAAGACGACGTATCAATAGTGTGGCTGCTTCTTTCTCTTGTGGCCTTGTTGAAACTTCACCCACATTTTGATATGCATAATCATACATCCCCTGAGGATACCCTGACGGTTGAAAAGGTGGAACATTGGCCATTATAGCATCTGCAGTAGTTACGCGATATAGGCTGTAGCAGGACTATTCTGTACAAAGATGAGTCAATTCATTAGTCATCATTTTCAAGGCTATAGTTGAATCCTGGAAATGAAAAAGAACAGTCAAATGTATGGTGTTCATTTCTTTAATGAAGTGGGATAGTTGCACAAATACTGGTTAAGCCAGGTTTAGTTAAGCATATTTAGGCAAGTTTCATCAGTAAAGCCATTACTAAAGGAAATACTAGCATGTAACGATTTCGAAGAACACAATGATACCAAATCCATTACAGGATCACAATTACAAAATACTCCAATACATGGACACAAATTCCCAAAAATTATAAAGAAAATTAAAAAAAATTACAATCACTACGTATAACGTGCACCTTTTTAGTTTTCAACATGCACCTTTTTGATAAAACATGTATGGTAATGGGTGAATATAAGATAAAACATGCACCTTTTTGGTTTTCAACAAGAGAAGGGGATCTGTAATTGCAATTTGTGAAGCCTTAAAACCTATTTTACAGTCAAACACAACGCAGAGAACTTTTAACTATATGAAGCATTTTCACTTAAAACTAAACTACATAATCAAGCTAATGTACGTCCTCTAATTTTTCCATTAGTTTAGCTCGAGTATCACAGTTTTACATAGCTTATAAAATGCAGGAAACATAATCCACACAAATAGCATATTACAATCAGCTTAAAATGAATGTATATCCATGTAGTATAAGTTTTCTCTAACATTGAAAAACCTATAATCTACCATTAACCGTGAAGAATAATAACGTAACCAAGTATGAGAAACTGTCTAAACATTACTTAAGCAGAAACTATCCGAAAACAATCACCCTTTGGTCTGTACGCATTTGATCCAATCGTTTAACTTCAACTCCTCACTAACTCTAGGATGGTGTTTGTGATTGCCTATCCGACGAACCATTTGGAGTGTTTCAGTAAACCAAGCTGTATTTTGGGCAACATAAGTAGCATTTAATAAGCAGTTAGGTAGCGGCTAATGCCAATGCCGAGTACTTATTTGAGATTAAACTAAATCGACCTTCAGACCCTCATAAAAACATTTACATATACGCAAATGAGCTTTCTTGTTGTTTATTTATCTATTTCCAGAAGTGCATATTTCCAATCTGCATAAGCAATCCCAAACACCCTTTTAATGTCTTAAACCAAACAATCCTATATGGGCATTTCATTAGTCTCTTAGACAATACGTCGAACACTTGGTATGCATATAAAAAAAAACCCTAAGCCCATATTCAACATACCCACATCAAATTGATTATTAGTTTATCATAAAAACATGTAACTGGAACCCAAAAGTTTACCTGTGCACACACAAAGTTTTTGTTTCATCAAGGTACAATGTTAAGGAAGTGAAGAAGATGATCGTGTTTGAATATGGATGGGCCTATAAGATTCAGTTTTAGTGATAGGGTTATGGCCCAAGTTGGATTTTTTCAATGTGAGCCTATTTAGGCCCAGGGTATAAAATAGTTAATAGTCAAATCATTTTTAGTGATTTTTTGCTTTTCAACATCGATATCCTGCTCAGAATTGATTTCGTTTTTGCAAGATCGAAATCGTAAGATCGGATCGAGATTTTAAGATCTTAATATAATGTCCTTTTCTTAATAGTTTTGTAATATTATTCAAATCTACAAATTATTATATATTATTAGTATAAAATTATATGAATGTGTCGTAAAAATGTTGTTTTAAATTATGAACATGTTGTTTTTTAAATTCTATAAAATATGACCCATAACTTTTTAGTTTTTAGTTTGCGATTTGAGAAAATGAAGATCGGATCTGATTAGATATTAAGATCATATGGTGAAGATCGGGATCTTATAAGATCATAAGTGTTCTAAGATCCTACATAGTATTCGGATCATTTTTGCTTTATAGTATCGTAAAATCGTAAGATCCTAATATCAGGATCGGGATCTTGACAACTATGTCTATGACTATAAAATTAAATAATTGGGTGCACAATTTTTTTCGGTGTAAGTAATAAGTTAATTAAAAGATATGTAATACAAAATTTTGAGAACTGGTTGAAAAAATAAGGATTTTTAACAAAGGGATAATTTCATATATACCAAACTTAAACACTACAATTTTATATTTCTCCAACACATGTTTTAAAACCATTATACTTGTGTTTTGAGTAAATATGAAATTTTGATATTTAGAAACGGTAAGTATGAAATTATCTCTTTAACAAACATCTACACTACATCAAAGATACATGTGGTTCGCAGGAACTTTCAAAAACACTCTTGTCTCCTTCGTCAAAACTAATAAAAGTACTCACTTTATCACTGCACTTTTAAAAAAGGATCAAGATTCTCATAATTGTTAAAGTACTCACTTTTTCACTCATTTGCGAATTTTTTTTCTTCATACACGACCATTTGTCTAACTTCTATTTTTTATTTTGATTTTTTTTAATGCTTTTGTCTTTTGAATGAACTTTTTTAGTCACAATTTGTGTGACAGCTTACTGACCAAGTGACAATCGATAGTTTTGTGACACATGTTGAAGATTTTTTGATCGTGACTTAACAATTTTCTAGATTTTTGCGTAAACATATATCGTATTTTTTTATTTTTTGAAAGGATGATAATATTAAAGAAAAAAGACTATAAAAAGCTCCGGAGCAACAAATGAAAAGAAGACTACACAAAGGAAAAAAAATACAACAAAAAGATCAAACAAACTTAAAAATATGCCCATAAGAGAAACATGCAACCAATTAAACCACGACCAAACATTTAGAGTATGTGCAATGAGGTGATTTATTTGAAAAAACTTGCAAAAGCTTTTTACCATTACATGGAAAGACTTTTAAAACATTTGAAAGAAAAACTTGGTTGGAATTTTACTTGCAAACATTGTTAATAAATGTATCAAGACAAAATAATTTTAACATTTATTGTCATAAATGCATTAAGTCTTTTATTACTTGATGCATTAGTGATACTCTTAGGATTGAGGAACCATTGATTCCTGTTTAAGATACGAGTTGAGCAACGCAACACCTACCAATCGAGAGCCTCTAAATAGACGGGAAGATATCCTCTTAGACTAGTCGGCAATGGAGGTGAGTGGCTCGCCTTTGCCTACTAGTCACGCGCCACTCTCTTGCCTACCTAGCCGAGTCACGCGCGAGTAGTGGTTCTCGATGAAACTTAAGGTGAGTCGTTCACCTTGTGTTCCTCTTTATTTTATTTATTTATTTATTTATTTATTTATTTTTAAGTTTCAAAAAACTGTGTATACAATATGTGCGTTTGTGTGTTGTATGTTAAATTGTGTAAATCTCATTTTGTATTTTAATGAATGAAAACTTATTTTCGAGTATTAAGAACCATAGTAGACAAACTTTTGTTTATTACAGAAACAAAACAGAGTACTACATTGCAAAGAAAATAAAATTGCGATACATAAAATAAAACACATAGATTAATCCAAGTGATTCCAGGTTGTTAATACAAATAAATCGTAAAAACGTTTATTAATATTTTGCGATCTCTTTGTGTTTTGTTGATAACAAATATAATGTTATCTTAAGTATAATTATAAAGGATACATGTTAGTTTTGTAAAGCATTTACATATAGCCATTTAAATACAAAAAATGTATTAATTAAGCATTTGTTGTAATAGTTTATTATGATGGGTAAATATCATAACCCATACCCAAAGAGACTTGATACAATGTATACTTAGATACATTGAATCTAGATATAACCCATTGACCAACCCATAACCAAAAACCCATGGGAAAGAGGGCGTTCCACGGATCCCTGGGATTACACTCAGACGGATCCTCGTGGAAGGATCCGTGGAACGATGAAGGAATTTGCCTATAAATGAGAGTCATTTCTTCATTCTAACTTACCTCTTCTTACTAAATCTCTCATACATTCTCATTCTCTTCTAACATATAGATCACTTGATCTAGAGTTGTTCTTCTTTCTTTCTATTTGTGATCCTCATATAGGTCCTTCTAAGGCGAGATCACGAGCATTCTACAAGTCATCCAAGCAAGGGTCCTTGATTGATTTGTCACTCCATAAGATTTACGTAGCGAAGATCTTGTATTTGATATTTCACATATTTGTTGTGTAATAGTTGTGTTGGTTTGGTCCACCGTGCTACGGACTCGGTATCTAGCTTTGCACCGAAAAAGTGTAAGCAACGTTGTGAAGGCTTCTCCGCCAGTGAAGGAGTTTGTTGACATAGTACTTGAACTCTCGAGTAGGTGACTCGGGGGAGTGGAGTAGGGCAAGGAAGGTGTCCTTGTAGCGAACCACTATAAATCGGTTGTGTCATTTCTATCCCTTATCTTTATTTATTTGCTTGCATTATCATTAGATCTATCGTTCTCAACATCCATACGATTTCACATAATATCGAATCTAAAGTTTTGAAATCAACTTAAAATCGGCAAAACTATTCAACCCCCTTCTAGTTTTCCACAATTGGCATCAAGAGCTAAGTTTATAAAAGTTTTAAAATAAAATTGTATTTAAAAACTTTTCGATCACTATGGGTTCGAAAATTATAAGGAAGGGCAATCTATGCAACGACCACCACTACTTGAAACTAA